>JANEYF010001304.1:0-154266 GCA_029963845.1 Rhamnusium bicolor | reverse complement strand
AATATGTTTATTAGGTACTGGTAGAAAAGATAATAATCATAAACACATGTATGTTACTTAACGCTTTTTTAAAAAGTAACTGCTTTTTTTTTCCCCCCCCCCCCCCCCCCCCCTCACAATTGAATCAACTTTCCGTCATTATAGGTAGTAATCTTTTGTTTCTAAAGTTGGAGTTGAATAACTCCTACATATA
This sequence comes from Rhamnusium bicolor, assembly GCA_029963845.1. NCBI lineage: Eukaryota > Metazoa > Arthropoda > Insecta > Coleoptera > Cerambycidae > Rhamnusium > Rhamnusium bicolor. The sequence goes on along the minus strand of JANEYF010001304.1, from coordinate 154,073 downwards.
TATATCCCCCAACACAAATAATTTTATGGTCCATTTTTATTTATTAAGTATGGGTGGCAATTACTATATTCGTAAAGTGCGGGCACTGTATTGTTTACTTGGCGAATTACTAGATCATTTAGAACGCAAGAGAATAATTGACCTACGAAACATTTGGCCATTCTTGGACTATTTTACATATCATTGGTAGACTCAGTATCGTAAATTTTTCTTCTGAATGCAATTCAGCAAGGTAGTGTAATCTCCCAAGTTAAACGCTGAAATACTGTCTCCCAAATGTTCGTGAGGTATTAAATTCATATATGCATTAAGCTTACAAATATTCCTTCAATGATATAAACTTTTCCAAACTGCCCGTGCGCATAAATTTGGGAACAGTTATTATGTTGTACAGGGCACAGAAATATCTAGTTACAGCACTGAAGTCGAGGTTAAATATATCGGAGCATGGACTCAAGAAAAAGACTTTTGCCACTTTTAAAAATAATATTTAAAAAATTTACCTAATTTACCTACACGTATAGGTGGCAATGAATTTGACAGTAAAGAAATTTATTCTGTAAAGAAATTGTCATTTAAAGCTAATAAAACTGAAATAAAAGTAGAAATGAATGACAGCCCCGAAGAATTTTCAACGCCGAAACTACTAAATGGGGAGGGCGATGGTATAAAAAATATTACTGTAAGAAGACGGGTACCTATACCATCATCCGAAAATTTAACGCAAGAGTTCAGCAAGACGACACTTTAAAATTAAAAATTGAAATGCTCTTAATGAATTACAAAGTAAATCTCAAGGGCATTGTTGCCTCAGAAAGAGTCGAAGTGTTGCCGAGATCACTCCCAGTAAAAGCAAAGATCGGAGAAGGTATGTGATATATTTAACTTATCGTACGCCTTTTGGTTGCTATAAGGTTTGTTCCAGCAAAAAATCACAAACGGTTTGATGAACATTTTTAATGCGCATGTCTAATCATCAACTAGTCGGGAATTAGTTGACCATTTAGGTATACTGTTGGAATGAAATTTTTGGTTCTCTTCTGCTTTTTTCCACATTCTCAATTCTCCGTATGACATTTGAATAAATAACATAACCTATAGCCCTGTTTTTGCAATCATTTGTGTTTTGAATTTCCCAAAACAATAGTTACAGAAGATGCGCGGAGCAAATTATTTCTATCTTTTTGCAAACTAGATAATGGTACTATAGAATGTTAGGTTATTCACAAATACGTTTTAGTCCAAGCGGCGACGGTAAAAAATGGTTTCGATTTTATAGAGGATGAAACTTTCAAAAAAGATAGTACATATAGTGACTTCAATCATTTGCCTAGACAACCCTGCGAGAACCTGATCCGACAGCGGGGAAAACACCACTTCCAGTATTCATTTTGATGTAGTTACTAGTCCCATAGAGTTAGAGCTTTTAATTTTTATGAATTTGTTGGTCGGTAAGCGTTTTTTAGAAACATAAATGGGTGCCGTCTTAAATAATGATCAAACATAATAGCAACTCAGTTTTTTTCATGTTATTGTTCCTCCCATCGAGTTAGGGTATTTTTTCTTAATCAAAATAAAATTTATGTGCGCATGTCGAAGACGGTTTGACACCGTTTCTGACTGCAGCTGGAACAAACCTACAATTTCCAATAAATAGGTTAGTAGTTGGTTTTGGGTTCAAACTGATGAGGCTGTATGCATAGTCGTTCTCCGGCAACTCTCCAGCTATCGTTGAGCAGTGAATGAATGAGTTTAATGTATGAAATACATAAGACTCATTCATTGCTTAGTAATGGCTGGCGAGTAGCCGGAGAACGCATACCAGTAAGAATTACGTTTTTAACCCATACGAAATTAGTGGTATATATAAACTTTCATGACAGCCTTAAAGCATTTTACCATCTTTTTATTTAAATAGTTAAATTATTAAAATTTTGCCGGAAATAAAAACTTAAGACCAACAGAACGATAAAATTCGATGGTGAAACAGAAATAATTTCAGATTAAAATGATTTCTCAAAAATTCAAAACTATGAATAAAATATAAATAAATGAACATTAATTCCATACTGTTTGACCTAGAACCCAGAAACTACTAGAAAAGAAAAAGTCCGTTAAAAAAATTCCTGTGATTGGTGATTTTGGTGGGGATATTTTGCAAATAAAGCAGGAAGTTTTGTAAAATCACTTATTCGATGAACAATAAGTCGGATTAGCTCAACCAATTTAGATCTAGTGATCCCTAGTGAGGAACCCATTTTATTTCCTGCAATTCGTTGTGTGGGATAAATAATAAATAAGCAAAAAATATAAACAAAGAATGAATCGAATATTTCGGAAACTAAGCCAGTACGACAAAAATGAATATAAACGTTTTTGTAGGGTATACAATTCTATACAAAAAATTTTATTATTATTGTAAAAAAAAAAAATTAAAAGGGTGGATGGATAAAGGTGTTAGCTGACACTGTTTAAAAAATTGGAGTTTCCTATTCGATAAAGGTATTGTGATGTTACAACTTATCACCAATGTTTCCTTACGTTTCTATGACTAAATGCTTAGATACCGAATGGATAAAGGAGCTAAGAAACAACATAACTTTGGTGAATAAAGTTTGGTAAAAACGATTTTCTGACAAATAAGCTAATTAACACCTTTATCCATCCACTCATTCAATTATTTAAGTAACTTTTTAATTACAGTTTATTTCAAACTTATTTGCAACGTAAAAATGTCGGCTCTTTGACGACGATAAAGGGATCAAAGAAAGCGACGTTTTTTATGTTACAAATAATTTTGGAATAAACTGTAAACAGTAATAGAAAGTTAATTAACTGATTGTTTATGGTCTAACTTTTCAACACATACATATTATCCATCATGTTATTTATAAGATCGCAAAGAAACGTTTTAATTACAATTTATACATTATAAACGCAACGAAATACCCAAACTTTGCGATGAAATAAAAGAAAAACTGCAGATCGTGTAATAAAAAGGCAAGAGGGCTTTTTTAAACAAAATTTCCTCCTTTACAAGATCCACATAGTTTGGTGAAAAAAAAATTCGACTGAAATCCGTAAAATACTAAAAAGAGCGACTCTTCCATTATAATTTTTTATATAGCTTTAACATTAACAAAAAAAAATTTCTAGTATCTACGTGCTACTCCTCAAAGTACAGTGTCCAGATAACGCATGATTTTTTCCAATTTGAAAATGCAATAATTAATACCAATTTCAAATTTTTGCTCATTGATTAGCGTGTTAATGGCGGATGCGCCGGTTAGAAAAATATCAAAATCTTCAGCAAATTGCTAGAAGACAACTGAATTTATCATGCAGGCAAAAGAGTTCAAGGTTTGGAAACTTATTTGTTATCAAACGGATACTATTACTGGCAGTGGCAGTCAGATGAAAACTCTAAATGAGATGGGTAGATAGATAGATATATTTTTATTTGTTCTGTTTACAAATGTACAAATAATAAATGCCGTTAAGATTGATGTTCCGAATTATTGGACAAAAGAGTCGTTAAGGGAAGCGCAGTTAAACGATAAGGAAACTGGTCCTATTCTGAAACGGAAAGAAAGAGGAGCTCAACCCGATTGGAAGGATATTTCAAATAAATCAGTGGGGCTGAAGGCTTTATGGGCACAATGGGACTCCCTTAGAGTAGAGGATGGACTGATGAAGAGAGCGTGGGAAAGTCTAGATGGGAGGAAAGTTACTTTAAAATTGGTAATCCCCATGTGTCACGTGGCAAATGTACTTCAGCAAGTGCATAATGGAACGTCTGGCGGACATTTTGGCATCAACAAAACCCTGACAAAAGTAAGAGAACGTTTCTACTGGGTAAACAGTCGTCAAGATGTGGAGGTTTGGTGCCGCCAATGTGAAGTTTGCGCGGCAAGAATGGGGCCACAGACAAGAAGTAAGGGCCCAATGAAGCAATATAACATCGGGGCTCCTTTTGAGAGAATTTCCATAGCAAGCGACCGTATGAAGGTTCGTTATGATCTTAAGGCGAATTCAGGAGGATTCCAGGCTGGTGATCTGGTTTGACCATATAACCCACAACGAAAGAAAGGCAGATCCCCGAAGCTTCACCCCTGAACGGCCGGGAATGTTCTAGACCGTGTGAATGGATGTATAAATAAGACGCACGATGGGCCCAGACTCAGTCTTAAGTTGAACGTTAACGAGTAAAGAAGAAATAAGAAAGAGACTTATAAGTGTTCATTTGTGATTATAGTTAAGATTAATTAACCTATTAGGGAATTACGATAATTGGAGCGGTATATACCGGTACTCATTCTGTCTCTCACATATCTCACTGGTATGACTAAGATATCAGCACATACCGGTATACATTGCTCCAATTATCGTAATTCCCTATTGTTGTTAATTAGTAATTAGTTAATAAAGCAGTAAGTGTCACCTGGACTTTCAATCAACGAATCTACAAGCATAGGTGTTTGTGCGGATAGCAAACACGTAACAGTATAATTTAAACTAAAATGTTAGAATGATTTAAAACAAATTAGATATCATTCTTAATAAAAGTTCTATTCAAATAAAGAATAAAATGTAAATATAATAACAAAAATTGCTGATCATTATTTTCTTTACTTTTACAAAGAATATAAGGATACCTAATTTATTTTAAATTATTATAACCCTAATACAGGCATTTTCTTAATATAATTTTAATTATTCTGTTTTCTGAAACCGATTGTTTAGTTACCTTAAATAACTCTATCTTCTATTCAATTAACATATGGTTTTATATTTCTAACCTTTGTAAACTGTAAAATCACAGTAATTTAACTAACGTTAAGATTGTAAAGATAGGGAACCAATAGAGGGGATATATGAGTTCGAGCTCGAGCTACGACATTTATCGATAGACCCCAAATCATTACTTTTACTTTTCAGTATCTCGTTGTTGATAGAGTTGTTCTCAGTATTATAACTCATAGTTATAATACATAACTTATAGTTATAATACAGTCCATTTGTTAAATACAAAATTGAAATAAACGAAGATGTTTGTTTCTGGTTCCTAAATCAAATTAAAAAAAAAGTGGTAGGTACAACAGAACACCCCAGTAATTTTAAACAACTGAAACAAAAAGTTATACAGCTGTCAAACTCGTGGTTCAATATTTTGAATTATGTAGTAAGATATAAGGTTTTATTCCGAGTTTTATGCTTTATTGATTCTCTGCTTGTTATAAAATAATCTGATAATGAAAATCCTAGATTATTCTTATTTTTTTCATGCTTTCCAGGTTTTACAAAGTTTTAAAACATTTTCTCTTCTTCAAATTGCATGTAAACTTTACGTGCATTAGGACAAACGTAACTTGCACGTTACTTTGATTAGAATCAACTGAGACAAAAAAAGGAGCGCGAAAAATTAGCTGGATATTGCGAGGGATAAAATGAATAAAAGCTCTTATTGCTTTAATGTTCCTGCCAGATTGAAAAATAAATATCAGTGTCTGTGCCCTTGACGCCAACTTCTTGCTGAAATTTTTCAATTACCAAAGCTTGACGATGTAATGCATTCAGAGTAGTATTAAGTGATGAAACATCGTCTAGCAATTTTGTTTTTAAAATACTTTCTGTAAAAAATAGAAAATGTTTCCTTTACTGCTATTATTTTTAGCGCTGTTCTATTGATTTTGCACTAAAGACAATAAAACAAAGTATAATATACAAATATTCTCATAATAATTATTTGAAGAAAAATATTTCTATTATTTATTTATTTATTTTATTTTATTTATACACTGTTCTACGGGTAAAAATCCAACTACAGAACAGGAGGGTAAAAAAACTAGTGAAAAGAAAGAATATACATAATTAAAAGTATGTATGCGTAAGAGCAAAAAAAAACAGCAAAGTAAAATGTTGAATTAAAGCACATTAGCGACAAAAAAGAATAAAAAAAAATGTAAACAGAAAAACAAGTCGCTTATTTCAAATAAATAAATCGAATGTCATTAAGGCGACAAAAAAAATATATCCCATTTATTACCAAGCAAATTGTTATTATTGCACATCGTATAGGTATATGGGAGAATGGTGAAATATATTTGTGCGCGCGGTGGAGAGATAAAAAGTTTTGTTTTCACTTGAGGATGTTCTAGGAATATGAAAATTTAATTGTTCAGTAATGTTTTGAGAGTCTATTTTATGATTTCTTATTTTATACAGAAATACCTGTGACTGATACTCACGTCTGTGCTTAAGACTGGACATTAAATGTCTATCAAGCAATTCTTGTTGTGGAAAACCGATAGGCGGGTATACTCCGTCAGATTTGAAGCTAAGTGGGGGGGGGCCAGAGAAGGGAGGGGGGGGGGGGGGGGAAAGAGGGGGGGGGAGGAAAAAAAAATGGTTAGAAGGGGGGCCGTGGGGGGGGGGGGGGGGGGGGGGGGGGGGGGGGGGCCGGGCGGCGGGGGGGGGGGGGGGGGGGGGGGGGGGGGGGGGGGGGGGGGGGAGAGAGGGGGTTTGAAAAGTGGGGTTTTTTGGGGGGGGGGGGGGGGGGGGGGGGGGGGGGGGGGGGGGGGTGTGGGGTGGGGGTGGGGGGGGGGTGGGGGGGTGGGGGGGTGTGGGGGGGGGCGCCCACCTATAAAAAAATTAAAAAAAAAAAAAAAAAAAAAAAAAGAGGAAAAAAGAAAAAAAAAAAAAATTATTAAAAATTTTTTAAAAATAATTTTAATTTCCGCTCCCCTCCGCCCCGCCCCGCCGGGGGGGGGGGGGGGGGGGGGGGGGGAAGGGGGGGGGGTGGTTGTTTAGCTCACCCAGGGGGAAATCCTCGGTCCGGGTGGAAAGAAAAAAATATGTCTCACCCAAAAAAAAAAAATTTTTTAAAGTGGGGGGAAAGAATTGAAGAAGGTGGGGGGGGAAAAAAAAAAAAAAAAAAAAAATTTTTTTGTTTGCTTTAAAAAAAAAAAAAAAAAAAAAAAAAGGCCCCTTTGGAAACCGGGGGGTAAAAAAAGGGGGGAAAATTATATTTTTTTTTTTTCCCCGGGTTAAAAAGAAAAAAAGCGGGGGAGGGGGGGGGGGGGGGGGGGGGGGAAGGTTGGGAAAAAGGGGGGGGTTTTAAAGGGGGGGGGAAGGGGGCACGGGAGGGGGGGGGGGGGGGGGGGGGGGGGGGACGGAAGGGCGGGGTTGACCCTTACGTTCCATGTGAAACTGCACTAAGTAATTTAAGTAATCTACGCTGAACGGATTCCAGATTTTCAGTATGTACATTATGGTATGGATACCACAAAATTGCAGCGTATTTAAGTTTGGACCTAACGAAATAATTATAAAGTATTTTTACGGTATTCGTATCCGCAAAGTCACGACTACAACGGACTATAAATCCATAAGTTTTGTATGCCTCAGTTATAATGGTTTCAATATGATTTACGAACAAGAGTTTACTATAAAAAGTTACACCAAGAGCACGAAAGTTATTAGGGCGCTCTAAAATCACATTATTCAGTTTATATTCAAAAGCCAGAGTAATCGATTTTAACATGTAAGACATTACATTGTGTTTTAGAGAATTGAAGAGTACGTTGTTTAACTGATACCAATTCGAAATTTTATCTAAGTTGTATTGGATTAGTTCACCGTCGCTCATGCTTCGAACTTACACCAAAAATTTTTTAAGTCATCCTCTTAAGACAATTGACATCCAACTGATCAACTATGTCATTGATGAATATGTTAAATAATAGTGGCCCAAGTACAGATCCCTGCGGAACTCCTGATGTTGCAAGTTACTCGACAGACCTGAACCCATTGAAAACTACATATTGCTTTCTATTAGATAAATAAGATGCAAAAAGCGTTAGTAGTGCGTCAGAAAGACCAAACATTTTAAGCTTATTAAGTAGTATCCCATGATAGAATTTGTCGAATTTCTTGGAGAAATCTGTGTAGATAACGTCAGTTTAAGCCTGCTTATCTATTGATTCAGCAATGCATTGCGTGATACACACTAGGTTGGCTGTGGTGGATCGACCATTAATGAAACCGTGTTGGTAAGGTGAGAGTCTAGTACTAATGTTGTGGTAAATATTACTATGCAGTAAAAATTCAAGAGCTTTGCAAAAATTATACAAAATGGAGATTGGACGAAAATTTGTGATAACGAGTCTGTCACCTTTTTTATATAAGGGACAAATTTTGGAATATTTCCAGATTTCAGGAAAGGTACAAGTTTTCAGACACAGATTAAACAAGATTTTAAGTGGTGAAGCAAGAATGCAGGGACAATCCATTAGGATGAAAGCAGGCACTGCATCCGGACCAGTTGTCATTTTGGGTTTAATTTGTTTCAATGCGGCAAAAACTTATTTTGCAAATCCGACTATGGAAAAACAACTGTGAACCAGACGTAGACTCTCCATTGCTCAAGGATGCATCAGATATAGGAGAAAAAGATTTACTAAAAAAATCGGCATAAGAGTTTAAAATATCTTCAAGGTTATCAAGTAATTGATCATGTCTGACATAATAATATATAATAACACCACATGAAATTACAACCCCTTTATCCCTGAAGGTCTGGAATGACCTTGTGTGGGAGAAGGAGCTACACATTTAGAGACAATGGACACACACCCAATATCCGAGTATACTACGATTAATCTCTCTCACAGAAAAATCCCAGTTCCCTCGACCGGGAATCGAACCCGGGACCCCGAAGTTTCGAGGCAAGTACGTTACCTCTAGACCACGGAGCCATATGTACATGTTATTATATATGCTAGTAGATCCTTTTATATTTTATAAAAGCCCAGAATTTATTTGGATCATGTTTAATGCTATTTTCAGCTGAATGAGTGTAGTTCTCGTATGAGATACTAGTGCAGTCAATATGGTGTAAAAATTCCCTTGTCTGGGCACATTCCCACGGCACAAATGATTCATTTTGCATTCTATTGTGAAAAGTGTCTATTTTACTATATTCAAAATCCCCATTAATCCTGGAGGAAATCAGTCAAAATCCAAGATGGCGGCTGAATTTTGTATTTTTTCATTACAAAATTTATAACTGTGTATAACTTTGTGTGTTTTAAGGTGTAACTTGGCAAAAATGTTTAAAATACAAAGATAAAAGCATAAAATAGGTATTGAAGTAGGTAAATAGGTATTGAATCACTCAAATTGCCTATTATACATTAAGAAAACTTTATTACACATTAGACTTATAAGAACAAAAAACCATTATTTCAAAGTATGGGTTATTTTCCTTTATTGAACAAAAATTAAAATGATTTGGCTGTTTTTCTGAATTCCTCTTCATCTCTACTCCATTTTCTTCATCTTCTATTTGCTGCGGACTATTTTCATAATTTTTTTCTTGAAACTGACCATATGAACTGGTGCATTCCAAAACCATTCTTTCGGCAACTACATTTCATGGCACCACAGCCGGTTTTGCAGTTACATCTTACTATGCGTAATATACTTTCAGGTGCTGGTGGCAAATCCATTTTTTGTACATACATATTATCATGTATACTCCATCCCCACTCTGTTGGGTTCAAGCCTTCTTGCATTTGCTTCCATATACAAATTTGCAAAATGCACGAGGCTATGGTACTTGACAGCTGATTCCGTTGGGGAAGATTCTGTGGCTGAACGAAACATTTTGCCTTCGATACTTTAACAGTTCTATACCTAAGTATATTTAGTGTATCATCTGGATTTCCACCAAAAATACATACCATTATCTTCTTTCCAAATTCTTCCAACCTGACTGGGATTAAGGTTTGTTGAGCTGAACGATAGTGCAAGTTCACGAAAGTATTGATCAACAACACGTTTGAAAACTGATTGCTTTCCAATATGGAATATTCTGGAGGTGCTGTCACTCCTTTATATCCCAATGTATAAAGAATAGACTGTTCGCTAAGTCATTTCCGAGCGAATATCTAATGGCATTGATATCATAAATGTTATTCTGTTTGATTACACCAATAAATCAGCAATACCAATAGGTCAAGTGTCTTCTCCTATCACTGTTGCATTTTTAATTTCGAAGATTCCACTGCAGTTTTAACAATGTCAACATCAGTATCATCAACTGCATGAATTACTGAACATCCCTGTTGTTGTATTTTTTTTCAGCGATTAGAGTAATTATTTTCTGCTTGTTTCCCTTATTAGTGAGAAACTTTCCTTACTTCCTGGAATGTCATATCTGGCGTGAAGTTCACGGAGGGGAAAATTGTATTTGTTCGGCGATTATGGGTCATGTCTTTTTGTTGTATTCTGATGTATACGTATAAATTTTTTCAAAATGGTGGCCTTTAAATATTTGAAAACTAAATATCTAATTATTTAAATGAACGCCATTTTGAAAAAGAAAGTAAGTAAAGTCAATGGTTATTTTTTATACTTTTATCTTTGTATTTTAAACATTTTTTGGCCAAGTTATACATTATAAATACAAAGTTATACAGTTATAAATTTTTTAATAAAAAAAAAAATTCAGCCGCCATCTTGGATTTTCACTGACTTCCTGAGCCGGCATTAATGGGGATTTTGAATATGTTAAAAAAGACACTTCACACAGTATAATGCAAAAAGAATCATTTGTGTTTGCAATTTTGCCCAGGTCATAATTTATTTTTACTGCACTATACCAATATCCGATTTTATTTTAGCTCTAAGATTTTTGAAGTCGTCGAGGGCAGTTAGGTCATTATTATTTTTATATTGACGCAAGGGATTAGCTTTAGTTTTGATATTTTTAATAATTTCATAGGTAAACCATGGGGTAACGTTTCACAATTTAAAGTAAATGTTGGAACACAAAGATCAAACGTGCTGTATAACTTACCATAGAGATGGGTACTAGCATCCTCAACATTAGTAAAAGTTGACAAAAAGCTCCAGTCAATATTAGAAATTGACTCATATAACAGTATATATGATAAAGTTTTCAAAAAGGACCCAACAAACCGTGGTATAATTTGACAGAACACTTTCCAAACAAAAATCGAGACAAAATATTTATGTATTAAGAGAGTAAAACAAGCGTTTTGGCCTTTTATCTTTAAGTAAGAGTGATGGGAATACATAATGCTTGATCTGTATTGGCTGACAGACAACACGTTTCAGTTTTCTGAAGGAGGCTTAATATGTAGCATTTTACCCTCATCGCAATGATCCGTATATTTCATGTTGAGGAACACATTAAATGTCAAAGTGAAATATAAAGATAACAAAATTTTCAAAATTGATACCATATTTAAAAAGTAAATCTGTCGCAGTCGAGGAATTTATTAAGAGAAGAAACTGAGAAATTCGTTTCCAATTATTAAAGGTAATCCTAATGTTTAAATTAGTTTAAATTTGTTAACAGTTTAACAAATTATGGAGTTGTTTTAATAATAGCCTTTCACGGGGCGTGCAGAAAAGATAAACTGCCAAAAATGACGTTGAATACCAGCCTCAAGCGACGTGGGGGTGGCGATCATCTTCTACAGTAGCGGAAACATATATGGAAGATTATATTCAAAATAAAATTCAAATTTCAAATAAAATCCTAAATAAATCTGTCTCGAGTTTGAGAAATCTTCAGCAATGATTGAACATCCTTATATCCGGACTTAATATCACTAATTGTAACAATAATTACATCATAATTGAACGTCCAGATCAAAAAACTGTTACAAGAAAAATAAATTTGTCACTGGAATATTGGAACCATTAATTTACATATTATACGAAACTAATTAATTCATTAACTGTATTATAATAATTGTTAAACTGTTAAAGTTAAAATTATAAATTTATAAATATATTGATGCCTTTTATTCAATATATTAATTCAAACGTTCCCGGACGCGTCTTGTTTACCAAATGGCCACTTGAAAACAGAATGAAAATGTAAACATTTTTAGAGTTTTCGAAAATAACTATTCAGTGTACCTCGCCAATTGAGATGCTGGAACTCGCGCTGGATCTGACGAGCAGCCACTGTTATGTTATTACGTTTTTCGTTTTGCGTTACACTGACAATTTTATTAATTTTATGCTTAAATATATTGGCATTGACTGATATATCTCTTTTCTTAGAAAATAACGCCTGAATACAGAATATAAAATAGAGATATAATACCTGTTTTAAATTTATAATTAATTTTTTATCAAAGGCACAACCTATTATGAGATGTTTTTTTCACAATATATAAACGACAATGCATTGTATTTAATAAATATTTATACATGTTTCTATTCGGTAATTTAATTTTACTAGTTGCTGCTTTATTGACTGTAATTTGTTGGTGTTCTATAATTGCATAAAATATATGTATTATTAAATAATTACATAAACGTATACGTATTTACACTTTTGCGTGAAACTTGATTTTTTTGAAAAAAATTTCCGTTAGGATAAGCCACAAACTTTGAAGTTTTTGCATACGAAATGGGGTTGCTAAATATGTGCAGGAGACATTGCATACGTTTTGTAGGAGAATCTAAATGTCCAAATTACATTTATTCGTTGTTTTCATGTTGAACCTTTTATTTTCCTAAAAACATTGTACTTTATACGAAAACAGTGAGGCATCGACCATTGCAAAAGAAATTTTTCTGATAAAGAATAAAATGGAAACATAATAATGACAAAAATTTTTGCTAATTATTTTTCTCTTTTACAAAAAAAATTTTTTACAGATACATATCATATATCTATTTAAGCAACTACTTTCCCGACTATTTGCAAACGCTGAATATTAGATTATAAAAAGATAATATGCACATTAAGTTCAGTACGACTAACTCAACAATGCCATTTTTTATTATAACTATTCTGTTCAGTAAAATTTAAAAAAAATAAAGCGAAAGTACTCGCATATACAATAATATCACTTCAAAACTTTAAAACATTCACAGACACGTATTTCTGCATCTGCGTCGTCAGTGTCACTTTTTCAAAGACCCGAAAGTAACTGGGAATCTTAGTAATAGAATTGAATAATTAGAATTGATATAAAGGAAAAATCTCCGTAAGGTTAGAATAATTTAAAATGAATTAGATTATTAGGTATCGTTCTTGGTAAAAGTTCTAGTAAAAATTCATTCCTAATTTGATTAGAACTTTTGCTGAGAAGGATACCTAATTTGTTTTAAAAATATTCTGTTTGTGTCGATAGTTTACTGTAAATAATGCCCGAGGCACAGTAGTTCAAATATAAATTTGGCTCTAGGAGAGCAACATTATAATTTATCTAGATTCTGCTGGAATCACTCCGTATAATTTATATGAAATTTTAATATTTAATTTAGAAGAAGAGGTATGTTTACACTCTCACAAACAAAACAAGACAAGGAGAGTGAATAAAAAGTAACAGCTATTTGTGCAACAAGGAAATGATTTTTTCCGTACAGGGATGAGAACGCCGTGTACGGAAAAAACACTTTTCCTACATGTTATAAACAAGACAATAAAAGTATGAAATGTGTTATGCGTTGTTTTGTTAATGGAGAACAAAGAAGAAAGCGCAAGGAATTGATGAAAATATATTGGCTTACTTTTTTGAAAAGGTGAGTTTTACTTACAATACTCATAAATCATGTTAGTTTTCAATACCTATTCTTTATGTATTATTACAGGCCAAGACTCTAAAAGCCTCAACATTGTGAGGCTAAAAATTACTCAGCAAGTTAACGAAAATGTGCGGACATTTCAAAATATTGAAAGTTGCATGAATTCTTGAAACTAAAAAGTTGGATATGAGGCAAAAAAAACAAAGATTTTGAGAATGGATAATGTTATGAGGTTTTTGACTGAATTCGTATTTGTTATATGAAGGTTGCATTGATATTTGGTCATAATGGTGCATGTCGACATGAGCTACGTACATTGAATGTTAACAACATTGACACATCGGATCCACATTGGTTGCAGCATTGTATGATCCGAGGACAAATAAGTAACGTATATTTACGGTTACTTACTAATTTGCAGTCAATGGCATCTTTTAATATACAGTTTTGTGGTATAACACTTTCTAATTTAAACCTTCTATATAACAAATTATAAATACTTTTTGAAAACTTATATCCAGAAAGTACTGCTGTGTTGAAGAGTATCAATTTTGCAACTGAAAAAGCCAATAGCCAATCCGACTCTGCATCCATTTACTGCAAGTTTAACACAAACTAATTCCTTAGTTACCTTTAAATAACCCCTGTCTTTCCTGAACATATAGTTTTATATTATTTACCTTTGTAAACTGCAAAATTCCAGTAATTTAACTAGCATGTATATTACCGGGAACCAATAGAGGTTCGAGCTACCACTTTCATAAACCCCAAATCAGTACTTTTTAAGGTCTTGTAGTTCTTATTATGTATTATACCTTCACAGTCCATTTATTAAATACAAACTTATTTTTGATTCCTAAATCCAACTAAAGCAATAAGTGGTAAAAAAAAGTGCAGTGATTTGAAATAATAATCACAAAAATAAACTGTCATATTACACATTTTCTCTCATTGCTTTGCTGTACTGCATTGCCGATTTAAGACGTATTTTTGTTTTATCAAATAATTCTTTACAGTTATGACTTTTATAATTGATATACTAGTTTTTAGATAAAAGATAAAAATAGTTGTTTAGTTTTTTTTATTCGATGCAGGGGAAATCATTAAACTTAGAACTTCGTTAATATTCATGAGTTTCACAACAAAATGATAAAAAAATCCATATTAATATTTTTAGATTTGTATTGTGGAGTGGAGTTTAATTCGAACGAATTAAAATAGGCACAGAATTTTTATGGGCATGTGAAATTAGATTCATCCTAGCTGGATTCTAAAAAAATGCAATGACGCACAAAACTAATTGGGCACTAGTAGCGCTAAAAAAGTGGTATGTTTGACGTCATAGATGCACCATATCAACTTTTCACATGCAGTTGCAGTTTGCAGCAAGGTGTAATTCCTCTCATTAAAAGCATACCACTTATCATATTATCAACATAAAGAGTCGAATGGAATCTCGTTTCGCCTTTTACTTCTATCTTGAAGACGTCATTGTGTGTTTACCATTCTCTTCTCGACTTAATTCGACAACGACGTCAATGCATTACATATTATATTTACTTTTATTGTATAGATTAGACATTATACATGTTATGTAATCTAGAAGTTTTTGTTGTGTGAATACCCTGTTGAATTTAGACTGAATATTTTTAAGTGGGTACAGTTTTTATCCTAAGGCTAAGGTCGCAAGAAGGCGTGTTAAATGAGTAAACATTGAAGTATTTCCGGCGAGGTAAAAGAGAAAATGTGCACTACTCAAACGTGAATTTGGAATCTACATAAATTCTAACCAAACTGTTCGCTTGTAAAATTTTTTCATTTTCAAATTTTTGTTTTATTCGAACGCCGAACCTTTTGGTACTTTAATTAGAAGCTGTATACGAATTGTATTTTAATGCTTATGTTAAAGTTATAGAGGGTAATAAAATGATATTAGCACATTTTAGAAAGCTGTAAAACTTTTTCACAAAAAACCTGTACTCTTTTAATCGCATGGTTTTGTAATCTGGTCCTATTTATACAAACGCACTTATTAAGAGTGCGTTTTCACCAAGTATCCAACTTAAATCTGTAAATCGCTGTTAAAATTTTTCTGTTTAATATTAAAAAACGAAAAAAGATAATTCATCCCAAATACAAAACCGCTGCCAATTACTTGGGGATCAGAATTTCCTCACCGTAGTAAAACACGACGTTTGGTGGTTTATAATAAAAGTAATTTTTGACGTTTCATATTTTAAGAAATACTATACCATTAGATATAATGTTGAAATGTTTAGAATTTATAATATAATATTTATAAAAAATATAAAATTTATTCCATTAGATATGTAATGTTGAAATGTTTAGAATATTTCAATATTTATTAAAAATATTACATATTAAAAATATTTATTTTTAATTTGTGACGTTTCAAAAAAGTCACAATGGTGGAATGTCACTAATATTTCTTTTAGACATTTCAAATTTTAAGAAGCAATCAAAATTCAAATTTTATGATGTTGCCAAAATGTTTACAAAATATTAATTTCTAGCTTTATTTAAACATTTGAACACAATATTATAATGGGCTTGTCGAACAGATCTAATTTATAATCTTTCATCACGAATAAATTTTTTTTGTAAAGTTAGAAATAGAAATGTTGGGGCCGGGTAGACCCCGTTTCAGGGGACCGATTTTGCTCATCAACGAACTTAATCTCTTCCTTGACCTCTAGAATGTGTGTACCAAATTTGAAAGCTTTACCTCAAAAACTGTAGCTGCTCTCGCTAACCACACACACACACAAGCACGCACGCGCACACGCACTGACACAGACACAGACATAATATTTTTTTCTGTCTGAAATTTTGTATATCGTCATAATTCGTCGAGATTCGTCCAGAAATGCAATAGAAATTTTAAAATTTTTTTCACGAATACATACCTTCCTCACTTTGAGGAGTGATGAAGTAATATAGATCCAGTATACTGTGTGTCCCATTTTTTAGGGGCAGAACTTCAGAAGGTGATAGAACATCAAATTGTAGTTTCTTATATAAACTATATATCGGAAGCCCTATTTTTCGAGACACAGGGAGTTAAAATTTACAAAAAAAATAATGTTTTTTATTTTTTCTCACTCAAACGCATAGAGTCATTGAACTGATATCTAGGGTATTGCCTACTGGTGTCAAGCTTGATTAAATATTCGTTGGACCGTGTCATACCCTTTACCAGGGGCGTGCCTGTTGGGATACTTGACTCACTTAATAAAATGGTACTCCAATGATAATTTCAAGAAAATTACAAGATTTGTTAATTAGTTGGTTAATTTTCGGCTTAATAAATCGGCTCTTTCGTAAATCTCGCCGGAGGCATGGTTTTCTGTGACTATGGCAAAATAGATTTAATATGGTTACCCAAGATTGTTGAAGATCATTTGTTTAGGGTTTAGCTGTATCTATTTAGATTTATTATTTCTTCAAGTTCATGTTTTTTTTTTTGGTTTTCGTTTTGTTTGAAATGATCCTCATTTCGAGTAAAACGAAAATCAAAAAAGGCACATGCACTTGAAAAAATAACACTCTGTCAGTGGCGGCTGGTAAATTTAGATCTTAGCATTGAATCAGGGGACCCATGCAATACTTTATGACAAAACAAACAATACTACATACATAGGCGCTATGTATATAGTATGTGTGCAAGGGTGCAGGGAATGACGGCCCCCCTGGCTTTTAGCAGATAATGAGTATTTTTCATTAATATACGAGTATGGATAGATATAGGTCCTGTAATGAAAACCAATTAATTATAGTCAGCGAAACCTATATTGTGACGGGACGTGCGAAGCAAGACGCGACATGTGAGCGGGAAATGTATAACACATGTCATCTTCCGTCTTTTACACCGTTTACATTAAAGCGAGAACGATGATTGTTGCTTTTGCTGACATGCGACCGAGGCGGAGTTTCACTTACATTCTGTGATACTTCAGAGCCGCACTTAATTTTGTTACCGAATCATTCTAGTAGTGCTGATATATTGTAAGTATAATATTATAAAATAAATAATAATTATTTAATATCTGTTTATTTGCTGGCGTGTTTTTGAAAAATTTTAAGAAGGTTTTCGTATTGAAGTGAGTTGTGTAATAGTGTAATATGAATAATAATTATTTTATATCTGTGTTTTTGAAAATAATTTAAGAAGATTATCGTGTTGCAGTGAATTGTGTAATAGTGTAATAAGAGTAATAATTATTTGATATCTGTTTATTTGCTGGTATGTTTTGAAAATAATTTAAGAAGGTTATCATATTGCAGTGAGTTGTGTAATAGTGTAATATAACTAATAATTATTTTATATCTGTTTAGTTGCTTGTGTTTTTGAAAATAATTTAAGAAAGTATTTGAGGTACAAATATTTCGACCGTGGGATCTTATTGTGTTTGTGAAAATGAAAGTGATAGTGATTACAGTGATAAAGTGTGTTTTCAGTAAGAAAAATTCGTTTACATTTGAATGAGCAAGGGAAACAAATTTGCCTTAATGTTTACAACAATCTTTTGAAGTGGCGAGTTAATGACCCTAATTTATATGATTTGGATGTACTAGGTGAAACAGCATCTCCGACTAACGTTCACCGTCCCATAATACACAAACTGCTGAAAGAAAGTGTCCTCCCAAGAAAACAAAGATCCGACGCCGGTCAACCGAAAACTCTGAACCCATCGTTAACAAAACTTTTAAGAACCAAAAGAAATGCATTATCATCTAAAATATACCAAAAGAACTTTGGGAACTTGACTGAAAGAAATTGGATTTAAATATCAAACTATTAATAAACGCATGGCGATTATAGAAAGCAGACGAATAGTGGATTGGCGAGATTCATATCTAGATGAGATAAAAGAACTCAGACGGGAAAATTTATTATCTAGATGATACTCATGACACCGTAAAAAATGGATAGACTGATGGAACCAGGACATATCAACCAATCCCATTGCCCTCTAATAAAAGGACTCGGATGATTATATTACACTGTGGGTCAGTTGATGAATGGGTTGAAAATGCATTGAAACTGTGCGGAAAAAACATGGAAGACTGTAACGTGGATTACCACAAGAACATCGAGGGAGAAATATTTGAGGAATGGTCTGAAAATACCCTAATTCCAAAATTAAAACTGAATAGTATTATTGTTCTTCACAATGCGAAGTACCATTCGAGACAACTGTATAAAATGCCTAACAAGAGTTCTACTAAGCTGGAGTTACAAATTTTTTTAATGGAACATAATCACTATTTTGAGGAAAACTATAATGAGGCACAACTCTTCGAAGTCCTGCAAATGAAAAATTATGAGAAGGTATATTATAGACACTGTAGCGGAGAGATATGGCCACAAAGTGTTAACTTTCTTATTTTAATCGATAATTAATTGAATAAAAAAATAATAGAAATTTTCGAAAATCATAAAAGTCTAGATTTTATAATTTGGGAATTAGGAAATAATTACAATTAGAGAATGATTATTTAAAAATTGCTGAATGTCATATACATGTGAGTAAATAAATTTATTATAAATTTGAACGAGGATAGTAGTTCATCTGAAAATGAAGAAGAATGTGAGCAGATTCAGAGGAGGAAGCAATGTGAGGTGAGATAAAGTGAAGTGATGTGAAGAAGTGAATTTTGTGATATCAACTGCATTATTTAATTCCGTTTTTGTGCTTCCGTAATTCAGTGCTTGAGAAATATTCATTTTCAGGATGTTATTATTTATTAGGAGGAGGCACCGCAATAAATAGCAGTCATTCTCGTCGTACTGCCACATGTCTTTCTTGGGCAAAATTGAGTGTAGCCCATTCTCCCTTAAATAATAATTGTGCAACAATTCGCAATTGTTTTTATCAGCATATTGTGGAATAAACGTTGATGAAAGAAAAAAAACGGTAATAAAATGCTGACAAACAAACTAGAAATGTGATCAAATGAATGTAAACAGAGAGCATACTCGTTTCGTCAAAGTGATTTTTCAACCACCAGGAGACGATGTGAAGACTTAACTTTCCACTTAATAGTCTAATCATTCAAAGACAAAATTCATAGGTGTCCTTGATCGTGTCTTTTGTTGAATTCTCAGTATTACCATGAAAATTAAAATTATCGTCCTTTTTCTGACTTAATCCTTATTAGCACTAGGTGTTTAGAAAGCCACAACTCATATGCTAATTACACTTGCAGACACAATTTTTGTACCATAGTTCACACTACTGTTTAATATTTTTAATATCTATTAGCTGAAAAAATATCCTAATACATACCATTTTTGTGTGAACACAATATATCCTATTATTTGCTGTATAATAAATTTTATTATGAGTCGGCAATTTTAAAAGAGCAAGTTAAAGTATGGTGGGACATTGTCAGTATCAGTCTTGTTTTAACCTTCCAAGTGCCCAATTTTGCCTGTTAGAAAGTTTTTTCGTTTGTTTACATACTCGTCCGACAAAAATGTTCAGTCAAACGCGTCGAACTTGCAAAACCTCACCTGACAAGTTTTGTTATATTTATGGAGGATTACTTGTGAAGTCACACGCGAGGCCATTGTCTGAATATGTGAAAATGGCGTATTTTCTATATTTTGGAGTTTTAGTTGGAGATCAAGACAAGCAATGGGCTTCCCACGTTTGTTGTGTAAGTTGTAGCGTAACACTATGGGCAAAGCGTTTGCGATTCCAATTGTATGACGAAAACCCACCAATCATTTCGATGATTGCTATTTTTGTGTGACAAGAACTGAGGGATATTCCAAAAAAAAAAAAACAAATAATCAAATATCCGAATTTGCCATCAGCCCTAAGATCTGTTCCTCACAATGCATCAGACTTACCAGTGCCAACTGCGCCTTTAGATTGGCAAAATATTGTTTTGGGAGGTAATGGAAATAGTAACAACGATTCAGATAGCCCAGACCAGTGTGCCCGGCCCTTTGTATATTCCAGTGACTCTCACTTAATTGTTCAAAATGACTTTGGGCTGTCAAAACAACAAGCAGAACTTCTTGGTTCACGACTTAAGGAGTGGAACTTGCTGGCTAAAGAAACAAAGATTACGACTTTTAGAAAACAAATGCAACATTTCCGCATTTTATACGGAAAAATCACTACACGCGTGTTTTAAAATTGATGGATTAATACAGAAACTTAATATCGAGCATTACCCTTCTGAGTAGTGCTTATTCATAGATTCCTCCAAATACAGTTTAAAAGCTGTATTACTACATAATGGAAATTTAAAACCATCTATAACAATTGTCCATTCAGTAAAAATGAAAGACCATTATGAGAGTATGAGCACCATTTTAAATAAAATTAATTACAACAAATATAAATGGCAAATATTATGGGAATTTAAAAGTAATAGCCATTTTAGTAGGGCTTCAAGGAGGCTCTATAAAATATTGCTCTTTTCTTTGTTTGTGGGACAGTCGTGCAGTAAAAGAACATTATGAGAAAAGAATTTGGCCGGAAAGGAAATAATTTGGACCAGGAACTATATTATAGTAAGTGCCCTTTGTAGGCCCTAAAAATGTTCTTTTTGCCACCTCTTCATATTAAACTTAGGCTAGTGAAAAATGTTGTGAAGGCTAAGGATAAAGAGGGTGAAAGATTTAAATACTTAAGAGAACTTTTTCCCAACTAAGTGACACCAAACTTAAAGAAGGCATTTTTATTGGTCCTCAAATTAGAAAATTGCTTGACGATACAGATATTAAAGGAATACTCAACAGACAGGAATTCAGAGCTTGGAACAACAACATAAAGTTAGCGAAACACTTTTAACTAATCGAATATTTAACCGGCTCATAATTTGTTGCTAAAAAGTTGATAATTGGTTTAGTAATTGCAACGTTGAAATTATTTATATTTTTAAAAATAAGAGATGTTTGGCTAAGTGCATATGAAGTTAACAAAACACCAACACACAAAATGATTATAAATAACCGGGAGACAACTTAACGTACTTAGTTTTTTTGTTGCTAATTAGTTGTGACAATATCGCTATTTTCCTGGTTGTTCAAAGTTTATACAATAATAAGAGTTAAAAGATGATAATTTCACGAACGATTGGCATATTTTCCTCTCGACAAAGTCTGGAAAGCAACAACTAATTCGTACGGACCGCACAACAAATGCCCATGATGATTTCGAGTCCAAAATTCATGAACCAACCCTTTTATGGGGGCAAAACACACCTGTTTATGGGGTTGTTGATGGTTTTTGTACTCGAAATCGCCATGCGAAATTATTATGTGGCTCGTACGAATTAGTTATAGCATTGCACAATTTGTTGCTAATGAAATATGCCAAATATCCCGATAAGTATCATTTATGTTAATATATCTAGCAAAACTCCCAATCAAGGGTTGGTTCATGATTTTCGGAGCCAAATATCCCGATAAGTGTAAATTTTTTTCAATATGTCTAGCAAAACAACCCCCATAAAAGGGTTGGTTCGTGGATTTTGGACTCGAAATCGTCATGGGGATCTGTTGTGCAGCCCATACGAATTAGATGTTGCTTTCCAGACTTTGTCGAGAGGAAAATATGCCAATCATTCGTGAAATTATCATCTTTTAACTCTTATTCTTGTATAAACTTTGAGAGTCTCTCATTTTATAAGAACAACCAGGACAATAGCGATATTGTCACAACTAATTAGCAACAGGAAACTAAGTACGTTAAGTTGTCTCTTTCGCTAACTTCATGTGAAGTTAGCGAAACAGGGGAAACCCCGTTTTTTTTTTTTAAATAAAGAGCAAAAAGTTCAGTAATACTACAATCAATTAGCAACTTCTTAGCTACAAATTTTGAGCCGGTTAAATATTCGATTAGATAAAAGTGTTTTGCTAACTTTATACACATGCTTGGAACTCATTTGTAAGCGTAGTCAGGAGATTTTTAGAGAACAAGAAAGATAAGAACTGGAGTGGGTTGGAACCTTTGATGTGAAGATAACACTGACGTAGTTTTCGACGAAATACCAAAACACTATATACTGCACTCGACGCGCGTTTTGCCAACCAAGTTGGCATCATCTGGAGGTGATTAAAACTAAACTTATGCTAACAATCTACCCTATTTATACCTAAACTATTGTGACCCACTAAACAATAAAGCGGGCTATTTGGGATAGGCCCTATGTGCCCTCCAGCTTTAAATAGGAGGTTACTTGTATCTAACCCAAATGTACCTAGATCGTACTGCTTGCCTAAGATACATAAACCAGGAAAGTCGGTACGTCCTATTGTTTCAGCAATCGGATCGCCTACTTACCACCTATCAAAATGGTTAACAGAAGAATTCAAAAGTTTACCTATTGCACCACCTAGTTTCTCTGTGATTAATTCCAACGATTTCATTAATAAAGTGAAAAATATTCAGTTGTAAGAAGGTGAAATTTTGATCTCCTTTGACGTTTGTTCATTGTTTCCAAGTGTTCCGACACCACAGACCTTGAACTACCTTAAGGATCTACTCGAATTAAACAATCTCAGTCAAGATGTAGTAGAAGAATATCTTAAACTCACTAAACTTTGCATGAAACAAAATTGTTTCTGATTCAACGATAATTTCTTCGAACAACATAAAGGAACAGCAATGGGTAACTCTTTGTCACCATTCATTGCCAGTCTCTTCATGAACAGATTCGAGACGAAAGCAAAAGAAGAATTCGAGTATTTCCCCAGGGTTTGGCTTAGGTATGTGGATGATATTTTTGCGGTGTTCGATACAAAAGACGCTGATATTGATAACTTTGTATCTAAATTAAACAGTTGTTTCGCGTCAGTTAAATTCACATATGAAACTGAAAACTCTGGACAACTACCATTTTTAGATGTATTAGTAATTAGAAATAGTGAAAATAAGTTAGAATTTGACATTTACAGAAAGGATATCAGTACTCTAAGACATATCCCTAAGGACTCTCACCATTGTGCTCAACACAAAATGGCGAGTTTTAATTTTCTAGTCCATCGTCTATTAAGCTTCCCGCTCAGTAAGGAGGTTTGAAAAAGAAAAGGCATGGATTAAGGATATAGCTGCGAGTAATGGATATTCTGTAAGTTTAATTGATAAAATAATTAGGAAACGAAAGTTTAAAGAGTCGCTTCAGAAATTCCTCGACCTTTCAAAATGAAAGAGAAAATCCGAAATTTGTATCGATTTCATTCGATCTTCGATTCACCCGTGGTATTAGTAAGATTTTTTAAAGATGTAGGTATGACAGTGGTTCATTCATCGGAAAACAAACTTCGACAACTTTTAGGCAATCCAAAAGACAAAATTGAAACAAAGGAAAAGTCGGGGATTTACGAAATTAGCTGTAAGGACTGTAATTAAAAATATGTAGGACAGATTAGACGATCAATTCAAACTAGATTCAAAGAGCATATGGCCCATCTCAAATATGGTAAAACAGATAAGTCTAGCCTAACATGCGTTTGAGAACAACCATAAAATAGATATTAGCAATTCAAGATTAATTAGGAATGTAACAAATACTAGACAGCTAGATGCATTTGAAAGCTTGGAAATCATAAAGTATAAAAAATAGTATGAATAGTGACAGAGGGCCTATCCCAAATAGCCCGTTTTATTGGTTAGTGGGTCACGGTTCACCGAACCGTGGAGTTCGGTGAACCGCTTAGTTACAAAAAGGGTAGATGGTTAGCATAAGTTTAGTTTTAATCATCTCCAGATGATGCCCACTTGGTGGCGAAACGCTCGTCGAGTGCAGTATATAGTGTTTTGGTGTTTCGTGGAAAACTACGTTAGTGTTAAGGATAAGAACTACAAGCAACTAATAAGCGAACTTTTAGAATCGTACCAAACACTTGGTTGCCGTATGTCTTTAAAAATTCACTTTATGCACTCTCATTTAAATTTTTTCCTGAAAATTTGGATGCGGTAAGCGACAAGCAAGGAGAAAGACTTCATCAAGATATCAGGATAATGGAAACTCGTTATCAAGGACGATGGGATCCAGCCATGATAGGTGATTACTGTTCGTTCTTATAGCAAGACGATTTGACCTCCTATAAAAGAAAAAAAATGAACTGAGCATATGTTTTTCAAAAATTATTCTCTATCTTTGTAGGTATATCTATGTAAGCCTACTATATGTCATATACATCATTGATATATATCAATAAATAGATTAGTAAAATTAACAATAATGTTATTCCTGCCCATAATGTTTTATTAATGTAACAAGAAAGTGTTACGTGTTACAACTTTTTGCTTGTCATTTCTATAATCAGAAGGCTTTATTTCAGTGGGATATACTATTCAGGTACATGCTACAAAAAACATTTTTTTTTGTCCACCAATTTTATTATTTTTTCACTGCATTGACGAAAAATAAGTAATTTATTTTCGTAAAACATTTTAAAGTAAAGAGACCATTGGAGTATTTTAAAACAGTATTTTTTTCCAGAAGATCAAGCTTCCCTTTCGCGAATTACCTACCCTATTTATTTCAACACTGGATTAAAATAATTGCTAAAATAATGACCGATTACATTTTCAGGACGATAGCAACAACCAGCGATGACTCCACCACAGCGACGCTACACGCAACGCCGAGGCCCATGGACGGGACGCCAACATCGCCGCCGAGACGCTGTCTAAGGGAGAGGGCGGTCTGCACTGTCTACCAGCGATTACTTCTGTGCGTTTGGCGCCGGAGTAAGGCGCGCCTCGCGACGCTTTCTGACTCATGCGGGCGCCAACAGGATCAGGTTTGTCACATTTCAATATTTGTCATTGAACAGCCCCTCAGGTGTACCTAAAATTAATACGCATCATGTTTTCTATTATTTGTTTCTGTAAGCTTGTCCAGTTACAACCGTTCGTTCATCCGTTAGATTTCAACAATAATATTCAACAAATTAATAATTAAAAAGAGGCTTACTAACAAATATGGCACTTTATAAGTGATGGTCAGAGACGACCTTAAGATATAAAGTGATGATGTAAAATGCTCGAGCACGTATTTTTGGAGAACGTTCTCGGAGCACAAACGAGCATGAATGAGAATAAGCGAGCATTAACGAAAAATCGGAGAATGTATGTTTTGGGTTAGAAAATATATACAAAAAAAGTGGTTTTCTGAATATATTATGAAAATTTTCAAATTTCTCACATTTAGGGTCACACAGAATAAAGTACAAATCAAAAACGATACTTATGTTATTATTTTATATAATGAATTTTATGATAAAAATACATTTTTTTTCTGTGGCAGGACCACAACATCGGCCAGCTGCCATGTCACTGTAGCCCTTTTTGCTTTTTTGTGTGGATCGACGTTTTCCTAGAATATTACAACGCATTAAGGTACATTTACAACCAATTCGCTATAGGTACAATTTACTAACGGATTGTGAATTGTATCGAGATAAAATTTAGGTCATTTATAATGAGTTCGAAGCTGCCATCTGTTGAGATTCTTTAATATTACGTGTGTGCAAATTCAGTTTGCTTAAATAATTATAATTATTTAACATAACTTCTAAAAACATCATATTTTCTAATACTAAATGATCTAATCTTCCTTCCATGCAAATCACAAACCGACTTTAAATATAAACAATAAATTTGTGTTGTAGGACGCATGCGCAATTTGTAATTCGTGCCGCAATTGAATTGAGTATTTGCGATTTGCAAGCATTCAATTCAAACCTGAAGTGCAATTCAAGGTCGTGCCGACTTAAAATTTTATTGTAAACAAATGCATTCAACCAGATATGCTTAAAACCCAATTTACAATCCACCAGCAGAATGTGCCCGTACCGAATTGGTTGTAAATGTACCCTTAGTGTTTATCAATGTTAAGGACGTATAAAAATAAAATAAATACAGGCTATAAAAATGTCATTGTAGTATGGTCCGCATGAAAAAGCTTTGAAAAAACTTGCTGTAGAAAATTCAAAGTATAGTTTGTCTGTCGTGAAGTGGGTAGAGAGAAAAAATGGGTAGAAATCTAGGGAAGATATAGGATTAAGGGTAGGTTAGGTGGTTGTATGTGGAATGTGTAGTGATGTATGTCTGTCGTTATCTGTGTGGAGTTATTGTTAGTTATTGTCAAAGTATATTGACAAATTTTCATGCAACAGCCGGTGCGTGTGAGGAAATTCGTGGTAGTTTCAAATATTTGCAATATGACTGGTAAGCACCGACTGTTGTATGTTATTTTGCAGGAATTTTGTCGCTGTCTGTATTATGTCGTCCCGTATGTATGGTATGTCCACTGTTATATGTAATTAATGTGTGTTCATATAACGGTTAGAGTTAGTGAGGAGTCGAAAAAAGTTTGTTTTGTGTCATCTGGAGGCGTCCGTACTGAGTGTCGGACATTCTACTCCAAACGACACAGCCATACGTTAATATGGGTCTAACGACAGTCTTTTATATGAGTAATTTGTTTTTTGTACGGACCTTCGATTAATCAGAGGATAGAGCTTATGCAATGCCATGTAGGCTTTATTGACTGTTTTTGTTATGTGCGGCTTGAACGACAGCCGCTGATTTTGGGTGACGCCGAGGTATTTTACTATCTTCTCCTCAACAACTCTGTTGTTAATAGTCAGTGTCATAAATGTACGTATGTTGGTGAATTTTTTGTTAAGGTTATTGTTTCTATCTTCGTTTCGTTTATTACTATTTTCCAGTCCTTGTAATACTCAAGCAGCTTATATAAATGATACCGCAACTTAGCAGTTGCGGTTTGGGAGTATAAAAACTGGGCATAGATCGTCGTATCGTCTGCATACACTATTGTCTGTGTTAGGGAAATCGGCCCGGTAGAGGTTAAACAGTACTGGAGAGAGCACCGTCCCCTGCGGCACGCCTGCTCTAATCTGAAAATAGTCGGATAAACTGTTGTTTCCTCGAATAGCAAATGCTCGTTGTTCCAAATAGGACTTAAGCAAAAATACAAAATGAACTGGAAGTTTGTGTAATTCTTGTAGTTTGTGCAGGGAGGCCTCCATACCAAACCGTGTCGAATGCCTTCTAGATACCCAGGAGCAGCATTTTGGTAAAATGTTTTTTGTTAAAACCCCCGATAACGTCGTGCACAACTCTGCACAAGGACAGCGTGGTGTTGTACCCTCCTCTGAAGCCAAATTGTAGGTTAGGATTGAGATTTTGTTGATTATTTTATTCAAGCTTATAAAGTAGATTTTTTCGGCTATCTTCCCTAATGTATTCAGAAGGGAGATAGGCCGATAGCTAGAGGGAAGAGTGGGGTTCTTACATGGCTTCAGGAAGGACACAATTATTGAGGTTTTCCACTCTGTAGGGAAATATTGCAACCGGATTGATGTGTTAATTATGTGTGTGAGTTGTACAAGTGTTTTACGTGGTAGTTTTCCGTAAAGGAGATTAGGTATGATGTCAGGGCCGGGAGCTTTAAGGTTGGGGAGTGTTTTAAGTATTGTTTTAAGTGTGGACGGTAATGTAATAAGTTTGTAAAGTTTGCGAGGAGGGATAAAACTAGTAGAGAGAAGTATGCATGGAAATCACATCGTGCGTGGGTACGGCATTCTCAGAGTCAGGATCGTTCTCAATATGCTCTGAGGAGAATGTTCGCGGACGAACGTTTTTTTCCTACGTGAACGTTCGCGAACGTTCTCGAGAGCATATTGAGAACGTTCCTTTCTTCACATCATTACTGTCATTATTTATTATTTAATTATTTAAAAGTGAAATGTATAGAAACTTTAAATTTAGTAGAAAAAATTGTATGGTTAACATCTTATGTATTGAACAAACTAAATTAGTAAACTATTAAAACTTCTAGTAGATAATAATTTGGGACTGTTTCGCTGATAATTGATAAAACTTCTAAACGGTTATAAAAGAGGTCTAAAGAATCAAAGGAAATTTATTACCCGTTGTTTTCCTAGAAAAAAAAATATTCACGCTGGGAAAATGTCTTGCATTACGTATAATAGGTATACTCTATGTTCACCATAATTGATTAAAGTATATCAACATTTATAACAACATTTAGGCTTATATGCCTAAATAGAGAGTTTCTTTAACAAGCTTAAACGTATGACAGGACAGCTCACGAGCTTTTAAAAATACTTATAGTTTTGCCTACTTAATAGACCTATTAATTTTTTTTCAGTCGACGATATGAATGATTAACAATCTCTATTTTAAGTATTGAATCAGGAGACCGACGCCTGCTGAAATCTGATGCCGTCGCGCGTCGCCTCGCGTTAATGCTAGACGGCATACAGTCACTGTTTGTCGAAAGTTGCGAATGATGATGAGTCTATAAGAATTAGGAAACCTAGACAACATGTAATTGATTATTTGCAAATGTACTAAAAATAACAAGCGCATGCAGACTTTTATTTGAAAGCAAGTAGGTTATTTTAAGTAGTACTATTAGGGCAGTGGCGCAGCCACAATCTTTTATAGGTCTGTTAAAGATACCGTTGTAATTGTAACTATATTTGGCATTTGATCAATTGTGGTTGGTTAAAATAGGTGCAGTTATTTTTAATTCATTACAAAAAAAGAAAAAACAAATTAATATGAAAAGCGTCAAAAATTATGTTGCATCCCTTTCATTCTTTCGATGCACCAGGGATGAAGTTGTTTCGTATACAGCTGCTTCCCACTACAAATCAACAATATAGGTTTTTTAACGTGTGGCTAACTTTGTGAGTCATACGTAAACTGCTTTTCGTTTACGGATATAGGGATATGGTTACAATAAATAACCTTAATATTTTGTTATTATTTCATTCTAACAGTTAGTATCCAAAATTTAAATTTTCCAAAGAAATACAGATAGAAATTATGCTTTATATTAATGAATAATAACGCTAATAATTTTTGTTAATTATTATTTTCTAACTTTTTTACAAAAAACTTATCAAAGATAAGTAACACACATCTTTTTAAACAATTGTTTTCTCGGCTATTTGCCAAAACGCTTAAACTTGGATTATAAAAAAGATAATATGCATACTATGTTCAGTACGACTGACTCAGTGATGTTATTTTTAATTCTAACTACCCTTTTCAGTAAAACCAAAAATAAATAAAACAAGAGTACTCACCACTTGAACAATCACTTCAAAATTTTAAAAGTTTCACCGACACGTGTTTCTGCATTTTGGCTTCGTCGAGACAGCCCTTAGAAAGCCTCGAAAGTAACTACAAGTATTAGTAAATCCTAATGTAATAAATATTAATGGCTTCAGAGAACAGAATAATTGAAATTATATAGTGGAAATTCCCCGTCGGCTTAGAATAATTTAAAACAAATTAAGTATCCTCTTCTTGGTAACAGTTTAAAATATGGAATGAAATGAAATATAATAACGCCTATAAATTTTTACTAATTATCATTTTCTAACTTTTACAAAACTTATCATAAATAAGTATAACTTATATCTTTTAAACAATTATTTTTTCCTGCTATTTGCCAAAACGCTGAAACTTGAATTTTCAAAAAAAAATAATATGCACATTATGTTTAGTACGATTGACTCAATAATGTGATTTCTAATTATAATTACTCTGTTCAGTAAAATCAAAAATAAATAATACAAAAGTACTCACCAATTGTACAATCACTTCAAAACTTTAAAACATCCCCGACATGTGTTTCTGCATTTTTGCTTCGTCAAGATGGCCTAGAAAGTAACTATGAAAGATTCGTCGTTACTTTAGAGCCTTCTAAGGGCCATCCTGACTAAGCAAAAATATAGAAACACGTGTCGGTGGATGTTTTAAAATTTTGAAGTGATTGTTCAACTGGTGAGTACTTTTTGTTTTATTTATTTTCAGTTTTACTGAACAGAGTAGTTAGAATTAAAAATAACATTATTGAATAAGTCGTATCGAACATCATGTACATATCTTCTTTTTAATCAAAGTTCCAGCGTTTTGGCAAATAGCCGGGAAAATAATTGTTTAAAAAGATATATGTTTAATTATAATGTATATTGTATACGACCATGCCCACGTGGGAGGTTTACCCATTGCGCTATAGGCTGTGAAATGAAGATATTTTTATTCAGGTCAACTTATAATAATCGACAAGAGCTTTTTGCACTGAGCTGTTAACTTCGTCCATTATTTCACCATGTCTTGCCAATATGAACGATATTCTTGTGCTCGGTTAGTGCTACTTTCCACTTCTGGTGATCTAGATGTTTCACCTACATAAAATTTACCATGTGAAAATGCAAGTTTTTGTGTTTTAATCAATCTTTATTAAAAGGTTTTGATCGTGGGGTATTTTATTGGGTTGTTTGACAAAAAAAAATTAAACATCAAATATCTTTTGAAATAAAGATCATATTAGTATCTCTATTATATGTTAAAGTGACCAATTTATTTGAATGAACTCTTGGTATATTAAGAGGTTAATAATCATAGCAATTTTTTTTAATGGCGTTTATTTGATTTAAATATTTTATTCATTTGTTTGTATTACATCATTTCATATTTATTTATATAAAAAGGATAATGATTAAACAAACTGAAAGTTTGACACTTGAATATGGTCAATTAAACCAAGTCTATGTCTTTGAAATTCAGAGGGTTAAAATAAAGATTCAAACAAGTTTCGTATTAAGCTTCTCTAAGTTCTAGAAAATATCACTTGACACTTCATATCCTGACAACGCGACTTTAAGTGACCTTATTTTCACTGGCATATGTCGAACTTATGTAACGTGTCTACAAACAAAAGTTCAATAAGGGGTAGGTGATGCATGCTAAAACGTCTATCGATGTTTATGTCATTAAATTTAAATAATAATAAGACCACTAAACCAGTTATCCACCTGTAGCATGTAACTGAGAACTAGAATCATGAATAGAAAAGAAGCAGTATTTCAGACAAATAAATTAAGAGTATATTCCACTATTACAATCTGTGCAATATAAGGTGAAAATAAATTATTAGATTTAAATTTTGTATCGATAGAAACATGAATTAATTGTGAAAGCTCCAAGTCTCTTTTCAACGAAGTTATTTACATGGACTTTTATAGTCTACTTTATTCTTCTACTGCAAAATAAATAACAGAAGAGTTCTGCATTATAAAGATAAAACTTGCTGTAGGGCACTTGATGCATGGACCTACATGTTCCAGCGAAGTAGATGCAATTTTTTAACATTTGATTATCTAATTTCTTATTTGCGAACCTGAGTAATAATTACACGAGTGATACTCTTGGGGTTCAAAATTTGACTGACATGTTTTAACACGACATGCTTGGTTCGTCTATGTCTATTCGCAAATACCTTACTTTTTACTGAACTTCTTCAATGAGATAATGAGAAATCACTGGTTCATATTTTACACTTTTTTTCAGATTGGCCAGTTGGAAATGCAAGTCGACGTTTTGAAGAACCTACGAAACTCAGAAAGCCAAAAACGGACTGAGGCTTTGAATGAATGTCAGCAACTGAAGAAAAGCTTGATGTACTGCAATTGGAAAATGGTCAGTTGGGCGAGGTAAGTAAATACAATATCAAATATGAACACATAACATATAACTGACTGAGTGACCGGCTATTACTTACTGCAATTATGTTGAAAAGTTCAAAATAAACCTCAAATCAGTATTAGCAAATTATGGACTTACATGCAAAATTATATATTTTTAAAGAAAAACATATTTTATTATAACACCTATTAATAAGTCAATATGAGTTAATTTAAAATTTTGTTTTCTTTAAATAATAATAGTTATTATTATTTTTTATTTACGGACACATGTCCATTACAACAATAATTAATTATTACACGAGTTTTACAATACTCCAAAAT
This sequence comes from Rhamnusium bicolor, assembly GCA_029963845.1. Classification (NCBI taxonomy): domain Eukaryota; kingdom Metazoa; phylum Arthropoda; class Insecta; order Coleoptera; family Cerambycidae; genus Rhamnusium; species Rhamnusium bicolor. Next base: position 121,627 of record JANEYF010001304.1, on the reverse strand, counting down.
TTGGTACGATATAAACGTAAACTAAAATTAATAAAAACATTTAAACTTTTAATATTAAATATCAAATATCACAACCCAAGTAATAACACCGAGCTGCAATCCGGTCGCGCCAACTTTTTGACAAGTATTGCCACAACGTCGGCACGACCAAACTAGCGAGTTGCGCTGAGACACTTGGGAATAAACTAATTTGATTTACATTAAAGCACCCCATCGCGGATAAATTTCCGATATTTTTACATAAAACTAAATTATTTCCAAGCATTTCTCTCATTAAATTACAAATTAACTGTTACATAAAAAGGTTAATTCATTCTCGTATGCATCAAACTATAGAGTCTAAATTATTCAGCTAAGTAAAAGAACACACAGTATTCATTTCATATTTTTAAAATGTTGACAAAACTGTATAAAATCTCACAGTATTCTCCAGCCAAGAACCGACAGCAACAAACCGACGTAAACACGTATGGTTGTAAGAGTTTTACTAAGAATAGGGTCAAAGGCTAATAAACATGGTCATTATATCACTTTTCACCTAAAGCATCTTGAGTTATATTTCATTGGGAGAGCACAAGTTAGCGTTTGGCTATCTCCGTTAAACTTATGGGCTTGGACAATGAACTCACTCACCGGAAATTATATAAATACGTGAAGCGGCGTACGATCGTGGTCACATCTTTGGTAACCCTAGTGTTTATCGCTAGCTCTTTGGGGTCTGGAAGTCAAAGATAGACCGCTCTCCCGGCTTATAGCCGCCGTCACTGATTGCGAGCACTTCTTTGGCAACCCCAGTATTTATCGCTGGCTCTTTGGGGCCTGGAAGTCAAAGATAGTCCGCTCACCCGGGTTATAGCCGCCGTCACCGTCGTGTTAACTCTTTGGCAACCCCTAGTGTTTATCACTGGCTCTCCGAAGCCTGAAAGTCATAGAGAAACCACGACTCCGGTTGTCATAACTGCCGTTTAAGTACAGAGAGCCCCGCTTAATTAGCGGTTCGCCCAAGTTATTGCAGAAACCTCTGTGGCCTGATCTCTGTGACCGAGGACCTGTACACTGCCTTAGAAATAGGGCGTGTTCAGCGCCGACGCCGCCGCCAACATGGAGACGAATAACACAAGGGTTACTCAGGAACTCGGGGGGAGAAAACCTCGCGGAACTCTCCATGTGTCCGAGAATTGGTAAGGACGGCATTTAAATAATTTTTATACTGCGTTGCCATTTTCTACGTACTCTAGCTCATTAAAATTCATGAAACTAATTCAATTATTTTGTTACGAGTGAAATGGCAACGCTAATCAAAGTACGACTCTATATGCTTGGGTTTCGCGGTTTTTAACAATATTTGACCGGTGGTACGGAATGATTTACAGATAGGGTTTTCTGTTACAATGCTCAATACATGTTTATTAATAATTAGTACAGCCTATATTAATTCCGATAGGATGAGTAATAGTAGTTGGAACTTTCATTCACTTGTCCAAATCAAGTTAGGTCAAAATAAGATAAGGTACAAAATAAATAGTGTCAAGTTGAATCTGCAATCTCTGTAACTTTATCAAATTTCACTTCTTGTGAAAGGATCTTGAGCGGTCAGCTGGCAGATTAGTATGGTCAGGTGTCGATACCACCACATGCAGTCTTTTGAAGTCGGTGAGTGTTTTGGCTAGTGGGTTTTGTCTCTCGACAGGGGACCCAGTGGCCGGCATACAGTGAGTATCGTTAAATGTTCTATGACCACAGCTACCGTACGCGTGCCGTAAATGAGGTTAGCGCATGCCAACCACCACACAAAACTCTACAGGGTAGTTCGTTTCACCTTGGTTTAAGCCATGAAGGCGAGGTGCACTTGACAAAGCCCACAAATAAATGGACAGTTGTCCCAACGAATGTTAATTGACACTGTTAGTTGTATTTATGACACCGTTGTACGGTGACAACGAGTCCGCGATAGATGACATTAAGAGGAATATTTATTTTTCTGAAAATTTTGATAAAATGGCATTTATCAACGTTCAATGACATGTTATTTTCATGGCACCAAACTGCGAATCTATCAAGCTCTTCTTGAATTTTGCGACAATCTCAGAGGTCTTTTAAATATATTTTTAAGTCGTCTGCGAATAACAAAATGTTACAAAATTTAAAGCATACATAAATGTAATTTATAAACAAATTAAATAATAGTGGTTCCAAATAAGAGCCTTGTGCGCCGGATGTAGAGTGTAAATACATTAGATAAGTGACCATTAATTCTCACTTGGCGATACCGGTTTAATGAATATGAGGAGAGGCACTCCAACAGCATACCTTCTATACCCAAGCTAGATAGTTTTTTGGGGTTAATAAGTCTATATTTCCTTTGTCAAACGTCTTGCTAAAATCCGTATATATTGCATGTACCTCATCGTCCGATTCCATGAAACTTTGAGCATAATTCACGAGTGAAACCATGTTTGCTGCGGTAGACTTATCTCATTGAAACCCGTGTTGCTGGTTAATAATCACATGTTTAAATTGTTCCGTTAAAAAAGTTGTAACTGTTTTTCTATTCTCGCCGAGAGAATTGTTTGGGTATATCTACATTCCTTTAATAACAACGGACGCGCGCCAATATTCTTTGGCTTGACGATGACCTTGGATGGCAGGGGTCGGAAGTTTTAGTTTCCTTTGCCCCTATCGCATCGCTGTAGGCCTGGACCAACCTCGTAAGGGGCGGGCCTGCTCCACCAGCAACCCCGTCCGCTGATGCGAACGGTGTGGTCGTTTTGGCAGACCTCCCCCGGTCCTGGTTTGTTGGACCCAGCCGACTTGGGCCTTTCTCTTCTGGCGCTCTTCTTGTTTCTGGTTTCTTTCTTCGTCATCGTGTCACGGGCAAGGGCGACTTTTGCCGTCCTGCCCTGGGAAGTTGTCGGGCGGTTTGGTGATCACGTTCCTGCCGGTGTCTACCAGCAGTGGCGTGTGGGGAGGAAGGAGCTATGTAGCTCAGGATCGCGCAGGGCCTAAGCGCTTCTTTAGCGTTTTGGGCCCGCTCGAGGGCTAAGGAGCGTGGCACCGATCCGGCAGTCGGCCGGTTTTCGGTGCCCCGTGGTCAGTGGAGGGTGGTGGGTTACGTCATTGTCTCTTCGGATTGGTCCATCTTCTCGGCTAGGCTGAAGGGTTTTTGCCCCCTATTAGCCGTTGTCCAGGATCTGTAACCTCGGTCTCTTGTACCGCGGAGCCTCTGCCGGATCATAATCGACGGCTCGTCTGATCAGAGGATTCGCATGAGTCTCCGCTCGTACGAAGATTTTCTTGGCCCGATCCTGGATGATCTTCGACACTGGGGTGTATTCCAGGTCTCTGAAGATGTCGGTGTTTCTTACAAACCATGGTGCATCCACAGCGCATCTTAGCGCCACGTTTTTCCACAGCTTGTATCCTCTTCTTGTGCGATTGGACGGCATAACCCCAGGCCACTGACGCGTACGTCAGTTGCGGCCTGAGTACGGTCCTGAGTAGGAGTAGTTGGTTCCTCAGGTTGAGTTGACTACTTCTACCCACCATTGGGTAGAGTCTAGTCCTCACCGCTTTTGCCTTCCTGATCACTTCGTCGGTGTTATGTTTCCATGTCAGCCCTTTGTCCAGCACGACACCTAGGTACTTGGCGGTGTCGGTCCACTGGATCGGTTGGCCGTTCATGGTAACATGTCCCGTCGGGATTTGAGTCCTCTTCTTCCTGAACAGGATCGCACTGCTTTTCTCTGCGTTGATCAGTACTTTCCATCTGTTGCACCATTCCTCCAGGCGGGATGCTGCTTCCTGGAGGAGACGAGTCACTGAGTCAGTTGCGCTGCCTGCCAGGATCTGGCGACTAGAGGTATTTCATCAGTTCCAGAGCCTTTATTCGTGTCTAAATTAGCTAAAACATATGATTTCAAAGGATATATTAACACCATTAATGTTATTAACTGTTGTTGATTTGAGATTTAATTTCATATTGTTTTTATCATTATAAAATGTTTTAAAATTGTTTGCGAACAGATTTGCAATATTAGTGCCACCTGTTATTTCTGTGTTTAAACATTGTGGAGGGTGTATTGTTTTCATTATTGGTTACCCTGACATAACTCCAGAAATTTTTAACATTGTTACGAATACTGCTTTCGACGTTTTCTATATACCTTGCGAAATCATGTTTGATTAGATTTTTGCACTGTCATCGTAAATCGCTAAACCAGACATTTTATACTACCAGTGAACAAGTTTCTTTTGAAATATTAATGCTTTGAGATTTTTGCTAAACCATATTGGAAATTTTCTTAGCTTGCCTAGAGTTTTTAGGGACATAGAAAATGTCTACGGCATCGCTTATATCATCAATTTGATCTAGAAAGCCCCAGTCAATTGTGCTTAAGTAATAATTTAATTGAGCATAATCTGCTAATTTATAGTTATAAAAATAACTAGTAGGTAGCACGACATATGTAAATATTTATACTGCAAAAATTATGAATAACATTTCAATAATTTTAATTTTAAATGTTATTTCAATCACTGGCCGCCCCATTTCTGTATTGTTGCTACTTTCAAATGTGGCAAAAAGGGTGAAAAGAACTCAAACTTCTTGTATACCTTGGTTTTCAATTACTCTCGTAAGCTCATACCTGAATCAGATATTTCATTTAGTCGATCACTGTACAAATTTCTTTTTCATTTCTTGGGCATTTCTTTATAGGGTGTGTATCCCGGCCACTATTCATTTCTAGCTGATTATAACAAGACTAGTATTTTCACACATCTGTGTACTTTCAAATTCATCAAGAAAGTCATTTACAGATTATATTACAAAAATTCTGTCGCCAAATAAAGTAATACCTATTTCACATCCATTATTTCATAAAGAGGAATTAGAACTTAGTATTTACTGTTTGTCTCTAGCTACTCTTGAGAAGTAATAAAGGTAAAATATTATCATCTGAAATATTTCCTACAGGTTTTGTACAGTTTGATGAAATAAGTTGTTTTCAATGCAATAAAAAATGTGGCAGGTCAACTGTTTTCAGTACAAGAAAGTAATAGTATTAGACTGCAATCATATGGATGTCAGTTCAGTGATTTTGCTAGAATATTCAGCTTAATAAAAAAATATCAACGAATATTCTATGTAATTTAAAAACATCTAGAATGAAACAAAAAGTTGTAGTATTTTTTTCTAGCTTGTAGTAAATGTTCTGGAACCAAAGTGATGACTGATGAGTGATGACTGATGAATGATGATCCTAGTTGTATAAATGGTCGGCTCGGTAAATTACTGTGGTAAAAAATAAGTTAAGACTGGGAAATCTTTTATAAGTTTTAAATTTTTAAAGGTTTTTTTATGCAAAATGTAAGATACAAATAAAATTTAGATAAAAGCACATAGTTATTCAGATTAAAACAAAAAAGAAGTTCTTGAATGTTTAGTGCCATACTATAATATATCTATTAATATTACAACAAAGTGGGGATTGATTAACTAAACCAGAAAAACCATTTTTTTTAATTTAGTCGATGTTCCGCTATGTTTTTCAGCAACCTCAGAAAACTAAATGAGAAAAAAATTACGACAATGTTGGACAAGCATGAAAACTACCGCTTTATTTATAAAAAGAGACAAATTATGTCGATACAACACAAATATATATAGGGTGGCCCATCTAAAACAGTCCATCAGGGTTTATGCCATTTCGACTCCACTTTAGGCAAAACATTTGAACACTAAATTTCATACAATGATAAAGCCTTTATTCAAAATGTTGTCGGAATTCTGCAGCATTTCTGGAGTAACTTGACAGCACTTATGTGTGATACGTTGTCGTAAATCTTCTAAAGAATTGTTAAATTCTATTTACAATGACATTTTACTTTTAGATAGATAGAAAGATAGATGTTTACAAAGTACCTACTTGTTTACAAAATACCTACCAATAATTATTTCAGTACAGAGTCTGGTATTTTTCTATCATTCGTTATGAATTATTGTGACTTGCCCGGCTATTAACACGTTTTTCCATTACAGAAAGAGTTGAAATAATTTCACTTAACTTTAAAAACAATGAATATGCTTTAACGGCAGCAAATTTACGAATATTCAGCGAAACACATGCTTGATACACATGCCCGGCATCCTTATGTTTTGGAATTAGTGGCAACATTTCATCACATCGCATCGTGTTATATAGCAAATAAAGACAAATGCTGAAAATCCTATGTATATAGCGAGACGTCAACTAAATTAAAAAAAGTGATTTTTTCTGTTTTAATTGTGGGAGTAAAAATATTGGGAATAATCCCACTAATATGAATAAAAAATAAGGTCATGCGTTTATGACTCTTTGAGAATTTAAAATGAAGAACACTGAAGATAAATCGTTTACTTATGATGTCACTAATTCTTAGTATTTTGCACAGATATTACAAAACACACAAGAAGAACTTGAAAATACCCAGACGAATTTAAAATTAACAAAATCTGATTTGAAAAAATGCTCAGAACAAATTGGAAGTGTTCAAGAACAGCTTAAAAGGAAGAAGTCAGAAAGAATCGATTTGCTCACCAAGGTAAGTTATTAATATCGATATAGAAATAATAAATTAGTTGCTTTTTTGCATACAATGCCATTGGTAACCACATAATATTTTTCTTAGAAATAACATTAAAAAATGTTATAAATACCAAAACATGTTTCTATATTTTTAATCGCCTCAATTAAATATCAGACACGAAGTTGCTGTACTGTAGTACTGGAAAATATAAATTTAAATTATGAATTACAAATAAACATTAATAATAAGTATTTTAAAAACGAGGAATTGTTATGAAAGTAAGGAAACCGAGTTCCGTTGGTTTATTAAAATTATCTATTATTTCACTTGACTTCCGTTTTCCCCACATTACTGATTATTCCAGATGCGAATGATGGATATTCCATTTCAATAAGCGTTTTGCCTAGCTCTTTCTTAGAAGTAAAAATATCACGTCAGGTAGGTGGATATAGACGAGCGCTTCACGCATACGCACACCCAGTGAACTCTATACTATATAGTATACAGTTCACTGACACACACAGACACACACACGCACGCACGCACGCACATATACAAAGTGATTCAAAAACACCAAAAACGTTCTAAGGCAGATTTCTCACGTCAAAATAAGAAAAAAATTCCTATAAAAAACATACGTAAGGAAGGGACGAGATATTTGCTTTTAAAGGGAAGAACGGACAACACTTTTTTTAACATAATTCTATCGTAAACAACACCGTTACTGAGTTACGAGATGTTGAACTTTTCTCATAAACGATTGCATTACAATTTTAATGATACATTAATTGACAAAACAAAACTTGAAGCAATCTTTTCCACCCTTTTGATAGTGTAAAATTTTGTATGTGCAGGCATGCGTCTTCTTAGATTACTTAATAATAGCTAGTATCAACATTCTATAAGAGAGATGCAGAAACATTTCTAGGCACTGAATTATAATAAATATGTAAAAAAATATCTCAAAATATGCCTACCGTTGGGTAATAATAAATTTGACAAATTCTCCTCAAACTTTCTGAGAAAAATTGAAAAAAGAAATTAAAAAAAAATAACACACAGTATCTCGATAACACTAAGTTTATTATATATTATGAGATGCTTCAATGATTTTTTCAACTTAATTTTGCAAAAGGAATTTACCGCACAGCTTAGTCTCACATTTTGGGACACATCAATACAACACAAAACATACCGCGCAAAAATTTCGAACACTTTTTATGATGTTTTATATGTTTATACTGGGTGTTCCAAAATTATGTAACCAAACCCTTACAGTAAGTAGACGGGTTAAACATAAAAATGAAAACTCTTATAAATATTAGGTGAATAATCCATATTAAAGGAGTTCACCCATTCAAAGATGGATGAAAAAAGTATTGTTTGTGTTGTAACTCAAAAATTATAACAGTTACGTATATCAAACTTTAGAGATTACTTTTTTGCTTAGGATTTAGAATTGTTTCATATATTTACTTTTTAAAAAGTGGTCAGGAGTGGTTCACATGGGACTTCCCAAATAACAATTTTAATTTTAAAATAGATATCCTCAAAGCTTATTTCTAAGACTAATTTTAAACGTAAATAGTCTCAAAGAACTCCATAAAACTGATATAAAATCCTTATAAGAGTACAAGAGCTCATCTAGAGAAGGACATATATGCCTCTCTTTTAAAACTACTATTAAAACTTTCAAGTTTTAATGAATTGTCCAGATCTTTACTCGTGGAGTATCTGAAGAGTATTATAAAACCATACATGGTTTAGGATAAGTGACATACCTATTAAAACTTAAATGGAACACACAAATGCTTCGATCAGACATTTTTGTATTTAATGAAGTGAACATAAATGTAAATAAATCTAGAGCTACGCTCACTTGATCCACTAACAATTATGTAAATGGGTCTCGTGCATAGTTATAAAAGAACATAATATGACGACAACTGAGAACGATTCAAGCTTATAGATTGACTACTCATAATGAAGTATTGGGACTCATAGTGGGCTAAAATTTTTAACGACGCTAAGTTTACTATAAAACGTGGGTTAGATAGTTTTTAAAAATTCGTGTGCTCCTAAAAAAAAATTTTTAAAAATATATGGGTAATATATTTTTTTCTCATTAGCATCCGCCCGTAATATGGTTCAGTGTTAGTCAATAGTTTTTAGAAAACATTTTTATTAGATACAAATTACATTTTTTTGTATAATCCCAATATGGCTGACAGTTGCACATATCTTGCCGCTTGAAATAATGGCGGCAGTTCGTATAAACTCTATTAGTTTTGAGACAATTCTACTTCAAACATGTTTTGTCTTAAAATGCCTATTTAATTACCAATTGCTCTTTAATTATGTCGATTTGTTCTTGTAGAAGTATGTTTTAAGCCTCATTGGCCTTATCATATTACTTGAAATTTGTAGGCTTATCTTAAAACCCATTTTAAATCCTTTGAGCACATAACACAACCGCTTTAAAATCTACAAAATTTATGGTGCTCGGATAACGTAACCAAAAAAATTCAGTTTTTCGCAACGCTACACACCAGCTCTGCGCGCCTCCCTCGTTTTTTATCCAGTGTATTAAGTTTATTATAGTCTGGCTGGTGTAAGATTGCAACTTTCCTTAAAAAGTCAAAATTATAAATAATTTTATTCGTTTAAATTGTCAGTAAACCAGTTGTGCATAGGTATACACATAAGCGCCTTATTTACAACTACTTTGTTGGATGATTGTAGCGTAAGATTGTGAACAATGAATCTCAAACAGTAAATGAATATATTTGTGCTTTAATTTTGAAATTCATTCAACCATTTATTTCGTGTTTTCTATTATTAAATTAACATTACAAATTAGAATCATATATAACGACACTGTTAAGATCCTAAACAAATAATTTCTAAATTTTGATATACGTATCTGTTGTGCTTTCTGAGTTACACCACAAGCAATCTTTTTTGCTCCATCTTTGAAAGGGTTTACTCCTTTAATATTTGTTATTCACCAGATATTTATATTGAGCCGTATAAGTAAAAGTGACATTAAACGTGTACTGAAATCTGGTTGCATGCACCCTCTCACCCCTCCAGCTACCCCCATATTAAAAATTTCAAATGGTACTCTTTGTATACTCGTAGTAAAAGAAGATACAATATTGAAAAGCCTTCTGAAAATAGAATGTTATTATGGCATAATAAATTATAATGCTTTTGGTCTTTTAAATATTAAAAAGATTTTCGGATTCGTTTTGTACGCGTTCAAAAACCTGTGAAAATATAATTCGTCACTCACGAACCATTCTCTTTTATAGATGCTAAGGATTTAGATTTAGGTGGTGTTACGTCCAATACACAATTTTAAATTGTCCAAAACCAAAAATCTAATTAGTCTAAAGTCACGAGAACGTGCTGGCTATCCAATCAATTTATTAGGGAAAGTATTATTTAAATTTATTAGGGAAAGTATTATTTAAACATTGCCTATTGTTTCGGGAGTTGTTGATTTTCATTTTGAACAATTAATAAAATATTTTAATATGTAATTAAGTAATTAATTGTTGCACCAGTGAATATAAAAAATTTTCTTAAATATTCAGAAAACGAAGCTATACATAATTCATTATGTCGTAGTAATACAATTATATTTAGAAGATCAAATTTGAGGTAGCTGGGGGTGACAGGGTGCACGCAACCTAGATTGCAATAAGAGACACTTGATGTCCCCTTTCACTTATTTAACTATATAAAATACTAGTAATTATCTTTAAATCTGTCTGAAAATTGTTATGAAATCTTCGCCTAAACATTCAGTTTAATTATTATTAGTAACTTGTGTTGAACTATATTTTCCTAAAAAAAAAATCATCAAAATTCAACAACATAAGAATATAATAAAATAAATACTAATCACATCAGATTACTATTTTTTAACAGTTAGGGAAACCCATTTCACCAAGACAGTAGACTCGCAAATATATTGTCTCCGTCTTTAAAGGAATTTATATGTTAAACAGAGACAACAACTACGCAGTAATAAATTGTAGAACAAAAGATGTAGTAAGGCGCCAGGTCTAAAATTGAGTAGTCCCACATTAACATTAATACCAACTATATTAGCATGACATATCTATTTTTAATTTGCTAAAGTTCCCCTGAAAAGTGATATATTTGCCGATTTACCGGGGTCATAATTTTTATTTACTTATGTAGGTAGAAGTACAAGGATCTAACAATTATATTTTTTGGTTTTTTTACGGATCCATGTAATGAATATTTCTATGTATAAAATATGCCAGGTGCCATTGAGAGATGATTATTGAATTTTGAACTCATTACGACACCCTGTATATTTTTGATAGTTTTGGATAAATCATTAAATTCTGAATTCGACAGTGTAATGTACTAGTGTGTTTGTTTTCTCTTTATTATTAGCAAAATATTATTAAATGGAGAAAACACAGAAGGCTTATAAAATTTCACAGTTGTATTATGTACAAAAATATTAAATACAAGAGCTTTAAATTAGGTATACCTGCGTCATACTCCACTATTTTCATAAAGTTACCTTTCTTCCGGATTAAGATTGAAATATTGATAAGATGGGAAAAACTGTCGTGTCCGAGATGTGGTTCGGACTCCACAATAAATAGGGAATCGTCTCCTCTTTACTCAACACAAAATCCTAAGATTTTCTAGGAGTTACTTCGGTGATTTGAGAGGCGGTTAAGAAATCATTTAAGGCACCTTTAGGCACACAATTTCTTCCGCCTGTCGTCCAGTTGACTGCTTGCATGAATCAGTGCATTGCTGTTATTTTTTAGTTTGAAAAATGGATCGTGTATAAACACATCGACAGAAAACGCCGTGCAAAGGCAACTTTTGTGCAAACAATTCCCTCCGCCTGTCGCGGCGCTTGAAAAATATTCCCCCGTTTCAAGATACAATGATTAAAATGGTTCCTTTTAAGCGTTTGTCGTCTGTCATCATTGTCTCGGCGTTTTAAATTCTGTTTCGTTTTGAAATCGCGTCGCGGCACCGCGATCTGAAAGAGCACAGATGTAAGTGAGTACTTTTATACGGCGTCTTTTGACGCTGTATATTTATTCACGGATTCATTTTCCAAATTAAAAATAACAGCAACGCACTGATGCGCGCAAGCAGTCGCTCAACATTACCATGCTCAAGCATGCGGCGACATTTTGCCGCGCCACGACGAACGGAAGAAATAGCGTACATAAAAGATGCCTAAAAGCGAGGTCTGTGGACCTCGGCTAAAAATACTCATTTATTTCTATGGCTCTTTCGCGATTTGAAAGTAAGTGCGACAGAATTTAAAACGCCGCGATAAAGACGACAAACGACAAATGTATGAAGGGAACCATTTACTCAATGAAACACGGCGATAATATGTCATGCCACGACAAGCGGAGAAAATCGCTTGCATCAAAGATGCCTTAGGGTTTTGTGATTCAAAATTACAAATAATTCGAAATTCAAATGTTTCACATACAAACCAAGATTGTAACCAATGAGTAATACCATAACTCATTGAAAAAATAAATAATATAATTGTAAATTCCCCATTTGAATAAAACCGAGTATATTTTCGAGCATTCCCTTAATAAATTGTTTGTTCCAAAAAGTATTTTAAAACTTCAGAACGTTTTCTCCCATTTTATTGTACTGAAGGCATGACTTACACGTGTGTGTGTGCGTGCGTGCGTGCGATCGTGCGTACGTGCGTGCGTGCGTGCGTGCGTGTGTGTTTATGTAATAAAATATAGTGCTCCAATTATATTTTTTGCCCATCTTAGTTTTTCATTTCTCAACAATTAATAGAACATTATTGCTTTCTTAAGAATAAAACAAAAATAATCAGTGGGATCATTTTGATCTTAGATTCATTTGGTTCAGACTGCTATAGACAAATATACTCACAAGCGACGATTTCAGCGCACAGCGTGAAGCGTTAGGTCCAGCCGCTGCGCAGTGAAAGGGTTAAAAAAATGCCAATGAAGTGCTTTATTTTTTAATATAATATTCTAAAACATTATTTTGAAATTATATTTCCTATGAAGAAATTAAACAGTTATCACCCGTTGACACGAGGTGTAACTTTTTTCTCAGAAATAAAGTTGTTACATAAAATAGTGACGCAAATTAAAAATTTCCATTGAAGATGATGATGAAAGTATATAGGAACACTAGTCGAGTCCTATTTTTCTATCATTACTATCAGTTTAGCATATGACTTATGGCACACCCTGTATAAATACTAATGGTGAAGTTTCATACAACATTGTACTACCAGGTAACACACTGGATTGTGTTACCTGGTATGTTTTTTCTTGTTCTGGAGAGTGAATAATTATCCTATAATAGATTTACACCCCATTTATACAAACACTGTGCATGTACAAAACAATTTTTTGCAAATATACCACAATCTGCACAATTCACACTAAATATCAGTCCTTGTCACTTTTAATTAATTGTGACCACCGTGAATAGGAAATGTAAGTAAACTAAGTTAATATCCAAACTGGAAATCCCAACTGTTTGTGGTTTCTTGAATGAAACTTCTAGTTGTACTATTGATTTATAGTAAAGTTGGCTTAGCTTATTTTTTAAGGAAATCCCACAATTTAATTATGCGTTTTTTTTAACGTAACAGGTTGTTACTTATTTTCCGCCGATTTTTATATGAAATATTGTCTTGGATGGGTATGATATACTTATATAATAACGATATTCCCCGACACATGTAACTATTTCTAGATGATTTTCGAAGAGAAAGGCTTGACAACGATTATAATTTGTAGTTTTGTAGAAATAAAAATTCTACTTTATTTAACCAGTGGACCATGATAGTTTTTCGGTAAAGAATAGATAAGAATTTTGCAAATAGTACAAATTATAAAGTTCCACAATCATTTATATAAATTATTTATGTTAATTAATTAATTAAATTCATTTATTTCAAGGAAACAACAATTTTAACCATTACAAGTATTTACTACGAAGTAAATAATTATTAATTATTACCCTGCTGTATAACATAAACTGCTCAACACTGAAACGTAACATTGGAAAATATCCGGGAAAATATGGTTCAAATTCAAGGCCTCGTTAACTTCCGAATTATTTAGCTGAGTTTCAATTCATTTTCCAGTTTCTAAATTTCGTTTTGTTAAGAATCGAACGATTATAAGAAAATGTTACAGGGAGAAAACAGGATCATACAAAATAAAAAATCATATTCAAAGAGGACATTTTTTAATTTATTTACTGTGGGATAAAAACAAAGTATAATGGGTTTCTCAGGACAGTTGTAGAAGTTTTACTGCTTTAATGGGATTGTCACGCTAGATTAAAAGTTGATTTTTTTAAATGTGTAATCGATATCTATAAGTGGTTGCCGTTTAAAATTTTTACCGTTACAAAAATAAAATTATAAAATTACGGAATAATTTTATTTATAGTTACCACTAGTTAAACAACCATATTTTATATAATGTACGCTATTCTTTGGTCAAGATGGTGTTGTCGTATTTCCTGTATTTATTGTGAAATATTATTATACAAAAAAATATATGTGATTTTGCACTATTTCCTGATGTTCTACATTAATTTTTTGTTGTACACACTTTTACATGACTGTATTGTACCACTTAAAGATATCGATTACATACAGGGTGTTTCAATGATGTTACGACAAACTTTGAGGGATGATTCCTCTCGTAAAAAAAGTAAAGAAATAACATGAATATAATTTTTTCCTAAAATGCTTCTAAGCGATATACGATGCTTTATACCATTAAACAGGCTTTTTAAATAATTACGCAGTGATTGTTGAAAGTACCGACCTCAAATTGTTTTCATAGTGCACCAAAAGTTTTGTCAAAAACTAACAAGTGGCACGTCGGAGTAAGGGGCGAGTTGGGGTGATAGAATCTTACATAAAATAGTTATTTGCAAACGAACGGATTTTTGTTTTGTTGATTTCGATGCACCATCTTTGACTAAAACTTTTGTCCCCCTTCGTACCATTCACAAATAAAAGTTAAAAAATTATCGTAATCTCGTGAGCACCGTTATCAGCGAATCTGGGATTCATTTGCTCTAATTTCTCAGCGACTGCAGTAAATGTCTTTAAAATTATAAAGAGGTTTAATATGATAAAAAAAATCCGGTAATTCAGGAAAAAATAAAAATATATTGCCACTGTTATTAAAAAAAAAAAAACAACGGGATTAATTGTAAAAAAAATTTTGAATCAATAAAGAGCCTGTTTAATGTTATACTTTCCGTAGAGTAATTAAGAAGCATTTTAGGAAAAACAGGTTTTTTGCTTTTCTTGACGGAAGGAATCACCCCTCGAGGTTTGTCGTGACATCATTGAAACACCCTGTATAATGGATATGCACATACATTAACAAAATATTTCACTTTATAACTAATGGGATATCCTCATTGTTGAGCAGTTTATTTAAATCTGTAGCAATTTTCATACTTTGCGTTGATCGCACTGAATTTTTTAATAAATTATTTATAAATAATGTTATGTGTAGAAACATATTAAAATTCAGGCAATTAAATTTAAAAAGTCGTACGTTTTTTACAAACATTTCCAGTTTTTTTATACCACGTGCCAATTAAATTAAAATAGATTACTTATTTTTCTTTTATTCCAATATGTTTAATGTTATTATAATCAATTATCATGCTAATATAAAATGATGAAGTTTAGATTGCATATCCATCCAGCTATTTTTAACACGCTTTTTTATTTTTTATTATTAGCTTCACTTGTATGTTTGCTTGTTTGTTTGTATGTTTGTTTGTAACCGACTCTTTGGACTCGATTTTAACCCACTTTAAACGGACAGATTTAATTGAAACTTTGTACACTTATTAAGAACCGGTAACAATACAATAATTTGATAAGTTTATATCATTATCCTGTTCAGGATCGCCAATCCTTTCCTCACGTATCCCTGCGTGAAAGCAAGAGCTTAATATGTCAGTAGATTCCATAATTGTTAATTAGCCCGGTGGTCGAGTGGGTTAAGGCACTCGACGCGAAACGACAGACTGATCCGGCGTGAGTTCGAACCTCACGGCTGAAATAAAATTTTTTTTTTTTTTAGAAATATCTGTTGGATCGTAATATGTTATAATATCAGCATCAATAAGCAATATAAATATAGTTTAAAACAACTAAAAACACGCTTTCATAGCACATCAAACTAAAAAGTTAAAAATAAATATAGTTTAAAAAAACTAAAAAACACGCTTTTAAAGCACATCAAACTAAAAAAGTGAAAAATAATTATTAATATAAACTGAAAATAATAATGAACGAAAAATACTAGTATTATTGTGAAAAAGCGTGGGGTGCTCGATATACGAAAAATATTGCACAAAGCACCCCACGCTTTTTTCACAATAATACTAGTATTTTTCGTTCATTATTATTTTCAGTTTATATTAATAATTATTTTTCATTTTTAGTTTGATGGGCTTTAAAAGCGTGTTTTTATTTTTAAACTATATTTATTATAGTTAACTCTGTGAAATTCAACTAGGTTAAAAATGCAAATCATGGGATGAAAATAATAGAGAATTGAATTATTTTAAATTATACAGGGTATTCTATTTAAAAAACAAAAGTAAAATGTCATTCTTAATGCGCAATTGGGTTTTTTTTTATTCAAAATTTGGATTCTGAGAAAAAAATTAGTTCATGAAAGTCTTGATTTTGAAAACTTCAAAAATGGCCAAGTTATTTCAAAAAATGCCATTTTCGTGAGATGACCCTGTACAGGTTGGGCAATTTTTGATGTTTGTATAGGGTAACTCGGTAACTGTAAGAGATACAAAAAAATGGAAGACACATTCTCTATCTCTTCTTTTGAGACAAATTCACTGACGAAAACAAAAATTTGTTATCTTTTGTTTTCGAGTTATAAACAAAAGTTCGATTTTTTGACTTTTAGACACGTCAATATCTTGGTTGTTTGTAATGTTATGAAAAAACAACTTTTAGATTCTTCATGCACTTATTTCTGTATAATACAGTGGTGTCGAGAAAATTTAAAAAAAGGTACAATTTCGAGGTATGGCCTTAAATAAATATAGTTTAAAAAAACTAAAAAACACGCTTTTAAAGCACATCAAACTAAAAAGTGAAAAATAATTATTAATATAAACTGAAAATAATAATGAACGAAAAATACTAGTATTATTGTGAAAAAAGCGTGGGGTGCTTTGTGCAATATTTTTCGTATATCGAGCACCCCACGCTTTTTCTCACAATAATACTAGTATTTTTCGTTCGATTATTATTTTCAGTTTATATTAATAATTATTTTTCACTTTTTAATTTGATGTGCTTTAAAAGCGGTTTTGTTTTTTAAACTATATTTATTTTTAGCTTTTTAGTTTGATGTGCTATGAAAGCGTGTTTTTGAGTTGTTTTAAACTATATTTATATTGCTTATTGATGCTGATATTATAACATATTACGATCCAACAGATATTTCTGAAAAAAAAAAAAAAGTTTATTTCAGCCGTGAGTTCGAACTCACGCCGGATGATCTGTCGTTTCGCGTCGAGTGCCTTAATCTACTCGACCACTGAGCTAATTAATAATTATGGAATCTACTGACATATTAAGCCTTTGCTTTCACGCTGGGATACGTGAGGAAAGGATTGGCGATCCTGAACAGGATATGATATAAGCTTATCAAATTATTGTATTGTTACCGGTTCTTAACTAAGTGTACAAAGTTTCAATTAAATCTGTCCGTTTAAAGTGGGTTAAAATCGAGTCAAAGTCGATTTCAAACAAACATACGACAAATAAAAAAATAAAAGCTAATAAAATAATAAAATAATAAAATAATAATAAAATAAAAAATAAAAAAAAAATAAAATAATAAAAAAATAAAAGCGTGTTAAAAAGGTGCAATTTCGAGATATAGCTCAAAAGTTGTATTTTTAAATGGGAATCATAGTTGGCTATGGTTTAGTTAAAAAGGATTTTTTTCTCTTTTAAACTATATATCTAAGTATTTAATAGCGAAAATAATCTTTTAGTAGATTACTTTTTTTGCGTTTTTTATATTTACTCCAGAGTAGGCGTGTCATCTATGAGAGTGTTTATCCGTTTGTCAGTAAATTGCATATTAATAATTTTGTTTTCCGTCAATTACACCCCATTTATCGTAAAAGTGAGGATGTATTATGAAAATTACGAAAAATATGATATGCTGGAATGATATGCTGGAATGCTTTAATCAAAGTAATAACAATTGTGATATTGCATCCGAATATATTCCAATCGCTATCCAGAAAGAAGACAACCTAATATTTTTAGAAGTTAAAAAAGAAAATCTCATTAATTGTGGGTCCTTCAACAAGACAAGATAAAAAAATTACAATATTGAAGATGCTGAAAAACTTATATAACTGTAATTTCAAGTCATTAAATTAAAGCTGATTGTGGGATTTCAAGTCATCAAATTAAAGCTGATTCTGGGATTTCAAGACGTCGAACTTGGGGGTATTTTGAAGACCAGGGCCGTAGTGATGTTGATCACTTTGGGGGAGACAATTTTGGCGCCCCTATCAGCGGTGGCTGCAGAATACAACTAAAAAATGCGCCGCAGGCGAAAATTTTGTATTTTCCAAGGTCAAACGCTCTAAAATAAAAAGATAGAAATTCGAGTTGCAAAAACATTTCTTAGAAAAATAGATTTCGTCAAAACAATTTTCTTTTTTTTGATGTAATTGCAAAAATTATTTAAGTATTCAAAGTCGGTGGTTATAGGTTGAAATAATTTTGTGTATGTACATACATACATACATACATGTGTATAATATAATAACAGTTAATATTGTTGTTTATGGAACGCGGGAAATTAAAATTAAATATGGAAATATAAATTTTGGAAACTGTTTCTTTTTATCACATAAACGGAAGGGAACACGTGCCCATCCCCTCCCTGGATCCGCCGCTACCACTTATACGACTTTTATTCCATATAAGCCAAAATTTGAAAAAACAACTAAAAGAAGGTGGGTACTAAATTGGCGAAATTTAAAGTCAAATTTATTTATTTTTATATTCAACAAGTTATAGCAAATTAGGCTTAATTTATTGTTAAGCGTGTCCCTAAACTATATATTTTGTTACCATTCTATTTACAGTTAGTTTTAAGTAACTGTTTAAAAGGTTTGCACAAATTGTGTAATATAAAGATGTGATTTTATAAACGGATACTGACAAATTTGTCAAAGTATGGGCCCCAATGTATTTATTTCCGTTAAACAATAATAGTCAATCTATGTCTAATTTTATCAATGCCACCCTCACAAACTGGGTAAATTAATAACATACTACTATTCACAATGAATTTGGCGATATTGTTATAAAATTTTGTATAATTGTTTCATTTGTTTCACATAAAGATAATCATTCTATACTGCTATTGGTTAAAAAATTGTAGAGGTCGCGCCCGCCACGCTAAGCATATAGGTAACGCGTGTCGCGAAATTACGCAATCTGTGGAGTTTCTCATTTAGAAATTGTGGAAAACTAAAAAACATATTCTCTTAAAAAACTATAAACATTGTGTCACTTAAGAGCACTATTTTTTGTAAATATGTTTTACAAGTGAAGGGTTTAGATGCGAAAGTTTGTTTTAGGAAACCTTCACAATATATTTAAAAATTTTACACAAATTGTAGAAACTAACTTAATCTGTTCAGACATCTGTTCCACAAGTGGAATAAAATGATGTATTTTTATGCAACCATAATTCAAATTTGTAAAGAAATCAATTTATGTGATTTTAAGTTTGTACAAAAATTTCAAACAATGTTAATGCATAAACTGTACAAAATCATTGCTCCAAAAATGTATTATTTATTTGCACAAATTGTTCCTGTCACTTTTTTAAGACCAATTTGGAGTACAATTTTTCTACAATTGTGGTAAAATATCACACACATTTTTCCCTGTGTGGTTATTTATTGCGTTGGCGTTGGCGCTCTCGGTACATAATTAGTGAATGATCAAATTTAGATACGTTTTAATCGGAAATCGGAATTAATAAAAAAAAACGATAATATACATTAATTTAAAAAAAAATATGAATACTTATTTGTATTTTAGCGCGTGGCGGCGCCCCTTTAGGTCTGTCTGAGTCTGAATGGCGCCCTTTAGATCTGAATGGGGGGGACGCTCCCCTCCCTCCCCGCTCGCTCCGGCCCTGTTGAAGACATGCAAATTCAGGCCTTATACAATAAGGAAACAACATCACCTGCAATCAACTGATCTTCAGGATTTTGCATCGCTGAATCACACTGTATAGCGAATTTAGCAGTTCTGCAATGGAGATTATACAGTGCCCTATCTAAAAATCTAGAAAATTTATTAACTGTATATATATATATATATATATACATATATATATATATATATATATATATATATATATATATATATATATATATATATATATATATATATATATATAAATATATATATATATATATATATATATATATATATATATATATATATATATATATATATATATATATATATATATATATATATATATATATATAAATGAATAGTGGTGAAGGTATGAAACTACTCATATGGTCTATGCTACTATCCGACCGACATCTTAGATGTCTCTGTGGCGGATAGCGACTTCACATCACAGCAAGTACCGAGAGCGGCGACCCCTAGCCCAGGTGGACTAAACTAATGTGATTAAATATGATTTGAAGGAAACAACTACTCAGCGGGCAAATACCCCGACCTGCATTGAATTACACCTTCAAATCATGATAGATCGATAGCCAATATCATTTGTCAATTCCTAACCAGACATAGATCGATTTCGAACTTATTTGTTCTCTTCAGTATGCCATAGGTTATGGAACAGACAAATGATAGTGGCCCATCTAGTTAGTTATATACCATATAGGCTATCGATCTATCATGATTTGAAGGTGTAATTCAACGCGGGTCCGGGCCCTTGCCCGCTGACGTGTTATGTTTAATTATATTTAATCATATATATAAATATATATATATATATATATATATATATATATATATATATATATATATATATATATATATATATATATATATATATATATATATATATATATATATATATATATATATATATATATATATATATATATATATATATATATATATATATATATATATATATATATATATATATATATATATATAATATATATATATATATATATATATATATATATATATATATATATATAATAATATATATAATATATATATATATACAAAAAAAGAAAATAACTTTATTCGATTTGGAGGATCAATGGATATCAATATATTTAGTTTTATCGATTAAAAATTTGGTTCTTTTATGATTTTTCCGAACAGGTATAGTAACAAAACGGATATTATGTACACTACCTTAAAAATTTATATCACATTAAAAACTTATTATGTCTCCGCAATATGCATGTAGACCTATTGGCGCGCTCAATTTTCCGTGTGGCGCCCTCGGACAGGGAGTGTATGAATCATCACGCGTAGACCTCCGTATTCCAGGAACTGTAATTTGCCTGGAGCCCTAAAGCCTCGAAGTAAGATAAGTACACTGGAAACTGGAATTGCTAATGAGAACTGCTTGTCAAATAGTCGAAGGGTTAATTTAGGAATTTAATTGATGGCCAAGTATAACGTTTAACCTAAATAATTAAATGGTAATATTAGTTTCTAATTTTTAAGTAATTTACTTGAGTTCAAGTGATTTACAAGGTGTTCCACAGCAATTACAGGTTCAAGTTCAGCTTGTAACAAATTAACAATATCAGGACAAAAGATAGATTATATTTGGCAAAATTTTGTGGAAAAAATTATGTAGCAAACATGAGAATATCAAAGACAACTAATCTTGTAATAACTTTTGTTTCAACACCCTGTATCGTCATAATAAAAAATTTTCAAATCAGTATTAATTGTAAGTAATCTGTTAGAGACACTCTCTATATAAACTCTACAAAGCGTTTTAAAGAACTTTTCATTGATGTAAAAAAAAGGGTATTATTGAAAACAATATATATATAAATAACGTTGAGGAAGCCACGTGTCAACTCAAAAATAAATATATGTAGTTGGCACTGATTTTTAGTAAAGTTGTTTTTGGTGGTCATTATTAGAATCAACAAAACAGTCGTGATTGCAGATCGATCACATGTGTAAAATGTCTCTCCCTCAATTATTTCGACAGATAATAAACAATTAATTGTTCTCCAAAAAATATGTTATGTATTATAACCTAGGACATGTAAACAAAACCCTATGAGAATAAAATAATTTACCATATTCGATTTTATGAACTATTTTATTTAATTTTTATGATCAAAACATTATTCTAAATATATTCGACATGAATTTAACTCTATATTCTCTTTTTCAAAACTATTTCAACATAATTTTTAATTATATAAACATTCCATGTTTTTCATAACATCATAAGTCATCAAATCGACATCATCCACCGCCTTCTTCATATGCAAAAAGCATTGGCGTTCACACTCAGCCCTCTGACTGACTGATCGTCAATTTTAGCGAATATGAAAACAATACGTGGCATGAAACTGCTTGATATTATGCTCACAGGCATAGGAATAGCTTGCATTTTCCCGACGGCCAGCCGAAGAGACCAGAGATATTTTCTCTTCCGAAAACCAAATGTAAGCCCATAGAAATTTATATCCCGATGCAAAAAGAGGCCCAGGGAAATATTTTTACCGACGGCATTTGACAAGCCCAGGGAATCTTTTCCCGACGGAAAAAAACAAGCCCAGGGGAAATTTCTTTCCCTACGGCAAAGATAAACTCAGAGAAATATTTTCCCAATGACATTTAATAAGCCCAGGGAAATCTTTTCCCGACGGCATTTAACAAGGCCAGGGAAATCTCTTCCCGACGGCATTTGATTAGCCCAGAGAAATTGCAACTTCCCGAAGGCATTGTAACACAGCTTTTCTTACCCATCACTAAATGTAACCCCGCGTTTCATATGCTCCACTGCTTGATCCGGATATATCAGTTCATAACGATCATTATCCAACACTTTGGAAATCTTGAAAAGACCTTTCCATTTCGGTACTGGCTTGCGACTTGTTCTTGTACTCACCTTTGATGATATTTTGATGAGCACCAGTTCACCTACACTAAAATTCGCCCTGTGGGCGTCAAACTGTGTTTTTTTATTGTGACTGATGTGTTTTTTATCTGATTACTGATTTCCTTTCGAAGTTTATTAACATCAACATGGTCCTCATCATTCTCAACAGAATCAAAATTATGTGGACCTATTCGATATCCCAAGAGTACTTCGAACGGAGTAGTGGTTATCGCCCTATTCAGAGTATTATTGAGGCCTAGTTGAATGTTCATAACATTTTCATCCCATTCATCGTTACTCTTGTCGGCTCCCATTATAGATAACTAGTCGAGACTTGTCTTATTGTACTTCTCAACTTGTCTGTTAACTCGTGGCATTCTTACTGCGTTTAGATGATAGCTAATTCTTTTCTGCCAACAAAAATATTGAAACCTTTTAGAGGTGAATGATTTACCTCTATAGGTAATTATTCGTTTAGGCGCTCCAAACACCTTTACGAACTTTTTGTAAATGCATCGACAGTAACAATGACGTGGGTGTTGTTTTGTTTATTTTTACAGAAAGTGCCTAAATGGTCAACATGAATTGTATGAAGTGGGCGTGGGATTTTTTGGTATGGGATGCAAATATCCAGGTTGCTTTCCCGATGGTGTCTTGTGATACATACGGTTTATGCAGGACTTAAGATATTCTTTTATAAATTTCCTTATCCTGGGAACCAAAACTTCATACGAATGTCTTATCTAGTGAGAAATGATCAATATCATCGTGGTTGAAACGAAAAACTTGCCATCAGCACGCTTTTTGGAGACCTTTCATCTACGAAGATCATAGTTATTGCAAATGTCTTTTCTGGTATGAATTTTTGAAAATGACCAACCAGACTTAAAAATTCTCCAATACGATGTACACTTTTAGGTTTTAGGAATTCATTAATAGCCATTAACTTTAATGTCCAGGTGGTATATTCCCGTCGCGAATATTATAACCAAGATATTTAATTTCTTAAGCCAGAAAAATGCATTTTTCAATGCTTAAACATACACCATGATCTTGTAATTGACTCAAAACTTGTTCAAGATTCGCAATACCTTGATCTATGGTTTTTTGATAGAATTAAGATATCATCTAGATATACAATAGCTTTATCAAATCGAAGCTCGTCTAGAATGCTATCTACAAATATAAGGTGCATCGGAAATCCAGATTTTCTTTCCTTCAGTGGTTATAAAGGCTGTGATTGGAATTGACTCTTCTGCGAAACTAATTTGGTGGTACCCTGAACGAGAATCCAGAACCGTAAAATATTTGTGTCCCGAGAGTCTGTCAATCAGATCCTCAATTATAGGAAGAGAGTTGTTTTCGTTTATGGTCTCCTTATTTGCCAGCCTGTAGTCCACACAACCTGGCTTTGCTATTGTTCTTTTTCACCATAATAACACACCTTGCATATGGTGAATATGATGGCCAGATCGCCCAATTGTTTAAAAGTTTTTCGACTAGGTCATCTTCATTTTTCAGCCTCAGACGATCGGTGTGGTCACTGTACTATAGGTGTCTGAGCTTTCTATTTTATTTTAATTTCTTTGTCTGCGATAGCTCACAATTTTGTAAGATCATCTGGAAAATAATTAGAAATTTTTGTATGACTTCTAGTATACGCGACTGAATTTCTTTGCACTCAGTTCCAATTTTTATAACTTAAGTGTTTGTTATTTATATCGAGTTCACCTCCATATCACAACTAAATAGTAATTCGAAGCCTACACGCTGATATTTTATATGGGGGTCTTCAGTAAAATTTTGCCCCACTATTATGTCCATACCAGGTATGCATTTCTTGACAACTAAGGAATCTATGGACAGTTCCATACGATCCATGTTGACACTGCATGTTACTTTCCTAGACACAGATATTTCAGAATCTCCAAAGACTGTAATAACATCATTTGAAAGCGTAGTAAAACCTAACTTCAGTTCCTTAGCAAGCTCATGAGCAATCAGTGAAAATTCACTACCAAAATCTATAAAAGAACGTTCTGTTTTATTATCTATTAATGACGACGAAAATTTGCTTTTGTCACCATCCCTTGATATCTAAAAGATATTATCTATTGATTCAGTACTGTTACCTTGGGCTTGTGCTCTATCATAATTATTTCTATTTATCTTAAAGCAGTTTCCCATAATATGTCTCTTTCGACGGCAATAATTACAGTATGTGTGTTTGTCATCTGAGTAAAAATTTAAGGAGAGTTAAATTGTTTATGTTCCGGTTGTTTACATATAAAGTATAAAATAACATCCTTATTTTGCGGTGGATTCACATTGCTGCTTTGTTTATGTCGCGAAAAAGTAACATTAGTTGCCTGATTTTTATCTATTTTATCGTTCGCAGCACCCACCACCAAAATCATTGGCTCAAGGAGCTTTAAGTATACGGCTAATTTGGACGAATCATCGATACTAGCTGCCTTAACTGCAAATTTAATGGCGTGATTTTTTAGCTCCCCTACAATAAGATTTAAGTCGTCCGAACTACTTAGATTTAATTTCATTTTTTTAAATTAATATATTATATGAATATAATTCATATATTCAAGTCATCCCACATACTTGAACGCTCATCTGTTTTTCCTAACCATTCATTTACGTCATTATTAAAGGATTAAATTCGATAATATCTGCGTCTTTCACTAACATCCCCATTTTAAGTCTTTGTTGGCATCTGAAATTATATATTCCATCATACTGTGTTATTGTTTGAAATGACAGATGTCTGTAATTCATGTGTAAATGATAGGTTACCACCTTGTGAAGTTTCATGTTTACTCTATCACTGCAATCGCTTTCACTGCTTAAATTATTAGAGCTGCGTTGTCTATGTCGTCGATTGCCCATCATACAGAATAACAAGTGCATCAAACTTCACTAAATGTTTATAAATATTCCAAATTTTTATAATTATCCCACTTCTGATGTAAACAACACCCCACGAGAATAAAATAATTTACCACATTCCATTTAATTAGCTATTTTATTTAATTATTACGATCAAAACCAAAACATTATTCTTAATACCCTCGAACCGAACTAAACTCTATATCTCTCTTTCAAAATTATTTCAGCATAATTTTTAATAACATAAATATTCTGTTTTCATAACATCATAAGATTCATGTCATCAAATCGACATCATCGACCGCCTTCTTAGTCATATGCTTGGTCAGCGAAAAGCATTGGCGTTCATTTTGTCACTAAAAGCTATATTTGATACGACATAGGGTGAAAAATATCTATTAGCAGAGGGGCGCGATGACTCACCCAACGCCACTTTCATCTCGGTATTACGTTTGGGGCAGATCTTCATAATCCATCGTCATTTCCGAGAAACCGCTATGAGTAACGTTTGATTATGTATTCTATATGTTGGTTTTTACATAAACCATAATTTGATTCTAAAAATAAACTAGTAAACATTAATGACATTATACCTATTTATTAACTAGTATTGTGATGGTTTGGTATACTGTATTAATTAGATATTATGTATACAAATTAGGTAATTTACATGACTGAGCGGTTTTTATATTCACATAGGAAAGTGTCATTAATTTATTGTATTAAGTAGCATTCGGGAAAAAACTGGTTACTGAATTCAGAACTGAAAATGTGTGACATCTTTGAATTTGTTTGATATTTACACGGTAGGCCAAAAAAAATTACATTTTTATTTTGACTATATTTTTTTTGTTTGTATTTGCATGTGAAATTGAGATATGGAGTCTAATTAATATATTGGATTCAGTTCTAATTCTCAGAAAATCTAAGTTGAGTCAACCCCTTGAGAATGCCGTAAATCGCGTTTCGATCGGTCGAGCCGTTCAAAAGTTATGAGAGGTTTACTTACACAGTACACACACACGCACGCACGCACGCTCGCACGCACGCACGCACGCACGCACCCACACACACAGACATACATACAGCCATACATACACCATCGTGGGAATAGTCGGAATAGCTTCTTAGGATCTCAAAACGTCGAGATCTGACAAAAACTCGATTTTCGAAAATCGGGGTGAAACCACTTCCCGCTTTCTGAAAATTTTTCAATTTTTTTAGCGGGAAATTAAAAATGTAGAGAAGAATGATTAAACAAGATCTGCATGTAAAACATAGAAAATTCGTTTGTTAAATTTCAGAAGCCTTATTATAAACAGAACATTTCAAAGAAATAATTTCGTAAAAAATGTTTAACACTACTGTGGTTTTCCACAAAACACCATATGTATCAGATTCGATGCGCGTTTCGCCAACCATGTTGGCATCATCTGGAGATGATGACTAACCTTATGCTAACCATATATTATTAGAAATAAATGGAAACAACAGCACGTGTTCACAACAATTTTAATAATTTTATTTCAACAAGATAATAAAAATAACAAACTAATTTCATAACAGCAGATTATTCATACCGAGCACGGAGATCAGACTGACTAATCAAAACACATCGATATCACAATATCCCAATCAGCGTAAAAATACACACACGTAATCCTCCCTGACTGGCAGTGGCTCTAGAAGTTCGGTAAAATTCTTAACACAGCCAACCTAATGCTAATGACGCTCTCGTCGTATTAGACTATATTAGACACATTTTAAAATAAAGCTAAACGTACCAAGTTGATTAATCATTTCTCTCCACGGACGGAGGACTATCAAACACATTTCAAAACTCGTGGAGAACAAATCACTACCTGGTTCCACCATTAACGGGACAGAGACCAGTAATCAAACTTAAAACCCATGGGGATCGCAGCCACCACCTGATTCTACCACTAATGGGACAGACACCAATAAACAAACATAAAACCGCAGCCACCATCTGGTTCTACCACTAACGGAACAGAGACCAGCACACAAACATAAGAACCCGTGGAGACCGCAGCCATCACTTGGCTTTATTACTAACGGAGTAGAGACCAGCAAACAAACATAAAACTCATGGCACCGCAGCCACCACCTGGCTTTACCACTGATGAGTTAGAGACCAGCAACAAACATTAAACCCGTGGGAGCGCAGTCGCCATCTGGCTCTACCATTAATGAGTTAGAGACTAACTGATTCACTTAATTCATTTTCATTAGTATCACTATCTGCTTCCAGGAACTGAACTCATGTCACAAGACAAGGACCACCGCCAGGGCCACTTTCTTAACTCTTTAATGGCTGCTTTGATAATAATATTCATGTCAACTTCCTTGATGTCATATCGCCCATTTTTCAAACACTTCACTACCTCGCGCGGTCTCAAAAACTCATAATCGCTGCTCTTGCTAATGTGCATCTACGAAACCCGATGCATCAAAACAAAATCACTAGGTAAAAACTGGATATTATCTCTTCGCTTCCGATTAATACCTTCCAAATTGGGTCTCAAAGACAAATTCTCAGCTACATGTCAATCCAGCTTTTAATTGCAAATAGGCGTTAAATCCTTCGATATGTTCCTCAATAAGGCTTTTTACAGCGGTGTTGCACTCTGAATTCCCAACAGAAGCTGCAAGGGGGTCATGTTGGTAGATTATTGGATCATATTATTTAAGATTAGCTGAATTTTCTACAATCCGCTCGGCCATTATCCCCTAAATTTAAGTTTCAATTCTCAGAATATTTCTAACAGGTCTAATAAACCATTCTACTTGTTCATTTCCTATGTGGATATCAGGCGTTACGCAGTGGTGTTCAATTTTCCATTCTTCCAAGTATTTGGGAAAAGTCGTATTTTTGAATGATGTACCAGCGTCCATGATAATTTTAACAATTTAAGTGCCAGTGTCAGAAGACTGCATCTTTCATGAGTTTCAGCAGTAGTGGGCTGACTTCATGGGCATAAGGATAAAGTATTTCGTGAATGCATCGACGATTACGAGGATGTGCTTAAAACCATCTGATAATATGGGTAGTGGACCCAAGCAATCCATGTGGAATGTGTGAAAAGTTTCCTTAGGTTTCTCCGTTGGATTTATGAAACATTGTACGGGTTCAGTCTTCGTTATCTTCACCACACATATTACGCAAAATTTTATATAACATTTGCCGAAAATCTTCATACGAGGAAACCAGAAGTGTTTGGCAATCGATTCGTGTCAAAACCAACGTTACATTGGTCGTCACGGACAATGTGAAGCAAATCTAAGCAACTTTGTCTAGGGACAAACCATTACAAATTCACAGCGCCAATAACAATAACGTGTTTGTGATACATTCCATCCTTCTCAAGATATTGGTTTGAATCAAGATTACCATCACAGGACAGGCTTCCTTTGTGAAATTAAAATCTTGTATATAAATAATTGGGCAATCCGCGACACCAGATCATTCTTGGTAGCTGTAGCTTTGATGGCATTGAAATCTTGGTGAATTTTATGCCAAGCAGATAAATTCGAAAATGTTAAGAGCTTATATTATTACCAGAGCCTCAAGCTCGTATGATTGTTACCTATTCCTAACATTCGGTCGTCCTCTTGCTGAAGTATGCTACCACTTTCGATTGGATTTCATATTTCTGGATCAAAATGACGCGAAACCTATGCTGCTCATATCAGTATACAATTAAGTTGGCAATTCCGCATTGTGAACTACAAGAAGTGGCCTTGAGGTCAAATGATTAATCATGTGTTGTTTTGCTTTCTCCTGTTCTTGATCCCATTTGAATGGCACGTTTTGTTTTGTTAGGCGAGTTATTCAAGCTGTCCTACTAGCAAATTCGGGTACAAATTCTCTGAAATAGCCCGCCAAATCCCATAAACTGTCGAACTTGCTTCTTATTTTTAGGAACTAAAGCTTAAGTTTTTGATTCGCCTGGTTTATGCCCACTTGATACTTCCCTTCCAAGATATTCCAGAGACGGGAGCGATATTTTGGAATATTCAGGGGAGAATCCGGTGGAACTCTGCTTCCAACAACTGGCGTAGGTAAATTGTTGTTATTATTAAAATCAATAATCACTTTTAATATCCTTTATTTTTACTTGTTAGAATATAAAAAATGCGGAACACCAAAAATATAAAACATGACTCATCTATTTTGTTATACATATCTAGATGCCAACCTATAAAGTAAACATCATACCAACTCCTAAAAAAACAAAAATACTAGCAATATAAGCTAAACAGAGAAAAAAGGTTTAGATCTATTAATCACTTGATTATATACGTATAACAACACTTCCCCTTAATCCAGTGATTAATCAATACCTAAATTTTTAATAAAGAAGTTGTGCTTTGGACTATGCAGACCTTTCGTTAGTACATCAGCTATCATTTTATCAGTTGGAACATAATCGATTACAATTATACCTTTTTCAACAATTTCCCTAATATAATGATATTTTGTATCGATGTGCTTAGTTCTACTATGATATACTGGGTTTCTTATAAGTTTTTGGGCACTCTGACTATCATTGAAAAGAATTAACGGTTCATTTTGCTCTAAAAACTCACCAAGAAAACCAATAATAAAAACAGCTTCTTTACTTGCCTCAGTTATGGCTACATATTCTGCCTCAGTGCTGGAAAGTGTAACACAAGACTGTTTCTTTGATTCCCAAGATACTGCCGTATTGCTCATTTTAAAAACATATCCCGAGTAAGATTTTCTATCATTTATGTCATTTGAAAAATCTGCATCAACATAACCAAAAATATTTATATCAGATTTTCTAAAAATTAAACTTTTGTCAATGGTTCCCTTTAAGTATTTCAATATTCTTCTCGCATGTTTCCAATGCTCAAAATTAAAAGTAGTGTTGAATTGGCTCAAATAACTTACACTATAGCAAATATCAGGTCTTGTATGTACAGCTAAATACATTAATGAACCAATTAAATTTTGATATGGTAAGTTTTGTTTATCATTAACATTTGGTTTTAATTTTAAACCCACTTCAATAGGAGTTAAAACAGTTTTTGCATCCTCTAACTTAAATTTTTTAAGTAACTCTAAAATATAATCTTTCTGATTAACTTTAATTAAATGATTTTCTTTATCAAATGCAATATTCAAACCTAGAAAATACTTTACTGGACCTAAATCTTTTACTTTAAACTGTATTGACAATTCTTTTTTTAAGATTAGTTTTTAAAATCGAGCAATTTGAACAAATTAAAAAATCATCCACATACAATGCAATAATTATAATAGATTTTTTCGCTTTTTTTAAAGAAAATACATGGCTCATATTCAGACTGTTTAAAACTTAATTTTAACAAAATTTCTTTAACTTTTTGATTCCAAATTCTTGATGACTGCTTTAAGCCATATATTGCCTTTCTAAGCAAACATACTTTATCTTCATCTTCTTTAGATATAAAACCTTCTGGTTGTATCATATAAATTTCTTGATCAATTTCTCCATTGAGAAATGCAGTTTCTACATCTAAATGGTCAATATCTAATTTTAACTCTACTGACAAAGCAAATAGCATTCTTATTGTAGAATTACGAACTACTGGCGAAAAAGTTTCAAGATAATCAACACCAGATCGTTGAGTATAACCTTTTGCAACTAATCGTGCTTTATAACGCACTTCACCATTAGAGGCCTTTTTTTAAACTAAACACCCACTTATTTTGCACTACTGTTTTATTTGATGGACGATTCACTAAAAACCAGGTTTCGTTGTCTATCAATGACTGGTATTCTTTCTCCATTGCTTTCTTCCATTCCTTTTTGTCGGATCTCATCATGGCTTCACTTACACTTTTTGGATCATATGTTTCAAAATTGTTTAAACCTTCATCACTAAAAACATTATATGTAATATAGTCTTCAAATTGTTTTTTCTTACAAATTCTTCCTGATCTTGTCATTACTTCTTGATCTTTTTCTTTAAAACTGGCTTCATCTAATAATTCTTCATCTTCAGTGGTATCTGAATAGTTTTCTTGTATTATTTCTTCACTTTCATTTTTTGTTTCTTTTAAAGCCTCTTTTATTTCATCTGCTTCTATTCCCGGACTAACAGTAATTTCCGATTTTCTTTCTGATTGACAGCTATTAATATTCTGAAATGGTTGGTTCAGAAATTCATTAAACTTTACTGTTCTACTTATTATTATTTTACCTGTTTCTGGATCTAAAATTCTATACGCTTTACTTGTTTCACTATAGCCCATCATTATTCCTTCTTTAGCTTTCTTTTCTAATTTTGACCTTTTTTCTTTTGGTACATATATGAACGCTTGACTGCCGAAAGTTATTATGCGTGACAAATCAGGTTTTTCACCTAACCATAATTCGTAAGAGGTTTTGTTTTTAGATCTGGTAGGCAATCTATTTGAAATATAATTTGCAGTTACAACCGCTTCACCCCAGTATTTATATGGTAACTTCGCATCTAACAGCATACATCTTGCTGACTCCATTATGGTTCTGTTTTTTCGCTCAGCGACACCATTCTGTTCTGGACAATAAGGTACGGTAGATTGAAATTTTATGCCAAATTTTTTTAAGCAAACTTTGAACAGCTTCCCCTCTATATTCACCTCCATTATCGGTTCTGAGAATTTTGGGATATCTGCCAAAATTATTTTTTACCTCGGCAATAAATTCCTTTAATTTAACGAAAACTTCATCTTTAGAACTAAGTAAATAAATCATGGTATATCTAGAGTAGTCATCAATAAATGTTAAAAAGTATTTTTTATTCCCAACAGTAGCAGTTTTCATAGGCCCACATAAATCACTATGTATTAAATCGAGAATTTGTCTAGATTTTGTTTCTGATATTGGAGGAAATGGCTTTTTTGTTAATTTACCCTCTACACAGGAAACACATTGTTTAACATCTTTACAATTATTAATTTCTATACCGGTAGCTAGATTTTTTGCTGCTAAATTCTTTATAACTTCAGGACTTCTGTGGCCAAGTCGCCTATGCCAAATATGTATGCAACTGTCTATTTTTTCACATGATGTTTTTATGAGATTCACTGTCTCAGAAAATGTATTAATTTTATACAGACCATTTTTATACTTTGCAGTCACTACAAGGAAATTATTTTTTTTAATATTACAATTGTTTTCATCAAAACTTATTTCGTAGCCTGCCTTTGTTATTTTTGATACAGATAACAAATTATTTTCTAGTTCAGGCACATACAATACATCTGTAAATTTTAAATTTCCTGCTTTACCTGCCACTTCAGTTTTTATTAATATGTCCCTTTTTCCTTTAATTTGCATATACTGTCCATTTGCCACCATTATTTTGTCAGGCTCTACAAATTTTAGATTTATAAAACAATTTGGGTCATTTGACATATGACTCGTTGCCCCAGAATCGATAAACCATTCTGGATTTTTCTTCTCTTCTCTGTCTCCTGTAGCATTAAAACAAAAAACTGAGTATTGTTCCGACTCACCTTTCTCAACAGCTGTCTTGGCTTGTTGACTTTCCTTCTTCTTTTCATCCTTCTTGTAGAAATAACAATCTTTTTTAAAATGTCCTTTTCTATGACAGTAGTAACACTCTCGTATTTCTTTACCTTTCCTTGAACCTATTTGTATTTAACGCGACTTCATCTGGAGACTGTTCCTCTTTTCTTTTATATTCATCCATGAGCTTTCCCTTTACATATTCCAATGACAATTCATCATCAGGTCTAGCATCTAGAGCTGTAACCAATGTTGAGTAACTATTTGGTAAACCTCCTAGCAATAACGCTGCAACATGAAAATCTTTTATGGTTTCGCCTACGCCCCTTAACTTTTCCACTTATTCCAGTGTATCTTTAATATATTCGGACATGCATTTATCCTCAAGCTTTGATTGATACTATTTTCTCAGTAAATAAAGTTTATTACTAAGATTGCTTCGTTCATGCACTTTTTGTAATTCATTCCACATTTCCCGAGCAGTTTTACACTTACAAACATGTATTATTTGGTCATCCTCAATGCTTAACGAAATTGTGGCTTGCGCTTTCTCATCTTTACGCTTCCATTCGTCAGTGGTTTCATCCGGTGAGAGTTCCTCAATAACTGACCAATTCCCTTCACGAATTAGGATCATTCTAATACGAAACTTCCAAATTTGATAATTGTTATTATTCAGTTTTGAAAAAACGAACTTTAAACTTTCAGTATCCATCTTTTACTTTTTCTTTTCTTTTTACCTCACCACAAAAAACTTTACTTATACACTTTGTCTTTTATTTCTTTATTCACAGTACAGGCGCTTCCTTGCCTGGGCCCATAACCTGTTGTTATTATTAAAATCAATAATCACTTTTAATATCCTTTATTTTTTACTTGTTAGAATATAAAAATGCGGAACACCAAAAATATAAAACATGACTCATCTATTTTGTTATACATATCTAGATGCCAACCTATAAAGTAAACATCATACCAACTCCTAAAAAAACAAAAATACTAGCAATATAAGCTAAACAGAGAAAAAAGGTTTAGATCTATTAATCACTTGATTATATACGTATAACAACATAAATGAGGCTTTCTTCGTGAATATAACTAGAGATCAAAATGTCGTCTTAATAATAGTATCCTTTAAAGTTCCTAAAGCAAGGTTGGCAGATCTCTGGAAAATAACAAGTACGTTGGCGAGACCAACGCCACCTCTTCAGGCAGGCGACCAAGATTTCTTATTGAGGGAAATACTTAAACGAATTCTTCATGAATAGTAGCCCAATCTCTGGTATTAGGATTCCAACGCTCGTATCATTCATTAAAAATCGACCTTCTCCGGCTAACTTTTGTACATCAGATCATGCGAAATAGTTTCAACATGGCTTACTCATCGGCTAGATAGAAACGTAAATTTAACGACACTCCGAAATTCCTTGACCTCGTTTTAAACGTAGAGGTATGACAGTAGTTCAATCGGGAAATACACTACAACAACTTTTAGACAATCCAAAAGACAAAATTCAAACAAACGAAAAATTGGGGATTTACGAAATTAACTCTAAATACTGTAAACAAAAGTCTGCTAGACAAACTAGACGATCAAATCAAACTAGATTCAAGGTGCATATGGCTCATCACAAACATGGTTGAACAGATGTCTAGTTTTGTCCAACATGCGTGTGAAAACAATCATAAAATAGATTTAATTTAATAATTTAAGATTAATAAGAATGTAACAAATACCAGACAGCTGGATGCATTTTTAAGCTTGGAAATTACAAGTGTAAAAATAGTATGAATATTGACAAAGTTTCAATCCCATATAGTACGATCTATTGGTAAGTTAATCACGGTTCACCGAACTGTAACAGTAGTTTTGATATAAATATAATGTACATTGTTAGCATAACATTAGTTTTAATCAACTCCAAATGATGCCAACTTGGTTGCCACAATGCGCAACGAGTGCAGTATATTATGATGTTTTGTGGAAAACTACGTCAGTGTTAGCTTCCCTCAAAGGTTCCAACCCACTTCAGGATTAATAATATTTGGTTAACGAATGAACAAATGTTCTATATTACGGCAACCAAAAATACCCAAAATAACCAAATTCATGATGATGCCATAAAAAAAGGTCATGTTAATCCTGTTGGTTATTGCTAAAATGTTTTAGGTCTAATATTACCAGAAATATCGGTCATAAAATGCTATTATGTTTTATGCAAGTCGGTGATCCACCACATCGCACTCATTTTACAATTAATTACCTAAGAGCGAACTGTTAACATTTTATTATCCCTACTGAATAGCCGCCCAAATGCCCGTACTTGAATCCGGTCGATTGCAATGTATGGAACAAACAGGAAGATATGCACAAAAATAGAAACCCACAGATGAGTGATGATTTAAAAAATAAGATTAGAGTTTGCTGGAAAAATTTTAACGCGATTGATCAGTGGAAAAAACGAATCCGAAAATGCATAAATATAAATGGGAGCCTTTTGATTGATTATTCGGAAGCAGTTCTCTTTGCGATAAAAGTTTATATAACAAACTGGTATTATTTTGAGAAGGTTATCGATTGCCGAGATTTGGCTCATTACTGTCTGGACTGGACATCCTGTATATTGGGAAGTCGTATTATTTATCTTTAAGAAAATATTTTTATAATCTTAATAACATTTTACACTTGTTCATTAGAAATTAATGCTTCAGTATTGTGCTATATTAATAGATGTAATATTTATCATACAAAAATATGTAATTTAATTATAGGTGTCAACACAAAAACATGAGATAATTAAACAAAATTCGATTATTTTCCGATTAGAAGAGGAACTAAAAACTACTGAGAAAAAATCTACAGAACAGTGAATCAAGCTTTAGAGCTAAACAAGAGGAATACAATGCAGTTCTTCAGTAAGTATTGTTCGATGCATTATTTTGAGAATATTCCAACACAAGATATAAGAAACAGAAAAGAAAAAACCGAGCTGCAAATCAAAATTGCTTTGTGACATTGAAGGATAGTTCCGGTTTTCCGTTTCTTATATCTTATGTTCCACTATACCAATTTAGTATGATTAACTCGGTAACACTACATAATACTTCATCGAATCGTCATTGTCTTTGGCCTTTAGAACATGTGTATCAAATTTAAAAGATTTATTTCAAAAACTGTGGCTGCTATCGCGATACTACATACATGCAGACAGATTCTTTTCCACAAAGTTATGTTTTTTCATTATAACTCGTCGAGATTCGTCCAGAAATGCAATAACATTTTTTAATTTTTTTCCCAAAATTATACCTTTTTCTTCTTTCAGTTATTGTGTCTCTTCTGGTGGTACCACATTCACCAAATTAAATGTGTCACCTAAAATGTTGTTGCTAATCTTATTTGCCAAATTTGGGAAGTCTCCCATTAGTATTTTTTGAGTTATCGCGGATACACACATACACACACACACACGCACCGATCATTCGGAAAATAGTCATAATGGATTCAGGAGGGTTCAAAACGTATAAATCAATCAAAATCTCAAGGTCGAGAAGAATCACAATTACTATACTTCCTTATATTAGGTATAAGTAAAAAATCATTCTATTTAATTCTTCACTTGATATAGTGGACATGATTTATAATCTTTCATCAAGAATATATTTTTTTTGTAAAGGCAAATACAAAAAAATTTGGGTCCCGTGGACCTCCTTTCAGCTGGCCAATTTTGCTCATGATCGAATTTATCATTGTCTTTGGCCTTTGGAACATATGTACCAAATTTGAAAGCTTTATCTCAGAAACTGTGGCTGCTATCGAGATACTACAGACATGTAGACAAATTTGTTTCCATGTAGATGTTTTTTTATTATAATTCGTCGAGATCGTCCAGAAATGCAATAAAATTTTTTAATTCTTTTTCTCGAAATTGTACCTTTTTTTCTTCTTTCATTCATTGTGTCTTTTCTGGTGGTACCACATTCACCAAATTTAATGTGTCACCTAAAATGTTGTTGACATCTCAACTGCCAAATTTGGGAAGTCTCCCATTAATATTTTTTGAGTTATCGCAGACACACACATGCACACACGCACACACGCACACGCACGCACGCACGCACGCACGCATGCACGCACGCACGCACACACGCGCACACACACACACACACACACGAACCGACAGACATTAGCTGAGGTCACGGAATTGCTCGTCACTGAGATCATTGAAGAATGAGAGAGCGCCTGGTCAATTTGGACACTACTGTATATATACATGTACTCCTGTCTATCTCTGTATTCTCTGTTACCTCAATTAACCTGTATCACAGCCATAACTCTAATTTTCTTCGAGCCTCGAACGACACCACCCCCGGGCGGTGTTACAAGTTAATTAAGGGAATATTATATACTTTTATATAATATTACACAGTTCAAAATTTAACGGTGTTCACATTTACCACTAAAAATATTGTAAAAGTGGTGTGAAAATTTACACATTATGGTGTAAAATCAAACACCATTCAACATTGTAAAAAGTACACTCATTTATTGAGTAAATCTTACCATTTTTTGGATTAGAAATGATATTAAAAACTACATTTTCATATATTATACACCATGCGTAGTGTGATTTCACGTTTCTGCGAATGCGTCAAATATCTGAAGCATAATAATCAGCAATCAGTAACAGTTGATGATTTTGCAATACACAGAATCGTGCCCTGACTTAGTACATTTGGTAGATATTTTATATGTTATCTTCAGTGGCGGTTTATGTGCTGTGAGCTGTAGAACACAAGGGAAAACAGAAAAATGAGAATAGTGATTGGATTATTAAAATCTATTACGGAAAATGAATGACTTAAAGATACCTAGTTATGTCATTTTAAAGTTTTTTAGTTCAAATGGCAATGTACTCCATAGTGTACAGTGTACAATTAATTGAGTTATCTGAAATGTGGCATTTACATTTAATAAAATACATGACATTTTCACATTTTTGTAGTTTATTTAAAATTAGTGTTTTCCATCCCTTAAGAATGTCACCCTTTAGAAAATTTTCATTTTCATTTTCAACAATTATAAGGTGTATAATTTAATCAAAAATAAAGTATAATTTTACAATTCATAGGTGTGAACATTTTACACATAAATAATGGTAAAATTTTACACCGTACTATTGGTGTCTAATATACACCTACTTGGTGTGTCCCAATATGTACCCCGTGTGGTGTCAATTTGGTGTGAAATTTTACACCGTATTTTAAACTGTGTATATACTTTTATCACAAAGAGAACATAGAAATGTCAGAAAATCAAGGTTTAATAAAAAAAAAGGAAATTTTATTTCATATGTATAAAACGTTTATATCCCTCAAAATTTTTTTTTCAATAAGGCGTGCAATTTAGGATATTTGGATATGTTCATTTTATGTTTAATACATAATGTAGATTTCAAAATTGAATGTGTCCATAAACTTGTAGATATCAATATGTTTTTGCTGATTTTACTGGTAATAAATTGTTTGCGGTTTTTGTGGCCTATTCCACAATTTCTGGTGGAGTTAAATTGTCAATTTCACTCTCACTATCGCACATTTCTACCGATTTTCTTTGCAAAAAAGCAAATTTTAGGAATTTACAAGGTAAACAGTAAATATGAACTGTCAAAATTTATAAATTTTGTCATGCACATCGCAATATTTGATATTGACTGAATATTGTTTTGATGTTGCATTTATAATGATTATAAACTTGTATCTTAATGAAAAATCTGTTTTATAATGAATTTAATTAAAATACGGGTAGTAAATGTCTAATAAATCAATTAAAGTATTAGGGTAGAAAATAGTATATTATTCAACGAGCATGTGATGAGATGATGTCTATTATTCACGAGGGTGAAGTTTACGACACAAGCCGTCGTAAGTCAACCTATACGTGCCTATACTTTGTTGTTTGGATCTTGTCGCGTACGTCACAGTCACAACCTGTATGAAATAAATAAATACATTGAAGGTCATCTTTACTTTTGAGCAGTGGTGTGTACTGGAAAACAATATTTTTTTATATATTCCAACACTGTGATAGAGCATACCCCTAAATTTCACCGGCCGGTAGTTATTACTTGCCAATGCTCAAAGGTAATTTTCAAGTTATGTGATTCATACAGATATTAATATAATGTCAAAAGTATAAGTGCAAAAATATTACGACGCCTCTGAATCAAGTGACAAAAAAGCTGGTCAATGAAGCTGAGATATAGGTTCATAATCGTGTTTTTGTATCACAAATTATTATTATTAACTTATCGGTCAGATGTCTTAGCCTGCCTAAATATACCTCTATATTTGCTTATCCTATAAATGCATTGCTGTGGACGCAGGTCGTAATTAATTTGATAGACACGCAAAGATAAAAACAACAAAGTATAGTGAATAATATTCATTATATGGGGAGTAAAATACTATATTTTATCCACGATTATTAAATAATAAAAATTTTTGATAAAATATATCACGATAAAAATTCTGCCAAACTTCTGATGTTACAAATCATTAACAATTCCACGCTTTGACTCACATGTAGGTATGTCATGGCATATTTGATGAAATTTTAATAAAAAATTTCAGAACCAGTGATTAATGAAATTATTATCCACTACAATGAATAATGGATAGCATTATCCTTAAGGAAACACAAACATAATGTATATATAATTTAATAGTTTTGGATAAAATACATTTATCTCCGACTCTTGTGTTTTTAATGATTAATGGAAAGATCTGAAATTTTTGTAAGGCAGGCGGCGCATTTCGTACCATAACCTTACAACTTCTTAATTTGACATTTACACAGGCAGTCTATTATTACAATGAATAATAAAGGTCGTAATTTGAAAAAAAATATTCACTATCAATTTGTAATATTTCTGTATTGCCTGCAAATCGTATTCAGTTTATAATTGCATCTACTATTGGCTTAAACTAGATGGCGCGTTAATAATTTTGAACACTTAATATTTAGTAATACTTAACTCAACATTACTATATTAGTTACATTATATAGTATATTATTTAACGATCATGTAATGATGACTATTCACCAGGTTGAAGTTTACGTTCACCTTCGTAAAGTGAATAATAGCCACTACATGCTAGTCGAATACTATACTTTGTCCACGACTATTAAATAATAACAATTTTTGCAGTAAAACGTCGCAATAACAATAATAACAAACTCTGACGTTTTTCATACAACAATTTCGCGCTTTGACTGACATGTTATACATGGCCTATTCGATGAAATTTTTTAAAAATGTTTGTGGATATGTCGTAGAAAGTTTTATTTTAATCAAAATAAACAATTTTAGAACCAGTGAACGATGAAATCATTATTCACTGCAGTTAATAATGGATAGCATTACCCTTGACGAAACACATACATAATGGATGCATTATTTAATAGTCGTGAACGAACATATTGTTCATGATAATAAAAAATTGCTTATGTAATTGAACTTTAAAGTTTTGTGCGGATATAGTACGACCAGCGCCACTATAATACTGTTTCTACTTCTTAGTCATCTACAAAATGAAGTAGACCTAAACTTCTCTCTAAATGAACAGATGATTACTTTGCAAGAAAACAAACAGGAGCTGGAAAACCAAACTAGCGCTCTGGAAAATGAGTTGGACAACTACATTGATTCTTGCGAGCAATTGAGACTAGAAAATTCGACCATAAAAAGCAACTTGAACGAGGTGTCAATCGAATTGCAAGAAGAAAGGAGAAAAAACATGGTTTAAAAACACTAGAGAGATTGTTTTATTGTCTTTAAATGCCCTACAAAAAGTTGCTTATATTATGCTGCCCGCCTACTTAGATGAACCAGTCGTCCCGGTCTAGTAACGTTACCTATTTTAAAGATTTTTTTTACTGCCTTCATTATTTATTCAAGTTTTACAAATGTTTATTCTGATTATACCTTAGTGTTAAACTAATAAAGGAATTTATTAATAATTAGAAATTGGTATTTAGTGCCCAATGGTAGCTCGGTAAAATGGTATTACCCGTAATTTTAGTATTAGTACAAGTATTTTACACAATTTATGGACTGTATAACCAATTAATTATTATCAAGGAAATAATTTTTGGTACCGTTGCCTAGAATAATTGCATAAACTATAAAAAACTATTTAGGCTGCGTTATCACGCACTCGTCATCAGGATTGCCAATATAAAACTGTTAACATTTTTCTATTGTTGATAACGAAAAATGAAATAAATAATTCATTATAAATACTATATGGATTTAATATACAAAATTACAGGCAATAGTGATGAATATTTTTTTATTAATAAGAAATACGAATCTTTTATTTGGTGTCATTTTATGAAATGATAATATTAATATAAAAATACTCGGATCTTGTCTGTCTTCTTTTTATAAAAAAAGAAAGATTTATTAATATTACTCTTTCGTTACGCATCAGTATTGCATGTGCAATTTTATATATTAAATCTATATGATATTAAGGATGAATCATTTATTTTCGTTTTTCAAAATTTTAACAGCGATTTATAGATTTCAGTTCGATACTGGAAAACTCAGCTTCACGTTAAGTAACATTTAGTGTAACCTTAAAAAATAAGCGCATACTGCTTTGATATCAAAATAACACAACAGAATATACGATATTCATATGCGATTTAAAAAAAATGCAAGTTTATGTCTTGGAAATCGTGTCAGCTATG
Source organism: Rhamnusium bicolor (assembly GCA_029963845.1). NCBI lineage: Eukaryota > Metazoa > Arthropoda > Insecta > Coleoptera > Cerambycidae > Rhamnusium > Rhamnusium bicolor. The sequence goes on along the minus strand of JANEYF010001304.1, from coordinate 79,634 downwards.
GAATTGGCAATAGGTTTATTGAATTCTACGTAAAAATATCTATTGATAACAATTTTCATGGATGTCCTAAGATTAACGGTTTCGAAGTTATTTAACATTAAAAAAATCGACCATTTTCAGTTTTTTCAGTATAATTCAGCAACCTGAAAACATACCACAATTCTCAATACGGCAATCAATTGCTCTCATAATTCTGCCCAATTTTGCTATTTAACCGATTCTGTAACTCTGCAAATAAAAGTGCGTAAGGAGATAGATAATGGCCACACCAAGAATGTTATATATCACGGGCGTAAAGCTAGCATGAAGAATGCAAACCGTGGACACGTGTTTCGGACTTGTGGGTCCTTATCGGTACGATAACTAAGATGAAATTATGGGCACAACATAGGAAACGGCACAAATGGACACAGCTGACAGGAAGCCAGTTACTCATTTGTGTTTACAGGGCAAGAGACAATATTCCCACGAAGGCACCTGTAGTTACTTGCATGAAATTTCCTTTTCACGACGCCAATATTTTCTCTATCTATAGATAGATGAGAATGTACCTACTTTGGCACTTGGTAATGAAAAGTTAAAAACAAATTCAGTTTGTTTCTTTCTGACATACGTAACAAGAACGGCTGTCCGACGACTCGACGACTGACACTTACCATTGTTGAATTTCATTAGCAAAATTACAACAATATAATTTAGTCTCTAATATCTAGTAAAATATAACATTCCACACAAACATACAATGGAACCAAGTGACATTAAGATAATTTTTTATTTTTTATAAACTAGTTGCGCAGGTTGCGCATCTATCAATGTTGTAAATATTATAGAGTGGTTTATTCTAGCAGTATCTCTTATGTATTGGGGACATTTTTGTTTAAACTTTAGTCTTTACTCATATTTTTTTCATTATATTGACAGTTTGATCGCATGAATCAAAATCTGGTGTTCCTTCCACATAGCATAGGACATGCTAAGTATATGCGTAAAATATATCAATAAATGATTATGGTTCAAATATACTTTGCATATACTGTGCTCGTTCCTGCTTATTTAATACTTTTAGAGTGTATGAATAAAATGAAACTTATGTAGATATATACATTTTACATAAAAATTGACTCATAATATGTATACTCATTTTATGTAACAGAGCATATTTCCATATTTCTTACATTACAAAAATAGGAATATGGTAATATAATACGACCCTCAATATGTTATAAATATAATTTTAACATAATTTTACTAACTACTATTTGCTAATTGTAAAATAAAAAGAGCTTAAAATGAGAACTGACTTCAAACAGCACATAACATATAGGGAAATATGCGTGAGTATTAAATTAAAACCTTGACGATGGCGTTACACGCATCTTTTGGCATTCATTGTGGGCCGTGTTTTGAATTTATTGTTCAGGCCTGAATTTTCCTATTATGTCACAACCATTAGAATAGCTTGGAAAATTGCGGCAATATCTGATCGTTTAAACTGAGTTTAAAGTTTGATTTTTTTTTACTGACATTAAAAAAAAATTATGTGTAGACGTTATTAAAATAATATATGAAAAAAAAAGAGCGCTCGCCTATTATAGTATATCTTTGTGCTATGTGGGTTCATACCGGTCGCCTTTCAATGGACTGTATTTTTTTTTATACTTAATTAATACTACTAATTCATCGAGATTCATATAAGAAATAAATAACATTTGAAAATAAATAAAATTTGAAAAATAAGCGAAAGAACTTCACTGATCTTCCAGCGGGTGTTATATAATCTGAGCACAGTTTTTAGACCATACAAGAGCGGCATATCGATTGATCTGACTAATTAATTAGTAATTAGTAACTAACTCTTATCTCTCTTAATAGGTAGCGTAAGTTTCTCTTTTAGTGTTTCCAACTTTATAAGAAATTAAAAGACACAAAAAATAATTACCATATTAGCCATCTAACAAAAATATGTATTATTTTATTATAAATAAGACACGAAAAAATGAGAAGTAGGCGTAAATATAAAATATTTTAAAATTTTGTCTCCACTGCCAATGTCTCTAAAGTGGCGGCTTTTTTTATTAATTTCAGGATTATGTACTTAAATCTGTAATGTCGGTGCTTTGGCTTTGTGAGAACTGACAAAGGAAATACATTTTCATTAAGAAATTCTTTGATACATATTGTATTTCCTATCCTTAAAAATTTTATTTTTTGTAACGAAAAGATATCTTTTCGCTGGTTAACGTTATGAACGAAAGAATGAGATGATCGGGTGAGGCAAGACGTCGGCTAGTGCTGACTCAAGGCACGCTGTACAATGGTAAGGACTACAAAAGAAAGTCCTTGGTACAATGGGCCAGATTTTAAAAAACGCGATCCAAATCCGTTTTTTCATGTTTTGATTAATTTTTAATTAACATAAAATGTGTTACTGTTGTATTAAATCACTAGTAGCACTATTAATTTTTGTCCATGCATTACGTATGAACGTTTTAAAGCACTTCAAAATAAAAGAAAAACCAGGAAATTTATAAACGTGCTATTTTCTTTAAAAACGTGCATTTATTATTCCTTAAAGTGCTTCTACAAATATGTAAGGACTAAAATCGTATGAAGTATCTTCTAAGACATTGTTTAGATAACGGGATAAGCATATTTTATATTCCATATTGTTCCTAGAAATGGCCTTAATACAATAGTCCCGCTAGTATAATTTCTAGAATATTACCTAATATGCATATTGACGGAATTACCTTAAACATGACACCAGCTGATTAAGTAGGGCCTAGAGAAGGTACAAATGCAAAAATTAGCTGCTAATATCTGCTACTTTGTAAACAGTAAGCGTGGTGAATTATTTATGCAATGCTACGTAAATAGTGTTTCTGTGGATTGTTCGTGTGATAAAAGTTGTCGGAACGTTTTGTGTTTGTTGTTTTCATTTTCTTAAAATGTATGATAAAAAAATAACCAATGTTACCAAAAAAAAAAAAAAAAAAAAAAAAAAAAAAAAAAAAAAAAAAAAAAAAAAAAAAGAAAAAAATTTGGCGAGTAGGCAACGTGTTTTGGATTATTTAGAAAATTATTTTAAACGCTTCCAAATCAAGCACGCCGCGTTGTGCATTTGCAAAAGTTACAGCAACATACAGTTTGGATGGAGAACTGCGCAACTGTTCATTTAAATTTGATTTAGCAGCGCCTTATTATACTATGAATACGGTCGTATTCGAACTTACAATAGAAACAACCTTAAAATATAATTCAGAAACCCCAAAAATATTACTAATGAATACAATGTTGCATTTTAATGTTTTCTATTTTTATACAAAAGTTACCCCTAAGATGGGGTAGTTTTAACTTTAATTTTGACAATTTTACAATAGACATGTTTTTAACATCCTTACCTATTTCAAAAATTAATAGGTAATATCTTTTCTTTATTTTTTTTTATGTCACCCTCTTTCTAAGATTCTATTAATTCGGGGCACTAAAATTACCTCAAAATTAGATTCCGCGACCTTAAAAAGCTGTGGCAACACAACTTCATTAATAAGAAATTAGTAAGAAGGTATGAATTTCGATCGCGTTTTTTTAAAAATTTGACCCACTGTGCGAAGGTCATCGCTGCGGATTCCCTTCCCGCTACCCGTTATCACTAAAAAAATCGGAAAGATTTTTCAGGTGTGACTTTGGGTGATTGTGAGGATAAGGTGGTGGAATCAGATTAGCAGGTATGTGTCTGAAGGCCTAGACGCCAATATGCCATGACCCTTTCTTTACCTTTTAAAATTATATAGGTACTTACAATTATATTACTTTATTGAAATGATCCTTTTATTTACTTTATCTAGGCAGGATATAAAATTTAATCTCTGATCTTTCTTTTTACTTTACATGCAATAATAACTTTAAAATGTTAAATAAAATATGAATGGCACATACATTTAAATATGTACAGGGTGATCATTTAAAGTGACGCACTCAATTTTATTGCTTGATTTTACACACAGGAAAGAAATTCCAAAACTCTACTTGTTATATTTTCTGAGGAATCCAAATTTGAAAAGAAAAAAACAATTGAACATGAAATAAAACCGAAAAAACTAAAAACACAAAAAATTACACTCTGTATATTAATGCGGAAATGGACATGTGATATTTCACTAATAATAAATGCGCATCACATTCATATTTTTCTATTTCGGTTTATCCGGAAATTACCTCAATTTTTTTTATTTTCAGTGGTACACCCTGTATATTCAGCTCAATTTAAGGCGGCGTTACCACTCTCTCTACACCCGGATAGCCAACATAAAACTTTAAATCACTGTTAAAATTTTTCTGTTTATGATTCATCTTATTATTTATCATATAGATTTAATATATAAAATTACGGGCATTACTTGTGTCTACTGATGCAAATTTTTATTTTTATTTAAAAAATACAAATATTTGGTGTCATTTCATGAAACTAAATAATCGTATTTTCTAGGTTAAAAAAAAATACACATTAGTCGCCTGTATAGTAATTCTATATATTAAATCTATATTGTATTTAGAATGAACCATTTTCAATATTACAAACAGAAAAACTTAAGTTGAAATTATGTTAAAAATGCAGCCTTAAGAACATTTCTTTATGAAATCAACAATATATTTTTTATATTATTTAAGGAGCGTGTAATGATGGCTATTATTCACGGGCGTGAAGTTTACGATGTCGTAAATCACCCTAGTTAACAATAGCCATTACATGCGAGAAGTATACTATAATCCATCCAGTTTTTGAAAAAAATGTTGTGATAAAAATTCTGACAAACTTTGACGTTTCAAATCAAATAGCAATATTCCGCGATTTGATTGACATGCCATGGAATATTCGATAACATTTTAATAAAAAATTTGAGAAATAGTGAACAATGGAATCATTATTCAGTAGTGATTAATGGACAGCGACATGAGAAAACGCATGCATAATGGATATATTATTTAAATGTTATGTGGGTAAAATATATTTATATTATTAATTATCATTATCCATCATAATAAGATCATGGGGTTTAAATTTAAAATATCACAAATACATGTTTTAAAACAAGATTATCTATGAAAACAAGTGAAAACCTTAAATAATTTATTTATTTTAAAAATTAAAGTAATTCCATAGTTTTTATTTACAAATTTTCGAAAACATTACCATTTTGCTGCAAACAGAGGCGAGGGCACAACTTAGTACTATATTCCGGAAAAAAGTGTGATGTAGTAATAAGTTAAATCATAATGTTGACAGTGTATTTACACGTTAATTAAATTAATTAATTAGTTTTTGCATATAAAACCGGCATCGATGAGCTGTCGTCAACCGCCGAGAATTATGCTCCCACCCATGAGCGGTCGAGAATTATATTATGTATGTATGTAGTGTCGAAGGGCAAAATATTGTTTTCGTCCCTAGGCGACTACTTGCTTATTGACCTTATATTTAGTTTCCATCCTTGCTCTATGCAGTTGGTCACTTGTTCAGTTTGAAAATATTCTAGCTAGCTACAATGTGTATCACCAAAATAAAAAAATGAAGTAATTTCCGGTTAAACCGGAAGTGAAAATATGTTTGTAATGCGCATTTATATCAGTGGAATATTACATGTTCATTTTTGTATTAACATACAGGGTGTTTTTTGTATTTTTTCAGGTTGTTCGCCGATAAGTTTTTTTATTTCATGTTTAATTATTTTTTTCTTTTTGAATTTGGACTCTTCAGAAGAAAATACATAAGTATAGTTCAGGAATTTTTTTTCCTAGGTGAAAAATCAAGCAATGAAGTCGACTAGACAAAGACGGTGAAACAGGAAGGAGCTGTTATGTAAAGGTAAAATATTGTTTACTGTACTGTCTCCTCCTGTTTTGCAGTTCACCTCTGTTATTTACGTCAAGACACCTAAATTTCCTGTCTAGTCATCATCAGTGCTTAATATTATTTCTTGTTGAATTTCTACATTATTCAAATGCCTTCGCTCTGTGTTCAGCAAAACAGTAATGTTTTTGAAAATTTGTTGTAAATAAAATGTATAGAATTACTTTAATTTTTGAAATAAATAAGTTATTTAAACATTCTTATTTGTTTTCATAGAAGAATTTGTTTTAAAAGATTATTAAAAGTGTTATTAACTCCAATATCTTATTAAATATGAAAGATAATGGTAATATATTTGCTGAAATCAGAAAGAAATTTTCTTTAAGCTGAGTTTAATATACAATGTGTATCACCCAAAATAAAAAATTAATTTCCGGTTAAACTGGAAGTGAAAAATATGTTCGTAATGCGCATTTATATCAGTGGAATATTACATGTTCATTTTCGTATTAATATACAGTGTTTTTTTTGTATTATTCAGGTTTTTCGCCCATAACTTTTTTTATTTCATGTTAAATTTTTTTTTTTTTTTTTTTGAATTTGGACTCTTCAGAAGAAAATACATAAGTATAGTTCAGGAACTTTTTCCTAGGTGAAAAATCAAGCAATGAAGACTGAGACTAAAACGATTACCTTGTACAAGAATCTACGCTTTTTGTCAAAAATTGTTTTTAATATCGTATATCTACGAACTAAAAAATTATGAAAATAAAATACTGATTGTCACAATACTTTCTATAAGACATTGAATCCATTAGCAAATAAAATATAGTCTGTCTATATCAGATACAAAAATTAGTTCCAAAAATCAGCTGCATAATCTGGGTGAAAATGTGATATCTAATAGTTCACAGATCAATATATAATTATTGACACAACTTCTGCAAATTTTATAAACAACAATACCAGCTATAATTAATTTACATATTACTTAATATATACGTAGGGATTAGTAACATAGTTACGGACTCATTTTTTTGAACAGATCTGTTTTCAAATCCCATTTCCTAAGCTACAGATGAAGAACAATATTCCCAAAACATAGTATCCATTGCTGTTTTGGGCTATATGGCACTATATAAACCCTGTTTTGTTTTATATTTGAACTCCACTATCTTTTTCTATGAATATACTTTATACTTTTCACACTTATAGTTGATTTACCAAATAAATCGAGGTTGGAATGTGTGCAGTATTTTGTGTGATTTTGATTGTATTACACGTCAAATTCTTAGTTGCTTCTAGACACAAAATTGACATTTGAACCATATCCCGGATATGGCTTCCATATCCGAAATGGCAGTTTTTGAGTTTCAAGCAACATTAAATAGTATTATTTACTTATTGGTGTCAAGAGTGACTGAACCTACCCACATTTTCTTAAATAAAAATATCTTCTGAACCATTTGAGATATCTTTTGCAGTTTTAAAATAACTAATAATATTATGCATGCTGAGACCCGAGTAGTGGAAAATACTGAGTGGAATTCCGCAGTAGTGTTCCACCATTTTTTTCCCCTGCTTACCACTATAATAAGCTTAACATCATATGTATCTGCCACACAGAAGTGTCAAAACAATAAAATACCTGTAGACCGTGTGGTCAAGTCAAAACAAAACCTTTAAAATGGATTTAGAAATTCTTTTTATTAATATATTGGTGTTTTTCTTGCTACATATAAACAGAACAATGTTTTTTTAAGTTAGGTCACCTCAACTGACAAAAATTTTGAAACATGCAGGTTCCGCCGCCGTCGGTTCCCAAAAAATAAATTAGAGTGGACTGTTTGTGTAACAATAATTATAAATGCGGAATTGCGATATGGCCGACACTTCACCAATGAAATCAATGAACACGTTCCGCTTCCGTTCTGTTTTAAACTAATTTCCGCTAGTCGGGACACCATTAGGTATTGTTGATACATCTTCAGTAGAAGTTTGCTTAACACTGCCACACAGGGTGATTTCATGTAATTGAAATTCCTATAGTATCCTATATTAAAACAGGTTAAGATATCTCAAACAATTCAGTAGATATTTTAAAAAGTATGGCTAGGTATTAAAACAAAAAAAAGTATGGTAGGTCCAGTCACCTTTGACTCTGTACCTCAAAAATGATGGGTAGATATTTTCTGCAACTTATATTTTTCAAATGTCATAATTCGGTGTCTAGAATCAACCCTTAAGAGATTAACATGTAATATTGGGACACCTTGAACAAGGGCTTGAAGAAAAATTAAGCATTAACAGTTTACCAATCAATCCATTTCCACTTCATGTGCGAGCACATCAGCATTCTCTGCAGTGGGTAACCATATAGGAAGTTGGAGGATAAGGTAAGGTGTACATGATTCTTTATTTATCTATGGATGAATGGAATCATATAGCATTCAGTAATGATTTCCGAGTAATGTGGGCTCACAATGGGCACAGATGAGTTCACCATTGATATATATATGAAAACGAGTTACAATATGCCATTAAGACATTGCTCACCTAATTCAAAGCATGCCTTATAGGCCCAGTTATTCAATTATGTTTTAGCTAAACTCGCACTTTTAGAATTAAAATTTTTTCAATTTCACATTTGTTTTTGAAGTGTTTATAGCAACAAATATTTTATACATAGGTTAACTTTTAGTTGAAATGATTTGTATTAGAATTTCATCTATTTTTATGCAAATATAGCGCTAGTTAACCTTTAACTTATAGTTAACTCATGATTGTAAAACCAGGCCTTTGAATTGGTGTGTACAAAATTGAAACAAGCATAGTGACGGCTGGTGAAATTTAGGTTATGTCATATTAGTATGGAAGCATGAAACCCAAGCGATACAAGGCAGAACTATCAAGACTAAATGAGGAAGTTTTGCAAAAAAAAATTGCGATTGATATGTGCGAGAACAAGTTGAAAAAATTGTGTGCCTTACCAGGCTATTTTTTAAATTTGTAAAATTTTTGCAAAACACTTTTTTTTGAATTAGGTGGATAATATATCGACATGTCTAATTTCATAAAAAAATATTACTTTTTTATAAAGTTACATTGTTTTGAAATTTAATTTTTCAGTGTGCAAATTTTAAAAACAACAACTTTTTAAAAAATCTTATCTTTTTTATAAAATTTGAAATCTGTTGATGATATATATATTTTTCACCCGATTCTGAAAAAAAGATTTTGCAAGTATTTTATAAATTGTTTAAAAAATACCCTAGTGGGGCACACAATTTTTCCACTTTTTTCGCAAATAATTTCAATTGCATTTTTTTTGTACAAAACTTCATTTAGTTTTGATACTTATGCCCTAAAATCTCATTTGGGTTCCACGCTCCAATACTAAGACAAGACAATCTAAATTTCACCAACCGCCACTGATGGACCACTCACTATTAATTTTGAGGTAGATATCGTCTAACCATAATGAAATTTTAATTATTTGATACTCCATCTAAGTTCAATTGTTTTGCAAAAAAAAATCATTAAAATTTTAATGATTAAGGTGATGTATTTTCTATCACATAGTATATTAAACATATTGAAAAAATAAAAACACGTCAACAATTTGTAGTTAAAAAATTTAATTAGCTGTATATATATAAATAATTTATCAGACTTTAACAACAAAATTATAATTATTGTTAATATCAAAGTAAAATAAAAATAAGTACAAAGTATAAAATATTCAAAATACTATCACTTGGCAAACATAAAATACTGAAAACTTAATATCAACAGACGAGGTTCCCTTCAAACCATTCCAAAACCTTCTGTTCCTTCGCTAATTGCTAAAAGAAGAGATTTCTCAAAATGCTCATAGCAGTCGTAGTCAGGCAAACACAGCTGGTTAAAGCTACAAAAAAAAAAAAAATTAGCAGACGCTACAACTGTAAATTACATCCTTCTTGTTTTTTATAATTAGTCTGTGAGTGTGATAGCAGTGTCTATGCCCATATAACAAAATAGTCATATTCACACAATTTTTGAGGTTCTATGATATTTTTATGGTTTTGGCTATTAATCTCAGTTAATCCGAAGAAAAGCATGCTGTAACTGGAGATTCAGAATATCTTGCTGAAGAGATAGTAACCCTATACCTAGCCAGGTGCGCGGGACGATTTCCCTATGCTAATGGGATATTTTCCATTTTTTTTTATTTCAAAATCTATAATAGATATTAAAATAAGAACGTCTTTCCTTCATTTTTCGTGTGTTTATTACTTTTATTATTGTAAAACACAGCAGATACATTATCTGATCTACCCTCTACATAGTTTGTCCATATTTGTGTGCTTTTAGAATGTTTTAAAACAAATAAAACAAAAAATGCTAAAACAGGAATCACAATAATAGAAGTACCATCTTGCCAGTGTTCCAACAAATTTTTGGTGATTCCATTTGTGCTTAGTGACATATTTATAAAAAATCTTAACTTCAAATTGAAATAACTATTGCAAATATATTTTTTCGGCGCCAAAAATACAATACAATTTTCAAAATATCAGCATTTCCACTTTCGTCTCAGATCTATGAAAATACTCGATGCATAGATTTAAACTATGAGTTCTGACCTAATCTATGAAGTTTACAATTACTGGTGTAATGAAAATAAGACATTTTTTGTTGTTAAAAAAAACCAGAGGGCTCTTTTAAATAATCACCAATACTGATTATTATGTACTGCATTAGATGTGTCTTTTAAAGGTAATACTAGTACTAGATCCATAAAAATGAGAATAAACATACATAAACTATAGATTTGAGGCTGTCATTTGATATACACCAGTTCTGTATAATAAAATGAGTCACGGGTGCACCATCGGATCAAATACATGTTTCCACACCTTGTAATGGTTTTCTAAGTAAAAACTTTTGCATCATCACTAACATAACCTCTAGTGTGGATTAAAACTGAAATGTAATAATTTCATTATGATTTATGATTGTCGTGAAAGAAAAAGATTGTTGTCGCTGCAGCGTCAAATTCTGTAAGATGGTGCAGCAATTTTTCGTTAGAAAACCATTGTACAGTGCAAAAAAAGTTTTTAAAAATATTTTAAAGTATCATCTTTCTAAATAAAATATGAATATAAATAGATTATGTACTGCACTTGTTAGTTGATAATACTACAGATTGAAAAATTAATCAAAAACTTTTAATATCAACAGTACTTACCAAGTGTGTGCTGTAGGCAAATTCCCAAAAGTGGGTGCGGCGGTTATTTGAAATCTAGGCGTTAACTCTTTAAAACCTCCTGGAGGCAGCTGAGAACATCCAGTAGTGAACTGAAGTAGCCTGGCCATCTCTTCCTGCGTAAAATTACCTACAGCCGCCCAAAACCAGCCTACGATGCGTCTAAATTCGGCCGAATTTCCATTGACTACATGATGTGCTTTGAAGTCTGCAATACTGTATTGACCTGTGCCACAGAGCAAAAGCTGGAAGGCCCATTGAAACAAATATTATTAATTAATTTATTTTGGAAATGATGCTGAAGTTTTGTAAAGACAGTCTGATAATGAAAAACAAAAGGGGAACCCTTGATGTGATACCGGCATTGAAATTGTTTTTACAAACACCAAAACACCCTCGTAGCGAGTTTTGTCAACAGTTGGGATTGGAAGATGATTTTAGCTTTCACTGAAAGTTTGAATTATCTCCTGATGACATCAGCATAATTGACGAAACGTCGATACGTGTTACCTACTTCAGTAATCATCAAAAAAATGCAATGCAAAGTACATACAGTTTGAGTATGTACTTTGCATTGCATTTTTTTTTGTAGGAAAATTTCAATATTCCTGATTAACTATTTTAGAATCTCTACTCATTTGCACCCATTGGTCCGAAGGTAGTTCCAGGATATATTCCCGGGATTAAAATAAACATACAAATTCACATATGGATATGATTGCGATATGTTGCTAAACTGTACAATGTAGACAAGACTTACTATTACTTACTTCTAATTCATTTTCATCAAAAATGCTCAGAAGATTATCTGGAATGAGTTCATTCAGCCCTTTCAAAAATGCTTCCATTTCATCCTTAATACTTGTAGCCAGTTTATACTGCGCTAAATTATCTAAATATTGCAATTTTGTACAGTTCATTACTTTTATTTTCGAACCACTTGGAATGAGTTCGACATTTTTAATCAACTGTCCAACAGAATCATACTGTTCCTCTACAAAATAAAGCTCTGTTTCTATTTCGTCGATATTGTTCTCCAAGAGGTACTTAATTTTCGATAAATACAAATCTGGATCGTCTTGTTCAAAATACTAAAAAAAAACCTGGATTCACATACAGTGTAGCCCACCTGAAAGTAGGACACCTCCATAAAGTGTACATTTATCGTCCAATTAGATTTTGAAAAACTGTACTTTAGGACAAAATGTCATATTTTTTTTACAAAAACCAAGGCATACTTCGTAATTTTTTAGGAGGTGACAATTCAAGAAATGTAATTGTAACTGTATAGTTTCTGATTATATGTTGATATACAAGCCACTAGAATAGGGAATGAGGTCGCTGAATTTCACTTGGGCTGCCATCAAATTACTCACTGCGACTACTGTTGCTTAGCTTTTCGTATCGAAATACAAGTATGTTGAAGTCGGATTTACGCTCGCTCCACACGTTTATGGTTACTTTTCTCAGTTGTTCTGGGGTAATATCTGAACATACTTGTTAATCTAGCGCGTAATTCTTCTACTTATTGCGGTTTTGATCTGTAAACTATTTGCTTTAGTGTACTCCAAATGAAAAAGTCGAGTGGTGTCAAGTCTGGTAATCTTGGCGGCCATTCAATAAGAGGACTGTTTCGAACTATTCACCAATTTTCAAAAATTTCATTCAGCCATTCCCTTCCCACTACTGCTTTATGCACAGGAGATCCATATAATTGACACTTCAAATTTAACATGATCTGATGCGTCATGTAGGGCGGTCCCATTTTTTGAAAAATACAAAAACAGATTTCCATTCAAATTACCCTCAAAGAAAAACGGACCAATAATCCTATTATCAAGTATTCTGCACCACACGTTTATTTTAAGTGAATACTGCCTCTTTGTATTTGATTCAATTAATTGTTTTATGAAATTTGGTACAGGCCCATTTCAGGAGGCGTATAATCCAGTGGTGTACTAAGATTTTTGGTAAAAAAATCGCTACGATTTCTTGATTTTCCATCCTTAAAAAATCATGCAGTAGGCCATGGTTTTTGTAAAAAAATGTGACAATTTATCCAAAAGTACAGTTTTTCGCGTTCTACAATAAAAATAAGTTTGTTAAAATAGGACGATAAATACAAATTTTTGAGTTTTGTTGGAATAAATGTCCTAGTAAAATATTTCGCGTTTAGCCTATATACAACATTTTCTTTACTACTCTATTACTTTTAATAGATACCATTTTTCTCTTTTTTATTTCACATAAAAAATAATGAGATTTTGTTTCAAAAAGGTGGAAAAAAATAGACATAAATAAAAATGACTGGTAAAATACATATTTTACCAGTCAAATATCGAGAACAAGTGCATATCTGATCTCGATATTTGTCCAACTTGACCAGCAATTCGATTGGACAATTTATAATGCCACATATCACTAGTTTCTTCTTACCTTATAATGTACGCGAAGGCCTATAACTTGAGCTAAAAAAGATCTAGTAAACCTAGCTCTAACTAATTGTCTGTAGGATCCCCCAAGGGCACTTTCATATAGACATTTCCCAACGACTTTTCCAGCAAACTCATAATGTCTTAACTTTAAATGCTGAGGTCGCTGGGGGTTTGGATGGACTAGAGATTGTTGCCCTTCATGGAAACTTGTAAAAAGTCCATATTTTGCATCAAACAGTTGGGCACAAATTAATTCAAACCACTCCCTCCGAAGCCCTCCCCAATCTATACCTGTAAAAGATGTACTAGCATTAGGTAAAGATCTCGCATTTAGGTCAGTGTGATCTGAGCCAAGAATGTGTTTCATCTTATGTTCATATTAAGGGGTGGTTTATTTATTACCAACTTATGAACACCTAAAATCATGCTCCAAACTTTTCATAATTTGCGACATCTTTAACTGGCAGAATGACAAGAGCTACTTTAGATATTCACAATTTTATGAGATTTGAATGAATCGTGGTGCAAAAACCATTTTTCTTTTTTTTTTTTTTATCAAAATGTAAGTAATTTTCAATGTACCTTGCTCTCCTTGAAAAGTAACCTCAAAATTTCTACACCAGTCAGAAACAGAAAAATTTTTAGTTGCCTTCATGCTTGATTCTAGCAATTTTTCTCTGTTCACTTTCATCGACAACTTTTCATGGTAATGTTTCTGATGAAACTTCCTGACTTCATGGTAAAAGAAATCCTGCTTATCTTTGAACGTTTCCGAACCACCCATATTTTTTAGTAGAAACTGTGCAAAAGTTGCAGCTATAACGTTGCGTTCCTTTGACACAAGTTCTACTTTGGGCTGACAGCCATCGTCTATTGTAAAAGAATTGGAGTAACTGTCGCCCAATTTTAGTGATTCTGACTTAAAATTGAACTAAAAAAAAGTATTACAAATAAAAATTTAGAAATCAATTATTAATAAATTACCTTAGTAGAGGGACATAACCTAAATGTAAACAATCTCTTTGGTATAAATTTTAAAATAAGTTCTTTAATTATTAACTGCTTTGGTGAAACATAGCATAAAACTTTTTTTCGCTTTCGACATTCGTTCTCCATTGATACCTATCAATTTCGCATCGTAACAAACATTGTGATTTTTTGACGCAACATTTTTATGCACCAGCGTTGAATCTATACCTGAGAAACAATTACTATACATTACATTTCTTCTGCTTTAAGTCGATTAGAAAGAGTAAAATTAATAGCAATTACTTACTGTTCAATACAATAATATCAAAATCTCCATTGTGCAATTCCGTTCCATGGTAGTATATGGTGGCATGATAACACCCTTCTCGAACGAACTTTAACTGGACGCTAACTCGTTGGCTCTCCCAATCGTAATCTAAATTAGTGTTAAAATTTTCTTCTTCTATATCTAACAATAAGTTAGATTCTTGGGAATAAGATCCAAGCTGAGTAATATTTACAGAGTAACCCTAAAATATATAACTTAAAGAGGAAATATATTTATGTGAAAACATACACGTGTCGCATGCTTTTCACGTGATTTTTAAATTCTGCTCTGATACAAATATTCTTTAAAAATCACCCACAAATGGGCGTAATACAGTGAGAGCCAAACGTCTATTATAATATTAAAATTTTAGTAAAAATTACTTAATTCACAATAGCATAAAAACTATAACATAATAACATTAAACAAATGGATCGGTTTTATTAATTAGTGAAAAATGCTATGCAGTAAATGGCCTCCTCTTTCGGCAACGCACTTTTCTAAATGTTGTAGAAAATTTTTCATTTTACATGTGCTCCGGCATTATGTGAATTTCATCCTCTATATTTCTTTTGAGGTTATTAAGTGTTCTTGGCCTGTTTTTATATATCCTGTGCTTGAGGTAACTCCAAAGAAAAAATTGGGTGTAGTTAGATCGGGCGATCTCGCTGGTCACGGCAAATCTCCGCCCCGTGAAATTTATCGTTGCGGGAAAAGTTCCCGCACGATTTCCATGTAAATTCTTGCCGTATGACTTGTACCGCCGTCCTGTTGGAACTGATATTCTTCAGGCAATTGTTCAATTACAGGACTAAAAAAATTTCATTACATATTCGCGTATCTTCAAGAACTTACAATAACAGAATGGTGATTTCCTTCTTTGAGTAAGGTTCAATAGATCCTGAGTTTGGAATTGTGCACCCGTAACTTTAGGTGAATGGACTGGTTTTTGGTGAATTTTGCATGCATCTTTTATAACCCAGTAATGAAAGTTTTGTCTGTTAACGTGCTCATTTAAGTAAAAATGTGCTTCACCACCTAACAGCGAAATATTTGCCATTTTCAGGGCCAGCAGTTATATAAAAAAATCTTATTACAGGTGTTTATAAATAAACACACCATAATAAATTTTATGTTGTGTGTATTTACATACCTGTAACATATGCAACCAATATAACCAGTACTGAGGCAGGAACGTGCAGGATGCCAGGGTACTCGTATGTAATATTATCTTTCGAATGCAGAACGATTATTAGTTGTGTTAATGCGATGGCTAACTTCAGTCACTCTGAATAATACATTATAAGCGGTATGTATTTCATTATTCATTTTATACTTTTGCTTTTATTTGTCTACATATGTCATTCTGTCAACCATGATGCAGTAGTAGTTACCGAACCTGGACTCTGATTCAGTTTCCTTTCCCAGTTCATCACTCGTAGTCATAAGAGACGGTCCACGATATCAGCATATTCCCTTAAGAAATGCGTACAAAACTGTAGGCGAGTAAGTTTATCATTTTTGGATAATTCTTGGAGAAGAGCCATTTTGTAGGGATGGAATTTCATTTTGTGTAGCATTCGCCCGACATTTGTGCTTGATAAATTCAGTATTGATGCAACACGCATCAATACTGAATTTATCGTGTAGATAGAGCGTTGTGGACTTCGGATAATAGCCAGTCTCACCTGCTCTTGCTATTCAACAGTGCACACGAGTTTAGGAGCTATTTTCCGCCACACACTGATCCGCTTGAATGACATTTTTCAACCTGTTTTTTTTGGCAAATCGTGAAGGACTATTTTGAACATTAAACTGAGTTTGAATTATTGATCAAATTTTCACAAAATCTTCGACATGAAATATTCTGTTGAATATAATTGAAAATTTAAGTCTTCACGTCACCCCTGGTGTCTAAGAATCTCGATGAAACGAGTAATGCTCTTTGTTTACATTCGTTTGATCACATTTGTATAGATTGTTTAACGGGGTTTGCCTGCAGTTTTTTTTAACACTGATGTAGTTTTCCACGAAACACCAAAATACCATATATTGAACTCGATGTGAGTTTGGCTAACTAAGTTGGCATCATCTGGAGATGATTAAAACTGTTTTACTACATCAAAACAAAAATCCAAAATTACTTTATTATACAGGTTGTGTACTGAATCATTAGACATTGATCTCTAAATGGCAACGTTACAATGAAAACTAAAGGCAGGCAAGCCATCGCTGCTCAGCGAATTCATTTTCCATCTAGCTGTCGTGCGGTTAGCAGTGCACACTGCCCACGATACGGTGCTAATTTTCAGTCTTCCTTCAATGTACGGTGTCTAATACTTCAATACACATACTGTATAAACCACGGACCATGTATAAACACATTTTAGATACCTTTTGACAATTTTACTTTCTTACAGCAGTTTGAAAATAATGATAACATACATTTGGCTCTCACTGTATCAATTGACATTTCAGTTTTAGTTATTATGGTATTAAGGGTGTTATAAGGATAATAATGCACTGAGGTCGGCAGAGTACGTCGACCGAGGGCATCATTACATTATCATATAACACCCGTGGTGCCTTCAAAGTTTAATGTCCTACTATTCTGTTATTTATTTAGAAAATTCTTTGTCATTTACAATTGATTAATTTGACATTTGTTAGGTTCAGGACGATTTCATTAAAAAAACCTAATAATCAAATTGTTTGTAAACACAGTAACTATGCAACACATTTTGTTTGTCATTAACACCATTACCATTTAGTAGTTTTGTATTGTGTTGTAGTGAAAAACTAATGCGTTATAAATTTGTAATGCCCTAGGGAGTTATGAATATTCATAACGCCCTAGAGCATTGTTTCTCATTTAATGTATCTCAAAATTGAGTTACTATTGCAAAATAATAATAGACTAGTATGACATTAAAACATTTAACTAACTGCAATTACCTCGGTTGGATTATCTGACGAAGAATATCGACATATATTGCTGTATTCATCCCTGGGTTCTACGTAAAGCAGATGTGCTACGTTAGCAGTACAAACTACAGTACTGCAGTGTCTCACTACTATTGTCCTTTGTGCGTATGCAGGTCCAGCAACGAAAAGGGTCATAAACGGACTACCAGCTACGTGCTGGTTGCCTACCATCACAGAAATCCTATACTGCCCAGCATGGCGTACAGTAAATTTAACTTTGGCTACGTTTGCACTGTTTGGGTCCGTCGGTGAACCCAATTCGGTTATAACAGCTAACTAAAAAATATTTGTATTTATTTATATCAAATGGTTGCAGAGCTGGGGACATATCCTTTGAAAATTGGATTGAATTACGGATCCGAATCATAAAAAATGATTCGAATCACGAATACCAGGTTTGGATCCTTTTTGTGTAAAAAAAAAATGGTTCGAATCGCAGGAATCGTATCCTTTTTTTCGGATTACGGATCCGAACCCTCAGGTTAACTTCGGGATTATTGTTACAGCTACAGTTATTATTTTTATTTTAATATTATGATGATTAGATTAGTTAGTGCTTTGCTTAAGTAATATGTAAGTGTAAGTATTGATTAATTATATGAAAAAAATTGAATAAGTTGCGCTTTATTATAATGTTAACAGCCTACACTAAACAAAATTAAAAAAATAGAAACAATGCTATAAAAAATCATATAAAAAAACAACAAATCATATAAAAAGTGTTATTTTTAAACTGAGATTCTATGACGTTTAGTGCACAGAGATGAATCTAGTTTGACTAATTTAATATTGTTCGTTTTAATTTTCGAAACCAGCACTATTATGGATATAGGTATTGATTTGGAGAATACTAATATAGAATATTTTTACTCTATTTTTGAAAATTAAGAAATTATATTTTATTCACGTAGTTATTAATGCAGCATCTACGATGGCACGTTTTTATTCTTTGTAAATTCAAATCTTTCGATTTTCTTTTTTCTTTGAGTAAGTAAAAAAAAATTAAAAACGTGACATCAAAAAATATATATTTTAATAAACGTGTGCAAAATTTCAAATCATAATATTAAAAAATAAACCGAATAACTTATTAATCCTATAAGCTTTATGTAAATTATCCTCTTAAGAATCCAAGTGTGAGAAACTTATGAACAGATGTGATTAAATTTAAACATGATTATCATTCTCGTTGGTACTGTCTAAGGACTAATGAAATTATAGATATACCTGCATTTTGATGGGAACAACTGAAAATACCTATTTGCTTTAAGACCAGGTTTAAAAATTAGACCCATACATAACAAACAACGGGGCCCAAAAAGTTTGCAACAAATGGAAAACTATTTCATTAATAATTTCTTACAAAATTTTAGTCTAGTGAAAAGTTGGTGCATAGTCTAAATACTGGTTACACAAATTTTTATTAACCCGGGTGCTTATGACAAAAAGTCAAATTATATGAAATTGCAAAATTCAATCTACCCGCCTTTTATAGGTGTGTCCTAGTGTGGAAAAATACTTCTCAAATTATTCAGAGCTAATGAAAACTCTTATGAAACAAAAAATAATGCTTTTTACAAAAAAAATATTTGGACAAATAATCACCATTAAAATTGTAATAAATTACGTAAGAGGTGAGGTGGAATTTCGTAGTTTAAATTCAGTTCCTCAAAAAACCGAACAGCATCCTTATAGCCACGATCTACAACAAATATATCACCTTCTTGAACCCATTCTCTTAATCTGTGTTGATGTTGGGTCATGTCATGTAAAAGAATTGCTGCATCATTACTGCGAACATCTGAGAAGTATAGACCATGTACATCTAAAATATATCCATCCGGAGCAACTACTAGGCCTGCTTTTAACAAATTATACTTTTTATGGTAAGAGTAAGACTGTCGTTGAATTCGAATATGTACAGTCAGGGTATAAAATTGCTTTTGGATATTCTGGTTCAGGATTGTAAAGAATATTTGAAAATCTGGTGACATGGCTATTTATGAATTGTTCTTTATTTTGAACTTCAGGACAATCAAAACCTAAGTTTCCAGGTACAAATGTGATCATAAGGCTCTTGTCTTACAATGATAAGGCTATACTTACATTTTGCGTTTTGCGTAATTCAATAACGTTTTTAAACAGGTATCTGATAATCCCTGTCTCATTTTCATCAAAAAAGTTATTAGGGGGGGGAATGTTTCTTTGTGACATTCCTTAAATGAGCGCCATATTATACAGGATTGCCAAATTGAAATAATTCACGAAATTGGTTTTTATTTAAAGATGTAATGGAGGACTTAAAGTCATCGTCATTAAAATTGGCCTCATCTTCTATTTTGAAGATGATACTTTCTGATCATATTGCCTAATTTTTCTAATTCATTCACCCGTTTCTGGTCCCGTCATGCTTATTCGTAGCGGTACAGATATGAGATTGTCCATAAACTCAAGTTGTATTAATCCATTTTCAGTTAAATGTTGACTACAGCATCGTGTTTCCAAGGGTAAATAAATTCCAGTTTTTAAGAAAATGTCTGTTCTTGTATCAATGCTTACTCGAAATCGACAAATTCTCTGACCAACAAAACAATTCATTGAGCTATACTGTACTAAAACGTCCATAGGGATTGCCGACGGATATCTTCCATTTCAATTACTCTGTTTATTCTTCTTTTACAGTTTAAACAAATTCTGGACTGTTCGTTTAATAGTTTTCCTGTTTTCTGGTACACCCTGTAGGCTCACAAAAATTTCCCGCGTATACAAGTGTCATCATGGGTCATAATATATTGTACAAAAAATTTCACAAAAATTTACTGAAACCCAGGATCCCCCTTGTTCAGGTGCTATGTCCTATTTTACGGGAGGGTAACTTTCAAGGGCGGTTCGGTTTCAAAGTTTGGCTTGGAATAATCGTTAGTAGAATCATTGGTCCAGTAATATTTGAAGGACCCCTGACTGGTGCCAGATACTTGGGATTTCTGCAAAATGAAATTGAGGACAGTTTAGCTGAATACCTTTCCATTTACGACAAAGAATGTATTTCCAACAAGATGGCGCTCCTCCCCATAATTCAAGGATAGTATTTGATTACCTTCAACGGAGATTCGGAGAAAACGTAATTTCGACGAATGGTCCTGTGAGGTGGTCTCCAAGGTCACCTGATTTAACACCCCTTGATTTCTTTGTTTGGGGTTATTTAAAAAATATTGTCTACGCAACCGCCGTTATAACCCTGAAGACCTGGAGCTACGAGTAACGCGCAATTAATAGCATAACGGCCCTGCAATTGGCGAACGTTCTTCGAGAAACAGCTATGCGAGTTCAGAAGTGCATTGACGTTAATAGACAGCATTTTGACCAACTGTTGTAATGTTTTGTGTTAATTTTTTTGTATTCCAAAGCCACCTTATGTATAACAAGGTAATTAGAACAAAATTGTATTTTCTTATTTTCCTTTGCCTGTAATTTTGTTTGTATTTATCGCACATTTTAATACGACATATGAATAAATTCCTTATTAATAGTACAAATAAATGGTACCACGGTACCAATATGGTTCCATTTGAAAAAATTGAGTTTGGCCCAAAAAACCATTTTGATGAACTTTATTTGTTCATAAATCACGTAATTTAGTATTTTTGAAGGGATTTCGATTTTTCTAGTATTACACGAGTCATTTAGAATAAATCGGAACCGTCATGGCACATTTAAATTGAAAACTAAAAATTATATCATAAAAAATACTGACGCTTGAAGTGTCACTTACTTGGTATCGTTCGATTCAGAAAATTATGCAGAATTTAAAAATGCAATAATATACAGGGTGTTCCATTTAAAAATCGAAAGTTAGTGTCATCTCCGGCGAAACCAGAAGTGAAAAAAAAAACACTTGTATGTCAAAAAGTGCCGCTTATTATGTATATAGGATATCCCAAATTTCAATCAATTATCTACAAAACTAACGGAGAAAAGGGGGTGTACCATGATCCTGTTACATCCGGTATAGCCAAACCAGATCTCCCGCCTGGTACCCTCCTGAATTAGAACATAATGAGCCTCATATGGTCACTTGCTATTGCAATTCTCTCAAAAGGAGCCCCGACGTTATATTGCTTCATTGAGCCCTTACTTCTTGTCTGTGGTCCCATTCTTGCCGTGCAAACTTCACATTGGCAGCACCAAGCCTCCACATCTTGACGACTCTTTACCCAGTAGAATCATTCTCTTATTTTTATCAGGGTTTTGTTGATGCCAAAATGTTCGCCAGACGTTCCATTATGCACTTACTGAGGTATTTTTGCTAGTGACACCTGAGGATTACAAATTTCAAAGTAACTTTCTTCTAATCTGAACTTTCCCTCGCTCTCTTCAGCAGTCCACTATCTACTCTAAGAGAGTTCCATTGTGCTCATAAAGCTTTCTGCTCCACTGATTTATTTGAAATGCCCTTTCAATCGGGTCGGGTTCCTCTCTCCTTCCATTTCAGAATAGGACCAGTCTTCTTATCGTTTAACTGCGCTTCCCATAATGACTCCTTTGTCCAAGGGAAAGGTCATCTGCCTTCTTATTAATCAGCAGAGTCTCAGAGGTACCATCTCGCCAGAAATTCTGCAGGCCCCCCATTACTGCGACATTTACCCTTTCCGGTCTATGCTGACGAGAATTACTCTGAATATGGCCCACTCTGCCACATTTATAACAAAACAGCACATGCCTCCTCCATTCTGTCCACCACTATTTGACTGTTGGTCTTGTTTCGGCTGGGGATTCGAGTTTATCAGTCGTTGTATGATCTTTTGTATTTCGGACATTACATCTTGATTGTTAAGCTCACGACAATTTCTCTTAATATGGCCCAATTTGCCACATTTATAACAGCGGATACCTCCATTCGGCCTACCGCTATTTTACTTTTGTCTCGTCTAGGAATTCGTATTTTTCAATAGCTGTGCGATCAACTTTTGTAACTCAGTTAATACGACTTGCATGGTTTTATCTGCAGGGGTGTTTTCCACAGCCACGGCTCATACTCTCTGGTTTGATTGTGTGTTATTCTCATAGGCAGCCTCAATCTCAAGTGCATGTACTAGAACATCACTACTTGAGCCTGGCTAATTTAAGAATTCGTCTAACCTCCTGGTCCCTTACTTCATCAATAAACGATTCAACTGCCAACTGTTGCTGAAACTCTATTGGTGCATTAGGATAGGCTAAATGGGCTATTCTCTCCACGGCAGCCTCGAACTCCTGTAGGCTTTCTTCACTTTCTCACGTGTTTGCTATCCCCACAAACACCTATGCTCGTAGAATCGTTGATTAAAAGTGCAGGTAACATTTACTACTTTATTAACTAATTAATAATTAACAACAATAGATTAATGAATGTCTTAACTATAATCACAAATAAACTATGTCTCTTTCTTATTTCTTCTTTACTTGTTCACGTTTAACTTAAGACCGAGTCTCGGCCTTGCGCCTTATTTATACATCCATTCACACAGTCCAGAACATTCCAGGACATTCCCGGCCGTTCTCGTACAATTCCAGTCTTATCTAACCAGTCTACACAGTCCAGTGGCGTAACAATACAAATAACTCCAAAACGATAGCTCCTATCGAAATTTAGTAAGAGCAAATTTTTATATGCAGTTTTTAACACTGGTGACTTTACCGTTTTAAATGTTTAAAAAAAATAAGAGAAAAAAATTATAGCGAAAATTCACCCTCATCTCAAATTATACCCTCACCCCCTCTTTAACTACTCCAACAAATCATATTTAAATAAAAATTTGATAAAATATGTAACATTATGAAATTAATAAATTGTACAAAATTAATTTTTGTAACCTAAGACGTTTCGAATTTATTGGCACATGTTGTACTTACCCCATTTAAGGGGTTGTAGCTCCCTTATGAACTGATTTAAGGCAATTGTTTATATACAAAACACAACTTATTCTTTTCTAGTTCTATCACCCGTTGAAGGAAGGTACTTGATTATGGGACACCCTGCACTATATCTTTAATAATTGATCATTTCCTAGAAACAATTTATTAGATATTGACTAGAAGATATTTACTACCTTTAAGTACAATTTTACAGATAGATGAAGGAATGTCCTTTACATATGCAGTAATTTTTTCAAAATATTTCATTCAAAATTTTCACAGTTAACACAAAAAAATGTGCCTTCTTTTTCCAATCAGTTTATTTCTAAGAAATATTATAATATGACATTTGCATCGTGTTCGTTATGAGTGAGAGTAGAATGAATTTCATTTAATAAATTCTTTGACAAATATTAAATTTTTAGATATATGCTCACAAAAACTAAACCATATAATTATTTTATTTATTTTCAATCATTGTTAAGGTAACATTGGTCAACGTTAACAATTCTTTTATGGTTTGATTAATATCGAGATATGGAGATTAATATATTATTTTCTTTCAAAGTTTTAAATATTCATTACGCAGTGACAAAGCCCTAAGCCCAAGTAAATTCGGAAATATTTTATTTGGAATCTTATACATATTCGTTAATCGTTCGGCAAATTAACTACTTGGGTGCAAGTCCATAAAATGTCAGCAGGGGGATTCCGTTTTACGATTCGAATCGAGTCGGCCATCTTAATGCGATAATTTGATTTCCGTTTGTCGAAAACTAGAAATTCGATGAGAGTCTTTGATTGCATCTAAGGAGTCGAGTGCTTGTGTCATTGTCATCTATGTACCCGTCTTTGTTCTTCTATATTTGGATCATTTCTGTCAATCTCTGTGCCTGGGGATAACCTAAATGTTTTGTTTCTGGTTTTGTTTAAGGATATAAAGTTGTGTTTTTATTTATAATGGCCTTTAAAATAAAAGATGACCACTGGGAAATAATATTGACATTTTTTTAAAGCACATCCTGAAATGGCTCTCGGTGGATTTAACGGCCCAAACGGCCGTGAAAGACACAAAATTATGGAGCGATTTAACGATGCAATTAAACGCAAAAATACTTTCGCGAACTATTGGTATGTTTTACTTAAAATAAAATATCAGAACGTCTATTATTTTAAATGAGATTCTAACAAATTGGGTTATATTTCGTTCCCATTACCCAAAAAATGTTTTCATTTATTCAAAAAGCCAACGATTTTCGATGATTCGATCGAGCAGTATAATTCCTAAAACCTATTCGATCGACTTTATTCTTGCCTCGACGTCGACTCGGTCGACGTAAAACGAATTCCGCTGCGCTTGTGTGCGTGGAGTGGAGGGGATAATAGACAACATTCACATGCTTTAGTAGCATTCAACGAATGGATCAAGGATTTCGATTATGGTATATATCGTGTAATGATTTGTTGAACAGGTAAATACGATTGATATTTATCGAAATCCTAACCCAAGATTGTAGGTGATGTATATGTTTCACTAAATCTTGACATTTTTATTTTGAATTGGATTTCCAAAACAATCAGACGGTCACTTTTAAAGATTTAGCTGTTAACTTGTCCCCGTGTCTGCTGTCTGATAACATTTACCACACTTTTAAACTGTCGTTTTATTTCAAATAGTGCGATAATCTGGTCATTGAGAATTATAAATCAGTAAAATTTTACGATTAATTTTAGTGCTATCGATTCATATTGGATCGTTTTAATTGAATGCAAATTCAGTGTACTGCGATAGATCGATTCATGCATTGAATGCCCCTTTTGACTCAAATGTAGGATTAAAATCGTAAATTTTCCGAACGTGCATATTTTGCTTAAACCAATGAATAATAACCATTATTACTAAAAAAAAAACTGCAATTACCTAATGCATATCAAGATTTATTCTTGTATTGCTTATTATAGGTTTCACGGGTGTGGCTGTGGTGGCGCTTTGTTTTTCAGTCTAGGTAAAGTCCATAATGTGACATGTGATTTCCATTTTGGTTAATAGTTTCTTTAACGAAACAGTAAAAATATAAATTCTAAAATAAGAGGACAACTTTTATACTAGAAACAGCCACATAATCAGAAATAATAAACCCTCCTTGATAATGATCTTTCTCGTCAGCAGCAGCGTCCCAAAACTTGATTTCTGATCCGTAATGGTATCGACATTTTGAAACGAAATTAAGTTTTTGCCGCATCCTACAAATCCCTTTTAAATGAATATATATTTACTGCCTTTAATTTTGCAGAATTATTATCAGAAATATATAAAATAAATTAAGTTACTTTCTTATACCTAATATAAGGAATTATAGTAATCGTAATTTTTTTTGACCTCGAGATTTTGATTGATATATACGTTTTGAACCCTCCTGAATTCATTCTGACTTATTTTCCGAATGATGTCTGTCGGTGCGTGTGTGTGTCTATGTGTATCCGTGATAACTCAAAAAATACTAATGGGAGACTTCCCAAATTTGGCAGTTAAGATTGTCAACAATATTTTAGGAGACACATTAAATTTGGTGAATGTGGTATCACCAGAAGAGACATAATGAATGAAAGAAGAAAAAAGGTACAAGGTTATTCATTATAAATGACACACCCCTTATCATCGTTATTATTTTGTTAAAATGCTATCAAAAGTACAGTAGCGTGCAGATTTCAGGGGATACAAAAAATATATTTTTTTAAATGTGATACCTTGTATATTATTAAATTTTTGGAATGATCATTTGTTCCTGATTTAAAAAATATGCCATATGTTACCCCTACCATATACCGTTTTTGAGTCATTAAACGTCGAAGATCTTAGTTAAACTAGTTACTGTAAATATAGAAAAGTTAACATTATTAAAGTGGGCTAAGAAAATGACAACTATTATGTTTGATAAGTGACATTTCTTTAATGAAATAATCGAAATGGTTTACAGTGAGGAAGAAAAAACCAAATATGTATACAAAATAGATAACAAAAGATTTATTTAGGAAATTTAAATATAAATAAATGATAAAAAATGTTCGATGTATCCACCATTATTGTCAATGCATAATTTATATCGTTCTTCTTATATTTATAATTGCACCGGAAATGGCTTCATTATTTACATTCTGATTGTTTATTTCAAGTTGAATCCTGTCTTTAATGATTTGAATACTATTATTATTATTTTAGAAATCCCAAAAAAATGAATCCATAGGGGTCAAATCCGGACTGTTAGGTGGCCATTTAATAGGTCCATTATTCTCTAGCCATATTGGGAATACATTAATCAAATGATCTCGAACGGGTAGGACACTATGCGGAGTTGTCCCATCCTGCATCCAAATCATATCATCAAGTTAGGCTTCCGGAAAATTCTGCAAAAATATGTTCTGCTTATGGGATAATTATTTCCAGATAGGTAACTACAGTTAAAGTATAATCATAAAGTATAGGCCCAACAATTTTGTTTCTGAAAATTCCACACCAAACGATATCAATTTTTCTTCCTGATTTTTTTATTTGTTTTACCAATCTTCTTCTGTTGTGCTTGTTTTCCCCCGACCTTCGATTTTTCTTATTAAAAACTCCTACTGTAGAAAAGGATGATTCATCAATCCATATTTTAGTAAAAAAATCGGGATCTTCATCCAACTGTTGATTCATCTGGCGGCAAAAGTCCAGCCTTTTCCTTTTATGAGCCTCTGTTAAAACTTGTACGGGTAAAATTTTATATGGTCTGTAGTTGTTATTTTTTAACGTACTTTTGATTTTGGAATAACTTTTACCTAATCGATCGACTGCATTGTTTAGAAAATATTCTAAAAAATAATAATATGTTTGAAAAAGTCTATTCGCGAATAAATATGGATGGGCTTACCTTCGAAATGAAGCAGTATATCTAGCTGTTCTTCCTGGTTTACTTAAACTACACACTTTCTTCTACTAAAACTGGAGGTATTATTCACCTTTCGGTAAATATTTTTGAACATATTTTCTGATGATGTTTGACGATTTGGAGACAACACCCTATATTCTCTTTTTGCTGCACGTTTATTTTTGTTATTTTGTATATAACAAGTAAATATTTGGACTTTTTCTTCCTCACTGTAAACCATTTTGATTATTTCATTAAAGAAATGTCACTTATCAAACATAAAAGTTGTCATTTTCATAGCTCACTTTAATAATGTTAACTTTTCAATATTTACAGTAGCTAGTTTAACTAAGATATTTGACGTTTAATAACTCAAAAACGGTATATGGTAAAGGTAACATATGGTATATTTATGAAATCAGAAACAGATACAATATATATTATTTTCTTGTAAATTCTGAAATCTGCACGCTACTGTACTTTTGATAGCATTTTAACAAAATTCAATCATAACCACAAAACCATTTAAAACTTTTTTTCTATAGGCAATAACAACGATAAGGGGTGAGTAATTTATAATGAATAACCCTGCACAATTTCCGGAAAAAATTTAAAAAATTTTATTGCATTTCTGGACGAATCTCGACGAATTATAATGAAAAAACATAACTTTATAAAAAAAAAACTGTCCGCATGTCTGTAGTACCACGTCAGCAGCCACAGTTTTTGATATAAAGCTTTCAAAATTGGTACACTTGTTCTAAAGACCAAATACAATGAAAAATTTTTGTATTTGACTACAAAAAAAATATATTCTTGATGAAAGATTAAATCATGTCTACTATATCAAGCGAATAAAATATATTTTCCAAGTACTTAAATAAAGCTGATGTAAATTGAAATATTTTACACATTTGGCCTCATAAAATGGGGTTAGGATAAATTTAACAGTTTGACATTTGAAATTCTAATTAAGTTACAAAAATGTCAATGTCAATAACAAAAAATTTTTAAAATATATGACATGAATTATTATTGACAGTATCGAATGATGCTGATAATTAATTATGTAAAAATTATAATGAAACATTTCAAGGTACGCTATTAAAATTTAATTGAGGTAAGTGAAGAATTAAATAGAATGATTTTTTTAGATCAGGATGATATATACTGGTATAAGAAAGATATGTGCTGGCCACATCAGATATTTTTCTACTGGATTTAAGCCAAATAGTTATTTGCTACGAACCAGTGCAGAATTAGTATTTATTGTTGTATGTATATTTTCCAGAAAAATATTATCACGAATTTATTTTAACATGCATGAATTATTAATTAAGACCGGCTCGTGACCGCTAACTCTACGCCACTGACAGATTGTATTTGTTTAAAATTCAAAAAACTACATTCCACTCAAACAAGTTTACAAACACACACAAGGTTAGATAATCAATAATCAATAAAGATATATTGGATTGGCCAAATACTATATAAAATTATTAAACCAAATATTTAGATATAATGAATTAATAAAAAATATAATAATTATTTGATTTCAAGAGAGATTAATCAGTCTTTTTTTCAGATAAATCGTTTTAGTAGTTTTAGTACTAAGATAAATAAAGAAAACAATATAAAAAAAATCATACCTTTCTTGATCCCCCACACACGTCAACAGTAAAATTATCAGTATCACAGATTGGATAAGGCTGCCCGTTACGTTGGTAAAATTGCACCGTAAAACAGACGGTATGACCTACAGGATGGGGACAAGACCACTGAAAATTTACCTGCAGGAATAAATCACTATAAGCATAATATAAACACAGTTATTCTTGTTTCTTTATAATACTAATGGAAAACAAAGTGAAATCTATACATTCCAGTTTTGTAATAGTTTATTTATTTATAAATTTATGATCAGTGTCGGGTCGAAACGAAGGTGTAAGGGCGCGATTTTAGTAATAGATTAATCTGAAAGAAACGAGATACGATGCGATAAGTGATACGACGAGTTATTTAAAATACGGAATCGAGGTAATTCTGGTGACCTTTGTTCTTCTAACAATAACTGGTTTGTAAACAATGTCCACATCAATATTGAAATTGAATAGACATTCTGGTGAACTTGTTATCTACTTAGATATGTCTTCAATGTTGATATTAAAACAATAATTTGACTTTCTTCTTGGCGACAATTCAATTTTTGTTTCTGTAGATGATCGCGTAAAGATGGACATAATCTATTAACCTATGAATTTAGGAGAACTTCAAACGCGTTCCGTAATAATTCAACTGGCATAATTATTGCTTTGCTATTGACATCTGGCTACATGCTAGTATGGGGTCTAAGTGTTTATTGTATGTACAGGGTGTCCCAGCTAAGATGTCACTCGTGGTTTTCTCTGTAATTGTCAAAACAAATTCGTAGTTCAACAACTAATGTGATGCAGTCTTTTCCGAGAAAGTCGCTAAGAAACAATTAATAATAAGATTGCCGAAAAACAGATTTTTTCAAAAACATCAAAACGGGTTATTACATTTTTTTGTTTTAAAGTATTACTGACACAAATTCAGTTTTTTATATCAGTTCCGGTTTGGCCGGAAATGAATTTTTTCTTCCAACAATTTTGAATCTCCCGAGGTATTTTGGTTACATTCAACAGAACATTCAATTATCTATTTTAAAATGCATTTGTGATATCTCTAACCGTTTTCGAAATATTAGTAGGTTTTTTGACTTGATCCTCATATTTGCCAAACAGCACGCAGTTTAAGTAACATCGCAGTTAGCTGTGGTCAAGGCGTCTTATATTAGAAATAAAACCATTATTAGGGCCAAATCGTAGTAGACAGGTGTCAAACTAAGACAATTGAAAAATAGCTAACTGCGATGTCACTTAAATTGCATGATGTATGGTAGGTATGAGGATATTCAAAGAGCTATTATATTTCGAAAACGGTTAGAGATATCACAAAAGTGGTTTATGCATTTTTGATAGATAACTGAATGTTCTGTTGATGCAACCAAAATATATTGGGAGATTTAAAATTGTTGGAAGAAAAAATTAATTTCCGGCCAAACTGGAAGTGATGACATAAGTTTGTTGTTTGATGTTCAATTGTTTCTTTCTTGGCGGCATCGAATTCGTTGGAAAAACTACATCATACGGTTTTTGAACTACGAATTTGTCCTGAAAGTTACCAAGAAAATAGCGAGTGACATATTAGCTGGGACACCCTATATCTTCATCCCAAAATGTATAAAACAAAGAAAATTAAAACCCCGAAAAGACAGTTCGAAATCTTTATTCTTCAAGAAGGTATCCAATACTTATTAATGACAAACAAAGAAAATATGAAATAAATGAAATTTGGGAAAAGTATGAAATAGTATTGTATGTAGGCCTGTAAATCACATGAATGGGTGGAAGAAGGTAATAAATACATGAAATCACTGACAGTTTCTCTAACCTCTCATTTTCCTTGTCCAAAATGTTAATTACGAGGTTAATTAGTAATACTATTCCATTCAATGCCATGGTTATTGGTGTTCGGCAAGAACTGAGACCTCTTTTGCTGGGATGACAATATTGAATAAAAAATAATTGTTTTTATTTCAACGAAAGTTGATCACCAGAATAGCAATAATTGTATTGAAACCGTAACAATAATTGCTTCTTGATTTCAATATTGTTTGGAAATCAAGTGCAACCAGAAATAAGTTTATTTTAAAACAAAGTGTAGGCAGACTGTATTTGCATAGAAAACAGATATATAGGATACTTGACTAAAAAATCATACACGATTCTTTTCTAAATTTGAAGGCACGCCACAGACGAAGTACACGGTTACGTAAATTTAGGATCAATGCTTGGAAAACGATAGCTTAATTAACACATTCAAATTTTGGATTAGGCACATCGGGTAAAGTCGCGCAAAACGTTTGCATGACTTACGAATTTCGGAGGGCTCATCACCGATCCAATTTACCCATTCGCAAAAGTGAGCTTCTATCGGATAGGAACTATCATGCTTTACAAAATTGTCTATATACAGTTTCAATAGTTTGAGCGATATCAGGAAAGTATCAAAGCATTTTGGTCTGTAATTGAGAGTCATCACACCATCGACTCGTGAAAGTTTCAACATGTACCTAATTAGTTCCGTTTCATCTTACAAATTGTTCAAAATTGAATAACTTAATATAGTTTTTGATCATCTGTGTCCCTGTCTGCGCAGATTTAGTTTTTTCCATGACAACCCCTGGGGCAGTTTTCCGCAGAGGGACCGTATATTTCTAAATTTCATTTTTTAAATAAATGCTTGTTACTACTGGATTTTTCACATATACAATTGATGCGAGTAATACAATTAATAAGGAACAACATTCGTTATTGTTATTATCCATACAAACAGTTTAAAATTATTTTATTCTTTAAATAAATTTCAAAAATGATATATAGATTTGATAATAATTCAAGAAATGTCATTGAAAAGATTAAAAGAGGGGAGAGAAACGATTTGTTAATTAAAATAAGGTAATTAAAACACACCTCCCCTAAAATGTGATCGCAAACTGCCACTTATTGTGTAATAAAAATGATTTACCTTACAGTTTGAAGGCAATAGGTATTTCCCAGTTACATACTGCAATAAGGAATGTTTTGCTTCAGGAGCTAAGGAAGGTTGGGTCATGGCGGCCAGTGTGACCAATCCGGCAACAGATACGGACACTACCAACATGCCACCTGAAAGCAAAAATATACCAAAATAAATAACCTTTAACACTTTAACACTGAAATAGAGACCAAAATATTATATTCACGACGCGAGTTTCACCAATAAAGTTGCGATCATCGGGGATGGTTAAAATTAGGTTTTGTTAATTATTTGAACAGATTCAGTTTTCATTTCCAAAAAATAACAAATTTGAGTTGCATTTCGTTAACAGTAGGACAATTTTTCTATACGGGTTGGCCAGAGCTATATTTTAACCCATTTTGATTTTGAATAATTCTGAGGTGCGGTTTTCGTAGATTATATTGATTGAGCTGGGAGTTTTTTAAGGTATTTTCATTTTGTTCTGACAACCGGATATACCGGAAACAAAATGACAGATTTTCAGTGACAGGACAACTTTGTTATTTCAAATAGAACACCCTGTACATTTTTCAAATTCGTAAAGTAGTCGTTATAGTTATTTTTAAAAATAGCAGTTCTGAATAAGTTGCTGCATAAAAACTATGTTACTTTCAACAGAATTGAAGGCCTATTTTGTTTTAGCAGTGAAAAAGGTTATTCTTTTTAATCAAAAAAGTTAATAATGTTTGCTGAAATTAAGTCATTTAAATTTATTCGCAGTCAAGTTTTTATTGATATGTAGACTTAGGGAATTTGATTGTTATGACGTAAATAACAGAAGCTGACTACAAAACAGGGGTAGACACTACAGTAAACAGTATATTTTACCTTGTAAACTTCTTTACATAACAGCTCTTCCTCGTTTGATCGCCTTTGTTTATCTCCGCAACAACGTTTGTCATTTTTTCGTCACAGCGGATTTACTAATAATTGAACTGGATTTATGTACGACAGGCCCACACTTTACATAACACACATCACATCACTTTCTGAAGACACGGACTGCCTTGCTATTTTTTACGTCTATTAACTACACTAAACAGAAAATATGGAATAAAAAAAAATCTATATTCGCCATACACACAACAGGTCGCTAGCTAAAGCGTTTTTGAACTGAACAAATTACAAATCGTATGAAGCAATGATGCAACTTAAATAGAAGGTTAATAAGCAAGTAGTCGCCTAGGGACCCAAACGATATTCGCCCTTCGACAATATATACATACATAATAATTCTCGGCATCTCATTGGTGCCGGTTTTACATGTAAAAGCTAATTAATTAATCATTGTGCAAATACACTGTCAAAAATTATAATTTAATTTATTACTATTATATTATGCGTTTTCCAGAATTTAAAAATTCGTCCCTGGGATGACATCCAAACTCCCTAAGTTTATCGATATGCAGCAACTTATACGGAGGTTCATAAATCGACAATTTATAAAAATAACTACAACATGTACTACATTCTCGAAAAGAATACACTTTACGAATTTGGAATAACAAAGTTGTCCTGTACCTGAAATTGGCGATTTTGTTTCAGGTATATCCGGTTATCACAACAAAATGAAAATACAGCTTCCCAATTTGTTTATAAATAAAATAAATAGAGTACTTTTCAAAATATAAAGTTTAGCGATTTCCAAAGTTAGACAATACAACAATACATATCTACACACACAAATTTCGTCTCACAATGTCTTAATTTCAATTACCTTAAAATTGCTGTATATGGGAAATTAGAGCACTTACCCCATGTCCAAGCGTCTTGATGGTTACTATTCTTCACAACTTCTGACCACAGATCAGCTTTGAGGGTCTCCAGCCTTTGCTTAGAAATGGGCAGAGATTGTCTAGCTGCAGACCAACGAGAAAAATCCTTATTGAACACCTGTTTTGCCTTGTTGTCTTCTAACCAATAGACGTCTTCCAGACTGGCCACTTCTAGGGAAAGCAATTTGGGATAGTAAGATTGTAAGGTGTACTTAGTAAGCCACTGGCGAAGTACTAAACGTTGCTGTAATAGTAGCGCTGCTTTCTGCAAGCGTTGTTCGTCGGGGGCCGGGAGTTCAGGTAGTTCGCCCAGTTGGCCGCACTGGGCTAACTGGGATATACCTGCAAATAAACAAGGCACGATTATTACAGGTCCATTTACACATACCCGTGACGGTATATCATTATACTGATTTTAAATACAAATGTTTATATATTTCCGAACCGTCACCATTCCGTGCCATCCTCAGATTAGTCTGAGGTACCATTAGTGTAAGATCTGAGCATAAAATTTATTTTCCGCGACGATATTTACTCGAGACAGGGCTCGGACACTGAAAGGTGACGAAATCGGAGATGTGCAAATAATATTTATTCCTTTTTTGTTAGTGATTATGATTTTGGCTGTAAATAGATTTCTTGTTCAACTTTGTTTCATCGTGTATGAGTTTTTTAAAAATTATCTCATATTTGCCTTCAGTCAAGCACTACGCACTCAAATACTACTGCGTTTTTAAACTTGTTCTGTTGTGCATTATTCTCTTCTTCTTTATCCAATAGTAATGCGATACACACTAGATCCTCAACGGGATACGCAATGTATGAAAATTACATTTAAGTGCACTGCACATATTAGAAATCTATTGGTATGAAAATAATAGAAAATAAAAGATCCCGGGCATGTGTAAGCAGGCATGGTCTGATCGGACTCGTCGCAGATCCGTTCCGCACATGTGCGAAGGCACCTTAAGGCTGGGATTTTGCAGAATGAATAGAAGTAGGCATTTGTTTTTAGTTTACTAACATTTAAAAAAATCAAACACATTTAAAGTGGTTTTAGAACTTTGCTAATGTTTTAATAACAATAATTAAAATAATAATATAAATTCTTAGTTGTAATTTTTGTTGGTATTACAATTTGTGACCTGATATTTTGACAATGAAAATACCAACTTACTTTCATTGTTGGTACACAAATTATATTTATAAAAAAAATCAATCATCAATATCATATTGTAAAACTAATTAGATCAGAGCCAGGCTATAAGATAAATTTGCGCCTGCGACGAAAGTTCAGCATGCTCCTAGTTTCTCTTTTAGGGGAAATATTTTTTTTTTTTTTGGAGGGGGAAAAAAAAAAGTGGGGTGGGTTGGGGGGGGGGGGGTTCCCGGGGGGGGGGGGGGGGGGCGGGGGGGAGTTGGGTCAAGGCACAAAAAAAGGGGGATAATTTTTTGGAGCAATAAGGATTCTTAGTAACAAATTGGGGGTAAGAATATTTAGGATTTTCTCAGTACTAAAGTTTGGGTCAGTCTTCTCAAATTTAAGAGTTCTGTTTAAAAAAATTGGAATCGTTAAAAAAAAAGTGTCTGTAAATCTGGATATAAGGTTTTCGAAAGGGTAATAAAAGATGGGAAGTCTGAAGGTATCGTAGTGTGACTGTTATTGTTATTAATCAACATTTAATGTAAATTTATTGAAGGAGCAATGATGTTGCATTCCTAATTGCTACCGAACTAATATTTTAACTTTGATTTTTCACAATAGGGTGCTTTGACACTATGAATAACAAATTTTATTAAATTATGTGAATACGATAATATATCGAATAAGAAATCAGAAATTTCGGTTTGTATTCACAAAAACACGAGATTGATTTATTATTTCAATTTTAAAATTGCAATTTTTTA
The DNA here is from genome assembly GCA_029963845.1 of Rhamnusium bicolor. Lineage (NCBI taxonomy): Eukaryota > Metazoa > Arthropoda > Insecta > Coleoptera > Cerambycidae > Rhamnusium > Rhamnusium bicolor. The sequence continues at coordinate 43,688 of JANEYF010001304.1, read as the reverse complement.
GTTTGTGAACGACATGTCACTAAATGCTATTCGCCATGATGGTTTTAAATGTGACGTCACTCTTGTAGTACGAAAAACCTACGGTTATCTTATCGTGACTGCTTTGTGACTATTTGAACTGATTTCGTGTTGTTTTTCAAGTTTTTTAATAATTAATCATGAAGGGAGATTTTTTAAAAGCGGACAGTACCAAGAATTGACACAATAATGGGGGCTAAATTCTTTGCGATTAATCCTGATTTCTGTTCTGCTGAATTTAGGAACATTAAAACATCTCTGTAAGTATATAAATACCTGTTTACTTCTAATTGTAAAGCTAACTAGGTACTTATGTTTATAAAAGTGTGTATAATGGGTAACTCTTTGTCATATTCACCTTTCATTGTCAGTTTCTTCATAAACAGAATCCAAATAGAAGCAAAGGAAGCATTTGAGTATTTTTCTGGAATTTGGCCAAGGTACATAGGTATGTGGTTATGTTTCCGGTGATTAATGTACAAGTCGCGGGTGTAAACAACTTCGTATAGAGCTAAACAGAGAAGTTAGAATTTGATATAGATCGCGCGGCAAGTGTAAGAACAGGCCTTTGTAAAACGCAACGTAAACGATGAAAAAACAAAGATTGGAGTGTATAAATTAGGTACATTTGTGTATATTATGACGTCGTCATTTTGAAATTTGAATCACTGTTATCGCAAACGATATGGGGCCAAGGACATTATTTTTTAAAGGCATAGGGGTAGTTTTTGGATACTTTGCTCTTAATTAGATTAATCAAGTGCTTTATTCTTGGACTATAAAAAAAATCATATTAAGTTCAACATATCTATATTTTTAAACTTCGATTTTTTGATTTCTCTGAAAAATTTATAATTTTTGAAATATCCGAAAAATTAAAAAATATATACATATTTCGCTATCATTTTGGACGGGATTCACGAAATGGTAGATTTAAACAAAATCATTTTTATTTTCCTTCGGAATAAATACATTTACTGATTAATTCCATAAAATTCTTAATTTTACTGGACTCTGTGAGTCCAGTCACTTTATACCTTTTCTTCAGGGCAAATATTCGGAAAAATTTCCAGAGAAACGATTTTTGGTGTAGATCTTTATTTCAACGTTAGGAACAACATATCAAAGTTCTATTGGATCAGAGCCGTGCTCGCTGTGCAGCACGTTGGAAAATGTGCAAAAAGGTTATTGGGCGATAACACCGTAAATATGATTCTACGATAAAAATAGTTATTACAAAATGAAAAGTAATTAAATTATTTATAAAAATATCTGATGTGGCCAGCACATAACTATCTTATACCAGTATATATCATCCTGATCAGAAAAATCGTTCTTTTCCTTACCTTTTGCGACCTTGAATGTTTCATTAAAATTTTTAAATAATTAATTATCAGCGTCATTCGATACTGTCAATGATAATTTATGTCACATATTTTAATAATTTTTTGTTATTGACATTGACATTTTTGTAACTAAATAAGGCCTTTCAAATGTAAAACTGTTAAATTTATCCTAACCCCATTTCATGATGCCAAATGTGTAAAATATTTCAGTTTACATCAGCTCCATTAAAGTACTTGGAAAATTATATTTTATTCGCTTGATATAGTAGACATGATTTATAATCTTTCATCAGAATATATTTTTTTGTAAAGTCCAATACAAATTCATTCATTATGTCTCTTCTGGTGGTACCACATTCACCAAATTTAATGTGTCACCTAAAATGTTGTTGACAATCTTCACTGCCAAATTTGGGAAGTCTCCCATTAATATTTTTTGAGTTATCGCGGATACACACATACACAACACGCACGCACGCCCGCACGCGCACCCGCACCCGCACACCCACACCCCCACACACACACACGCACACGCACACCCACACCCACGCACGCACGCACGCACACACACACACACGCACGCACCGACAGACATCATTCCGAAAATAGTCAGAATGGATTCAGGAGGGTTCAAAACGTTATCAATCAAAATCTCGAGGTCGAAAAAATTCACGATTACTATACTTCCTTATATTAGGTATAAGAAAGTAAAAAGTTATATGCAATTCTTTCGTAAAGGCTATAGTTTTGACGTAATGGTGATCGTAAGTACATGAAAACGAATGCTAACACTCGTCTTCGGTAATATCTTCATATTTTCTCTTCTTTGTGGCAAGAGCGAGATCATCCAGCAGAGTTTCTATGAAATCCTCGGTTGGCGGAGCATTGAGGTAGAAGGAACCGTGGCAGTTACCACAAGTCGTAGAACACTGGAGGCTTATCTTCTGGCAACCACATCCCATACCGCATCCATTCTCACAGTTGCAGGATATTATTGTTTTCAAGATAGCGTCAGCTTAAGTGGTTACAGAAAAGAGCTTGTCGTTTTTTAATCTCCATCTCCAATATTCGGGAGGTAACTCTTTCCATTTCTGCATCTGACGGTACACCCTGTAGCAGTGAAACATTTGAAACGATATTCGTCGAGAGATGTTTCAGATACCGGTGTCCCGTATAAGGGCTAACAGGAATGTTTCTCAATATCTTCAATAACTCGTTTCGATGCGTTTTTCTCACTGAATATTTTTGCACCCATCCACAGGTCTGGTTATTTACTAAATAGTTGCACTGCCCACATTTCTTTTCCATATTGTAGAGTGCGGATGTTGTCACACGTGTAGGTACCAAATATGCTCCTTGCATTTATTCAAGCTTTCTGATGAGTATCTCTTCGTCTCTGTTCTACTATTCTTCGGTTTTATGAAGAAAAAGATACATATCGAGGGAGGAGTCAGGTAACAAAAACAAGTAACGCAAAGTGGTCAATGTTTTCCCCAAAAATGACAGCAATTTTCTCCAATGATCGTCGAATGGCTCTTTCGAAAAAATTGCATATAACTTTTTTCTAGAGAATTTAATTGCTTTCATTTTTACCACAGAGTGATATATACGGAGGTATCTCCAAAAAGTCATTTTGTGCACCTTCTTTGAACACGGCTCGATCCAATAGAACTCTTGACATATTGTCTCTAATACCAAATTGAGAATCTGTACCAAACATCATACGTCTGGGACCTTCGATAAACCAAAATACAAAAACTAAAAAGGGGGGGGGAAAAAAAAAAAAAGGAAGAAAGGAAGAGGGGGGGGGCCGACAAGCGCCCGGGCGAGGAGAAAAAAAAAAAAAAAAAGAAAAAAAAAAAAAAAAAGAAAAAAAAGAAGGGAGGGGGGGGAGAGAGAAAAAAAAAAAGAAAAAAAAAAAAAAAAAAAAAAAAAAAAAAAAAAAAAAAGAGGGGAAAAATCCGGGGAAAAAAAACACAAAAAAAAAAAAAAAAAAAAAACACGCCGCGGAACGGGGGGGGGGAGAGAAAACCCCCAGAAAGAAAAAAAAAAAAAAAAAAAAAAAAAAAAAAAAATAAAAAAAGAAAAAAAAAATAAATTAAAAAAAAAAAAACATTTTAAAAAAAAATAAGGGGGACGCAAAAACTGGGGGATCACACACAAAAGTGGGGGGGGAAAAAAGGGGGGGGAGGGGAGAAGGGGGGGTGGAAAAAAGAGGAAAAAAAAAGAGGAGAGAAAAATATAGAGGGGGTTTTAAAAAAAAAAAATAAAGGAAAAAGGGGGGGGGGGGGGGGGGGGGGGGGGGGAAAAGGGGGAAAAAAAAAAAAAAAAAAAAAAAAAATAAAGAATAATACGGGGGGGGGGGGGGGGGGGAGAAAAAAAAAAAAAAACCAACAAAAAAAAAAAGTGTATTATTAAAATAGGGGGGGGTGAGGGGGGGGGGGGGGAAGAAAAAAAAAAAGGGGGCGGGAAAAGGGAAAAAAAAAAAGGGGGGGTATTGGGGGTTTTTTTTTTTTTAAAAAAAAAAAAATTTTTGTTTTTTTGGTTTGGGGGGGGGGCCCCCCCCCCCCCCCCCTTTTAAAGTATTAAAAATGAAAAAATTTTGAATTTTATAATCCCCGGGAACGGGGAAAGGAAAAAAAAAAACCGGGGGGGGCCCCCTGGGGGCCCCTTGGGAAGGGGGCCCCCGGGGGGGCCGGGGGGGGGGTTTTTGGGTTTTGGGAATCCCCGGGAAAATTCCCGTTTTTAAAAAAATTTTTTTTGAGGGGATTTCCGGGGGGAAAAATAAACTGGGGGGCCAAAAAAAGGCAGACGGACTATCATCCCCTGGAAGTATTCCGAAAGAAAACTACAGTGACTGGCCTATAAACAGTCTTTGAAGTAATTTTTATTTAAAAAGTAAATGTAAATTTTAACTTGTGCTGGATACGCTATAAAGATGGATTGTACCATATAGTAAAAAAACATACACTCCTTATTAACTAAATGCCCAAGTGGCCGTAAAAACGCAAATGATGTCATAATTAAGTAAATATTAATTTCGCCAACGTCCATTCTACACGCTATCTCTTGATTAATAACACACGCTATCTAGGACAAATTAAATTTGATATCCCGAACACGAAAACTTTAAAACGTACATATAACTTTCCCAGTTGCCGGAGAACTTTATAGAAGCACCGGAAAATACTTTGCGAGTTTTCTGCTTTTTACATGATTTAAGTAAAACGCTTAAGAGTTAGCATTACTGACTTTTTTAATCCTTTTGAGTTGGAACGAGTTCAAATGGTTTCTTTCTCCATACCTTCATCCGTTCTTTTCACAAAACAAATATCCATCTTAACGTTCATTTGGCATGGGCATGGCAGTAAGGCAGGGTTTGCATTCTTTTAAGCGCAATACATTTTTTTACTGAAAATGCAAATGATATTTCAAAGTTTCTTTGAGCAGCCTTTTGATAAATAGTTTAAATTCTGAATATTGTAACACTAGAAAAATTCCAACATGGGCCAGATTCTGAATTATCTATTGCCAGACAGATAAACATACCAAATTTGATCGCAACAGTAGAAAGCATTTTTTTGTTATTTAAAAAATAACAATATTTTTAAGAATTTTGTCACTCGATGGCGACAACGAGCTACTTTTGGTAGGTTGGAATTAATCATGGATATAATAAGTAAGAGGGATATATCATTCGACCATTCATGACTAGACGAATCTTACCCTTATATAGTACACATGTAACCAAAAACAACAGGGGGGAGGATAATATTCCTTCGATGATGTTTATGTTCGAAGTGATATCCTATTGGCTGTCCGACATCATTCGTACGTAACTGTCTACATTCGTTAGTAGTTAAAATAAAATGCCATTTTAGAAAATGTCGTGATAGTGCGTTTCTAATATTCTTGGAAATTTTTTTGATTAATCCGTGGGTTTATTAAGTATTTTAAATGATTACAAATGGTGAGGTGTTGTTTGTTGTAAGAAATACGCAGAAAAAGGTTCAAATCGTTCTTTCTATAAGTAAGTAAACATAATCCATATGTGCCGAATGCAGAAAGTTGTGTTTAATAGATACCTCTTTTTTAAAAAAAATCTTAGTTTTTTTTACAATGTTAAATAGTCATCCATGGGGAAAACACGTTATTGAATTATTATTGTTCAGTTTGGTGTTAAAATTAATTTTTTCTTTTTAAGTATCGAGCTGTGGATGATAATTAAATTATTAGGACAGACTCCGTTCATTAAACGATGATTAGCTGTTTGTTATCTTGTTCGTACATAGAATGTTAAAATATTTCATTAACGGCGATCCTTAACTTATTTAACATGTTAATTGAAACTACAACTTTTTTTTACAATTCCGTGGTAACAGTTAAGGTTATGATGTTCGTAGATTTACGAATGATATTGACAAGAAACGATCATGGTTGAATATTTCAAGTCTATAAGTGAGAGAGCCGAAGTATGCAGTGATGTTCGAACCACCGCGCACCGTAAGTATAGTGACTTTATTATAAAGCCAGTAGTGGTGTAAAGTACCTCAAACATCATGCCGTTCTTTCAATATTCAGTACTTCAAAATCTATGAGGTATCTATTAAGATATGTTTTAATATGAATAGTTATGTATCAATAGTTAATTTTTACTTTCATATGCTAAGCTTTTTCTATCTTAAAAACTATGTGAAAAGTGTGTAATCCAATTTTCTTGGTTTTGTTTACCATGATATTTATTATATTAATTGGTTATTTAATTTTAAAATTCAAATTAATATGGCTGAAATGGAAACTACAAAATATATGAAATATCCCACAAATTCCTTTCATATTGATATAAAAAAAGATGTAACTAAAATATTAGTATAGAAACTAAAAGTGTAACTGCTGTTCTGATAAGTATGATTTTTTTTTGTTAGGGGGGGCCGGGCCACCCAAACAATTTTTTTATTGCCCACACACACCATAATTTTATTGCTGTAGACGGATTTAACAGTATTGCATGGCAAACTTGAGGAATTGGTCTCAGAAAAAATAGTTAAAACTATGAGATTCAAATCAGTTGAATTGAAAAACTTGCTAATATGATTCAGAGACAAATATTAAATAATCTATAGAGATGATGGAAGACTTTGTTGATTTGGATTCGGATTATTATGAGATTGATTCACAGCCACACAGAAAAAAAAGTTCATTACCAGGAACCAAAATACATGGATCCAGTGTATTTTATTTGTAAATAACATGTACAAAGGACAAATTCTTGTAGCTCTTAGGACAAAATATCTGAATCTGGTGTGACAACCAGACATTACTCTTAAAGGGTTGCGACTCACCCCTATAGAGTGTAAAAACCACCCCCATTTACGGAGATATCTCATAAATTTCAATAACGACGAAAAAAGTTCAGACTTTTGTAGTTTTAGGCAGGTGAACAAATATGGAGTGGATTCGCTTGAACTACCAATATATGACTATAAACTATCCTTAGAGGCCAAAAAAAAAAATGACAGGATAAATCTTTTTTTAACTACGGATCGAATTCAGCATCGAAAAATACACTAGATCCATGTATTTTGGTTCATGGTACTGAACTTTTTTCCTTTGTGTGGCTGTGTTGTCTACCTTCGTCTAATCTAACTAACTTTAACGATACGAATAATCCAACAATTTCAACGTCGTCATTATAAAAGTTTGAAAACTGCAACTGAAACTAAGTGGCACAGCACTCTGATGCCGCTGGAAAGTTTAGTTAATCAAAGAAAAGCTGTTAACAATATGCTATTAAAAATTGGTAAAGTTCACATGGGGCCTTAATTTTGAGCAGTGGAAACTTTTGTCTGATTTGGTAACTTTTTTGTAATAATTCATAACGGCAGCAGAGCCAGTAAAGGTAACCTCTGCTGACAAAACTACATCCATAAATATGGTCTTAGTTCTAACAAGTGAAATCTACTTTATTCTGTTTGCGCCAATTGAGAAGATTAGGTAACATTATTTTCAAAATGAAAGATGCTATGAAAATAAAATTCATCCACTTTGACTTTCAGAAATTATTGTATAAGGTGCCCTTTCAAATAGAGCAATCTTATATGGGATGTGTACCCACCCTGTTATTTTTGTATATTATCTGCACCTTTTTCGGCTGAACACTTATAGAAGATGTTGATATATTTTAAAATTGTTAGTTTTGAAAATACCGTCATTCTCGCGAAAATTACAACATGAGCTCTAAAAATATTAATAAGCACGATTTAACCCTTCGTCTAATAGAACACGGAAAACATATACCTACAATGGAGCGTTACATCTAAGAAAACTTTCCAACTCTTTCTGAAGCAAATTACACACGTGTGATTGTAAAACCTCAGAAGACGTTTATGCCACATTTTAAGCAGCGTTGGAACAAAGCAGAAATGTCTTACGGATGCATTTTTGAAAAGATACACTGAATTGACTTGATGAAGATTTCTATCTACAGTTCGATGAGGAGGAGGGACCTTCTATATCATTGGGAACGAAAAGAGGAAACCCGTTTATGGATTATGAACCATCATCCGAGCGAAGCAAACACAGGAGGATAGTAAAGGCAGAAATTGAGTCACAAATAGTAAATGAAGTAAGATATACTATAAAACACATCTTATACTTTACTATGATAGACGGTGAAGTAGTTCAAGTCTTAACAAATACACCATAGAGTGCTACATGTACTGTATGCTTATCTAAACAAACAGAAATGAGTGATCTTGCCCGTGTGACGCAAAAACCAGAAAGATAAAAAAAACATTCAGATTTGGGCTCCGCACTCTACATGCTTAGATTAGATTTATGGGACTTATTTCTTTACATATCTTATAACATAAGAAGTAAAAAAAATGCTACCAAAAAAACTTGTACAAGAACATTTTGGAAATGATTTGGGTTTAATAGTAGATAAACCTAGTCAAGTGAGTGGGAATAGCAATGACAGAAATACTGCAAGGAGGTTTTTTAGCAACTTTACCTGTACGTTTGGAAGAGCAGGAGAATGAAGAACTGATTAAACAATTTTATAGTATACTTCAAACTATGTCTTGTGGTATGGCCATTAACGTTTGGTAACTACGCACGTATTACAGCTGAGCTTTATGTAAGAAAATATAAGTGGTATTACATGCCCGCTTCAGTTCACAAAGTTTTGATACACGAGATAACATAATTAGATACAATACAATGCCATTTTACTCCATGGACAATTATCGGAAGATGCTCAATAATGTAGAAACAAAGATTACAAAAAAATGAGACTACATAATTCTAGAAAGTGTTTCAGGTCAGCAACTAACGAAGATGTTTTTCACAGTATTATTGTGTACATCCGATCCATTCATAACAACCATTAGATACCAACCTTCACAGAATTACATGAAACTCGGTGAGGAAGTTTTGAATTTACTGGGCAAATCAAATTAATATTTCTCCTTCTTTGTAATATAATGATGTAGTTTACTATATTATTCCACAGTAAACTTTAACTTATTTTTTAAAGGCAGGGTACTCAATGTATCACATATTATATATTATCTAGATAAGCACTCATTTATGCCATACCTGTATTACCTACTGCTTACTTATCAATAAATATCTTATCAACTTTTTCGTATTAATTGTTAAAGCCCTCATAATATCAAATATATGCATTGTAAAACGGGACTTAAAAGCTTGACGTACTGAAATTCACAATAAATTGTGGAAAATTAGATTTACGGTTCGATATTGTAAATTCGCAATGATGAATCTTACACTTCTGATGTTATATTCGGATTCAGCGACCCAAAAAAACCTTATGTATCACATTTCATAATAATTGACAGAAAAATAAAATTTGCGACACAAAATGTTAAATATAATTTTTTATATAAACAATTTATAATATTTTTATAAATTTTCTATGATCACATTACACTTTAACCTTTTCCTAATACGCATACCAAATTTTATGTAAATTGGTCACCCAATAACAAAGTTACAGATTTTTGGCAGAGAAATGTCCATTTTGCACCACTGTGCGCCGCCGTTGAAAATAGCGTTGGTGCATACGTCTACTGCTTAGTAAAATAACATGCGTAATTTTTTTTCAAGTTTGAAATGAGATATAAACAATATTTAATTGAATGAATAATGAATAATTGATATAGCATGGTACACAATTTACTAAATCATTTAAAAATAAGCATCTGAATCTAGAAGGCGTGCTTTTTATGCTTTCTTTTGTAACAAATTCTTTAAATTATGTTAGAATTTTAAAATGAGCAAAACATTATACTTTTAAGTATTTCATATTAAGGAAAAATTATTAACTAGGTTATGTTAAAGAAATAAATAATTAAATCAAATGCAGATTTTTTTTGGGTATGTTAAAAAAATGTCATAAAATATAGAATCTAGGAAGAAAATAGTTAATTGAATGTTACTTGGTAATTACAGAAGTTTGGAAGATTCTAATGAATCCAGTTTTTCCTCTTTAGCAGCATTAACCGCTTGTCCAAATGTACAAGGTATTACAGATGTTTCAAGTTCGATTACAGCGACGGCAACAGAATCTCAAACTGAAGAACGGAGTTGTACAATTGATTTAAAAAAAAACTGGTACAACTCTTGTAATCGAAAATCTTAATAGTTTAGTGGTGTGCATATGTCTGTAAATAGGGCTGGCCAGGCATGTCGAGAGGGGGGTGGAGAAGAGGTGATTTACCCCGGACCTGGGTTTTTTGGAGGAGATAGGTTTTCTTTGTGTTTTTAAACTTATTAAACCTTTCTCTTTTATTTTATTCAAATGGAATTTTAAAAAATAATTAGAAAATAACTTTTTCAAAACATTTTCAAGCCTGCCATATTATTGTTTAAAAAAATAATATTTGTTACGGATAATTCTACTAATGGTTGTAATTAAAATACTAACTGAATAATGATAATTCTATTTTTAAAATAAGAACACAAAAATACCACTTGAGATTAAAAAAAAATTTAAACAATGCAAACTGAACATAAAAATACAATAAAAAAAATAAAATAAATGAACTTCAATTACGTAATACAGAATTAACTAATATTTTGTCATTGCTTCATTAGCGTCTAAAACTGCCTGAAGTCTTGCAGGCACGGACAAAATCAGATTTCTTGCAAGGTCAACTTCTTGCGACAAGTTCTCCCAAGCGTCTTCAATTATCCCTTCCAATTCTTGGGCATTATTTGGATGGTTATTTAATTTTCTTATATGTTTCACCATTAGTCTCCATACATTTTCAATTGGATTTAAATCCGGACTTTTAGATGGCCACGGTAACAACTCTATGTTTTTATTAAGAAACCATTGCCTGACACGATGGGCCGTATGTATGGAGCAGTTGTCTTGTTGGAAAATAAAATTATTTTCCGGAAACACCTCTATTACTGACGGCAACATAATATTGTCTAATATATTTAATGGAATTGAGATGACCACCACTGTTCCAACACACACCTAACCCATTTAGGCTCATCCAAGCCCAGACATTGACTGAAAACCTTCCTGATATTTGTGGATCGAAAGTATATTTTCGTCGTATCTAGTGGAAGGAGGCGCGAACATGTCCATCGTTACAGGATTTAAGAACCTTTTCGTCAGAAAAGACTATTTGCCCCAGAAGTTTTCATCATTGATTATATAGTTGAGTGCAAAAATAATCCTACCCTGCTTCTTTTCTTCTGAAAGTATGTATTTTTTAGCCGCTGAAAAACTCTTCAAGTCGCTTTGTAGTTTTATTCTTCTGCAAGCAGTAGATACCGAAGCAGGGAAATTTGTCTCTGAAATTGCATTTACTGCAGTCTGAAAATGGTTTTCTATTAAGTAATTTATAAGATTTTCATCTTCTTGATTATTGCTCTTTCTGCGGGCCTACCGGAACCAACTTTACGGTATACCGTTTGGTTGGTTTCCCATTGTTTTTTAACACTCATTATCGTGGTTTTACTCACATTGTATTCAGCAGCAAGTCTTCTTATGGACCAACCATCTTCAATTTTAGAAACAATTCGAAATTTTTGAACATCTGTTAGATGTCGAACCATTTTTAATAATGACGCCACTGATTAACGTCAAAGTGACATTTGTAAGATTATTAATATCAATCAAAGAACGAATGATTTACATAGCTAAAAGAAAGTGTATCAGTTTTTATTGAAATCAAGTGTACTGTAGAGTCCACATGAAAAAAGTTAGAAATAATTTCAAACGTACACGATGAATAGTTTTTCCCAAATCTTGTCAAATATATAAATATTGTTTAATTTCAAAAAAATGTAAATGTGTAGTTAAAAAGACATTCTTTCCCTTTATATACCGATTTTACAGCAATCAGTAACTCTTAAAATCTATCACCATTTTTTTTTGCTTCGAAAGATAGAATCATTCAGGCATATATTCATACGTTTCTTTCAGAGAATCAAAGCGGTTTATTATTAAGTAGATATAATTCATATCCTATGAAGCTGTTAATACTGTTATATCCATAGAACATGAAGTAAATTGCATTGCATTGCATATTGTTAAAAATATATATATTTTTAAATCCATCAGTATTTTGCTGTACAAAATAGTTTATAAAATCTGACAAATTATTAGATTCGTATTATTCGTTTCTAGAAAAAATTAAATTAATTATTTGGGTATAACGTAAGCATCCTTTCAAATCTAATATGATAACGATAAACTACCTTATTTATAGTTTCCTATATTTTACACTGTCATTCTTATCTAAATGTGCTAGTATAAAAGTTTTAGGTAGACAATAAATTAAACAACACTTCAAATATATTTTTATCACAGAATTATTAAAACAACTACTTCTCTTGCTACATGCAAAACGATATTGTATTAAATAATAATAATATTCATACAGTATTAAAAGCAAAAAAATATTTAAAAAAAATCACTCGCTAAACATTTTTTTTTACATTTAAAAAAATGTGTCCCTCCAGTTACAATACAAAAATGAAAAGTTTTTCTTGTAACAGTTTCTGCGATAAAAATGTATTTGATATGTGGTTTAATTTGTTGTCTATTTAAAACTTTTATACTAGCGCATTCAGATAAGAATGGTAGTATACAATATAGGAAACTATAGGTAGTTTATTGTCATCATATTATATTTGAAAGGATACTTACGTCATATCCAAATAACTAAGTTATTTTTTCTAGAAAAGAATATTTTATATTTTGACGAAGGATTAAAAAATTTGCACACTGATCGAAATATTGAAATTTGTATTTTTCACAAATCAAAAGCAACTTATGCCTCTAAGAAACATTTTGTAATTAATATTGAAAATAAATATTTTTGATTTTTTTTTCCAAAATTAACCTTTCTTAAAATGCACGTCAATGTTGCTGTGTAACCCTCCTTTCCTCTTCACTGTTGTTGTTGGCTTCAATTATTGCCTTGATGAAGTATGGGTATATGACAAACTTGGTCTACTCATAAATGGCCGAAGGATATAGCATTGCTATTTCCTACACATTGTTGTGAAGCAACTTATCGTTAGTGAACTCGGAAAGGGTGGGAATTTTGTTGTCAAAGTTTCCTCCAACGCCATAGGCGTAGACAATAAAAGGATGTTGCAATTTTTTTTAATAATTTAAAAATAATAATCCATTAATTGACTAAATTTCATAAAATAAGTATTCATTGATTTTATTTAGCCGCAATTTGTATGTTTTTATTGTTTTATTTAACTATATTTAATCATATTTACATTGGACTTTTTATCCAAGGTAAAATATCTACGAAACATTATTTAATATTTTGTAATGCCCCATTACAGAAAAATAATGCAAAAATAAAACATAGGTACCGTTTTTATATTCAATTCTGAAAAAAAGAAAAAATATGTTTCAACATAGACCTTTTAGAGTAAATTGTGAGTAAACAAACTTGATGCAAGTGTAAATATCATGGACGTAATATATACAATATACATCCATGGTAAAAATTAAGGAATAAAAACCTTTCCCAAAATTCTTCAAGAAAAGCTATTCAGGTAATAAGTATAGTATTTACTTGGTTCATACCAAAATTGGATAATTCTTGGACTTACCAGTTACCATAGTTCTTTAGTTTCTCTTTACTTAATTCTAAATTCTTCGGAAGTACTATATTTAAAAAACAAATCAATGAAAAGTACTGAAGCGGGGGTTGAATTTGAAATAATATGTTACAAATATGTAATTTTTTAAATATATTTAATTACAATAAAATTTATTAATAATAAAACTACAGATCAAATATACATTTAAGTAAATACATAACAAAATTATAGATTTTTGTCCAAAATTTAGAACATTCATAATTAATTCCTATTTTGCAATAGACTTACGAGTAAGTATTAATTTTCCAGATCAAATTGCATGATTTTCTAAAACATCATTATCATATATGTAAACGATCACCAAAATATTCAATCAGATATATCCCAAGAAGGCGAGTCGAAAACATTTAATTCTTCGTCTCTTAGCAGTCAAAAGATAGACACTCTTCTTCTTGTTGCAGATCTTCTTTCTCTTATTCAATTAGATTTTCATTACGGCACATTTCGATTTTTTTGTCGTCTGCCGCTGCAAAACAAATGGTTTCTTATTTATCTATAAAAAGATACGTTAGAGATCTTATAATCCAGTCTTTTGCATATCTGGGCACTGTCTTACCATATTTGCAACTCGAAATTATCACAATTAAGTCAAACTGACACTGTAAATAATTTTCATCCAACTTCTGTCACCGACTCTTATGCGACGTTGCCACGCTTCTAAAAACAGAATCACATTCGGAAATACAAATTACACGAAGTAGGAAAAATATTTAATAGAATATCCGCTGATATTATTAATATTTTAATGGAACCTTTTAACTTAAAGGGAGTTTTAGTGACAAGAAAATGTATTACAAACAAAATATAAATATGACTATAGTTTAAATAAAAATGAGGTTTAATGGCTATCGTATTTACATCTCGACTTATGTTTTGCTGGAATTATATTTTATTGTTACCAAAACTCCAATAAATTAAAGATTTATTTAAAGTGTCGATAATACCGGGGTAAATCATATAAAAAACTTATTAAATTTGATAAAATTATTGTTTAAATATTCTTTCACCTTCTAATATTATGTAAATATTTATTAAATCACAGTACACCATAGTGAATTGTCATTATTTTATTACGTACTGACAACGTTGCTTATTTATTTATGAATAAGTTGTTAGAATGTGACTTGTAAGTGGCAACACAATAAACGATATAATACGTGATACACTTTTGTTATAGATACACAGGTTCAATCGTTTTATTTTGGTTTCGGCAATATGTGGTAGCTCTTTGTACAGACTTTTCAGACACCCTGTATAACCTAGCCTATAACATTGTCACTTTTTATATTTTCCGTTCCGTGCAATTAAAACCATGTAGAGAATGAATTACTCTATTTAATAAATTAAAATAAGTAACTCATTTGGGAATAGTTGCGATCGATAGAACATTTATGTAGATGATTATCATACGAGTATTATTTCTAAAACAAAACGAACATGATATTCAGCACTCAGCAGTTATGCTAAATGAACATTTCTTTTTTCTGGTAATCGTATTAAGATTTATTGTCTATAATTATTTGTGACTCTGTACAATGTGTCCTTGTAGCTTCGTTGTGAGGTTTATTTAATCCAGATGTGCCTGTTGTACTGCATGTAGTACGGGTAGAATAAGTCTTAACCTGCAACAAATTTGGAACATTTGGGGCATTGCACTTGCAGTGTGTAAGCGCATTCACTGTTAATCTATTGTAATGTGTGGGTGTATTTTGAACAGTTTATTGTAATAGGAAAGTGAAGTAATCGAAGCGAATTTATAACATTTCAGTGAAATGTCAGATTACGGTGACAGGTTTGCAAGGTACTTATTTTTTTATTATAATTTAATAAAAAATTCCTTTCCTACATTAAAAATGGTACTGAACCGTTAATCTCTTGGTATTAGAAAGAAAGTAGATAGAGATACTGTTAGTATTATATTATTTTATATTTTTCGTGTGCAATTCTGCTGTATTACTGCAAAACAAATTAATGCGAGCGGTGGGAATGCGCCGTGTTGACCGAATTTCAACGTAGCCGTAGCCCCACTCCTAGGCTAAAGTAGAATAACAAATGTGATTCAGTGGCGTTACATATATTAATTCTGTTTTTGTGATTATTTGTTATATTTATAATTTAGAAATTGTCAGTAAATAGTGGAAGTAGTAGAGCTGTCATTCACAGTCAAGCCGGTCAAATTGTGTATCGAGTGTTTAATTATTTTAAGACTATAAAAAGTGAAACGGACACATTAAATGACATAAAAAATATGACACAGGAAGCAACAGGTATATTCTCATATTTTATCCGAATTAGAGGTTACATTATTTTACCATTGAATATGTAATACCTGCAGCTATAATACAAAGATTTCCACTATACGATTCAAATGTATTGAAACCTCACTTTACCCGCGATTATCTCAAAACGGAGTAGGGGAAAAAATCGAAAAAATTGTGAGTTTATTATGTGCCTATTTTAAACCACTTACTGAATTTTAATAACTTACGTTGAACAGTTTTGAAAATCTGCTAAGTTTGAAGCACCCCAGCCCTGGGCTGCTTCATCGCGAATAAATTTCTTATAATTTTTGCAACTAAATTATCTCCAAGCATTTATCTCATTAAATTCCAAATTAACTATTACGTAAAAGGATTAAATCATTTTCTTAGAATTTTGGCAGAAAACGTATGCATTCAAACTATAGAGTCTAAATTATTCAGCTAAGTAAAAGAACACACAGTATTCATTTAATATTTCAAAACGTTGACAAAACTGTACAAAATCTCAAAGCATTCTCCAGCCAAGAACCGATAACATAAACAAACCAACGTAAACACGTAGGGTTGTAAGAGCTTTACTAAGAATAGGGCCAAAGGCTAATAAATAAAGTCATTATATCACTTTTCACCTAAAGCATCTTGAGTTAAATTTCGTTGGGAGAGCACAAGTTAGCGTTTGGTTATCTCCGTCAAACTTGCAGGTTTGGACAACGAACTCACTCACGGGAAATCATATAAATACGCGAGATTTGATACGATCTGGGTCACATCTCTAACAACCCCAAGCTATACGATTTGGTTCTACGGAATCAGGTACGAAGAGATTGTCCAGCTCTCCATGGCAGAGTCGTGCCACATCTCTGACAACCCCAAGCTTTACGCTTTGGTTCTACGGAATCGGGTACGAAGAGATTGTACGACTCTCTGTGATATAGTTGTGTTCCAGGTCAACTTTAAGAGAGTGGCCCTGTTCTGGAGTTATAACTAACCACCAGTATTGGGAGCCGCGCTTCATTAGCGTGCTATAGCCACCGACGCCGCCGTCGACATGGAGGCGAGTAACTCAGGTATTACTCCAGAATCCAGGGAGTGGGCCCCGCGGAACTCTTCGTGTATACAAGAATTGGTAAGGACGGCATTTAAATAATTCTTATACTGCGTTGCCATTTTCTACGTACTCGAGCTCACTAAAAATTCATTAAACTAATTCAATTTCTTTGTTACGAGTGAAATGGCAACGTTAATCAAAGTACAACTCTATATACTTGGGTTTCGCGGTTGTTTAACAATATTTAACCAGTGGTACCAAATGACTTACAGATAGGGTTGTTCTGTTATAATGCACTGCTCAATACATTTTTTTAATAATTAGTGTAGCCTATATTAACTCAGATAGGGTCAGTAATAGTAGTAGTTCGTTTCACCTCGGTTTAAGCCGTGAATGGCAGCAAGCCCACAAATAAATGGATAGTTGTCCCAACGAATATTAATTGGCAGTGTTAGTTGTATTTATGGTACTGTTGTACGGTGACAACGAGTCCGCGAATTAAATTAAAGCACGGTGTCTGCATCTGTCCATTTTCTTTGGCAGAGGACGTTCTAGTACTTCATACAAGGGAAGTTTCTCTTGCAACCATATATAAGGTTTTACATATGTTATTTAAACTACGAAGCGGAAGTTTCCACGTAGGTAACCAGGTTTGGTTGCTTTGCAGGTTCAACTAGTTAAATATCCATGTATTCCTTGTGGAAATTTGTCTGCCATATGTAGGGTTCTACATATGCCACTTCAACTATTTGGCGGAAGTTTCCGCACATGTAACAAGGTTTTGTTCATGTCATATTCTGTACTATTTCTTATAGACAGTGGTCTAAGCACAGAAATAAAAGGTGTGAAAATGTCATTTGAGTTTACTTAACTTACTTCTACTTTCAGGTACAAAAGTGCAATATTAAGTAAATCAGTAATCATAAATCTAAAGCTAAATCTTACTCATACTAGTCATTCTTTAAAACATATATCAGTGCAGTGCAGATTAGTGTTCACATTAATTGGTAAAAATTATTTAATCAAATTCAAACTAATTAAACCTAATGAATGAAACAAAGTAATACCAACTTTAAAATCTGGGAGTTAAATAAAAATTTTAAATAAAATAAATTATTCTTTTCATGAACTTAAAAATTGAATAAATTAAATACAAATATATTTTAATATAAAACTTTAAAAATCATATTAATAATTAAAATATATTAAAAATTTTAAAAAATTTTTTAATATATTTATTATTTAAAAACTTATTTATTTAATATTAAAATTTAAATAAAATAATAAAATATTATTATAAAATATAAATTTATTAAAATTTTATTTTTATATCTCTTTTATAATTAATAATATTTTTTAATAAATATAAAAAATAAAAATATTCTCTGGTTAGAACGTTACTACGTGCAAATTAAAAGCATGTTTTTCGAAATAGGTATCTCGATAAGGAGTATTGAAAGAGTGGTAAAAGTGAGAGACACTGCAGTGCAAAATAACGGTGAAGCAAAATTTACCTCTCCAAGAAAGAGGCGTCCAAGAAAATCTTCCGCTACTGATTTGCCAGAGTACCAACTGTCTAATATTCGTCACATTATTTATGATTTTCACAAAACTGATAACGTCGCGTAACATTAGGAAGTTTAAATCATAAAATAAAGTAAGACTTAGACTGGAATGGATCGAACGAATCTCTCAGGACAATTTTGGGAAAAATGGGGTTTAAATGGAGAAGAACTCAAAACAGTAGAAAAGTTTTAATCGAAAAGATGGAAATTAAGTATTTTCGTAGTGAAAATAAACCTATTGTATTTCTGGATGAAACTTATCTAAAATTGGGCATACTTCATCCAAGAAACTGGTACGATGAGACCACTAAAGGATTATTTAGTACCATATCCAAGGGCCAACGACTAATTATTGTACATGCCGGAGGGGAAATGGGTTTTATTCCAAATTATTTGCTTATATTTAAGTCTGGAACTAAGACAGGGAACTATCATTCAGAAATGAATGTTCAAAATTACGGCAAATGGTTGGAGGACAAGCTCATACCTACAAATTTACCTCCAAACACTGAGGTCGTAACAGATAATGCCCCTTATCATAATGTACAGTCAAATCCTGCACCTACATCCACTTCTAAAAAAGCAGATATGATTAAATCGTTGACTGACAAAAATGTACTGTTTCAACCCAATATGTCGTAGCTACAATTATATCAAATCATTAAATATTATAAAAAGATATACAATGTATAAATTTGATGCATTACTGAACAACTATGTTGCGCCTACCACCCTATCATTCAGATTTAAATTCCATTGAATTAATATGGGCTAACACCTGAAGAGTGGCAAAAGCGGTGTCATGTTATAAAGGTGGGAGATAAGTATTTAGAACTCAAAATACTTATTGACGGCTGTAATGAGGTTAATGAATTAATCATTAATTTGGAGGACAGTGACTCTAGTGATAGTGACGATGATGATAGTGATTTAGGCATGGTTTAGTGATTCATTGCATATGTCAAATAATTATTCATATTAACCGCCGTTAACCTATGAAAACAAGGTAATGATTGGATAATAATTATTACTTCTTTAGGTAAGTATTTTATTTGCATTCACTTTCACTTATTATAATTTACACGCCACTGGTATTCTACTTCAGTTTGTCGCACCAATTACATTTGAGTAGGGCGTAACGTCATCTGCACGATCTATCCACCACCGCTCGCCATCACTCGTTTGTTTTACAGTAAATATAGTACGACAGGCAAATATACGTCTTTACCATAATACAACTAACTTTTTTTTAGGGATTTATCTCTGCGCTTGCTTTATTAGATGATGAGAAATATGAGGAGAAAGTAAAAGAAATTATTAGGTATATTTCCGTCTGAAAATTTGCGTATAGAATTGGCTGATGAAGATTCAGATGACGAAAATCAAGAAAGGGACGACAATTACTCATCTGAAGATTAAATCGCTTTATTTGAACCTCAAAAGATTTTTCCTTGATTTTTAAAGAAGACTGTTTCCGTAAAGAGACAGATATAAAGAAAGTTTACAGTTGGGTAGAAGAAGATTTGCTTTTACCACCCATCTCTACCAAATTGCCGATATTCCACTAGCTGAAAACTCATTTAGAACTGTTATCTAGATTTTTTGACGACCAGGCATTGAAGTTGACTTTTAGGGAAAATAATAAATATGCAATGCGAAAAAATAAAACACAACATATTGAATTATTTGAACTAAAAAACCTAACTAAGATGCTGATTTTTAATGGATATGGACAAGCGTCATGAAGAAGGATCTATTGGGAAAAAAGGAGACACCCCACAGGTGGTCCATTAACATAATTCAAACATGAAACGCGTCGATAAGTCGGATCAGAATAGCAGTCTATGTTGAACTTCTCTGCGAGGGAAAAAAAAGGCATTTTTCACTAATAACTCACCATCTAGATTTATCTATTCACAATGCCTGGCAAAGTCATTGAGGAAATGGTGGCAACTTAGATTGGCTTAAATTTAGAAGCATTGCAATATCTCTGTTAACTCAAAATACAAAAAAGTTCTCATATTCAAAACTTAACATTTCATGACACCTCCTGTACTGTATTCAAGGTATTAGTATAGATTGCAGGCATGGGCCAGACAAGTTAAATAAATGATATTTAAAATATGTGGATCACACAAATCTGTGAGCTTTATATTTATATTAACTTATTTGCAACAAAAAAAACGGCGGCGTCTTTGACGGGGATAAAGTGATCAAAGAAGTCGACGTTTTTTATGTTGCAAATAAATTTTATAATAAAACTGTACATATACACTGTATCTCAGAATGGATGTAACAAGAGGTGTAATGGACAAAATGTCGAATTTTGGAAGCACTTGGGTATTCAATCTTGATTGATGTAAAACTAAGATATATAAAAAATGAGTTGAATGATGTGTATAAAAGTCAATTTATAAAAATCGGCACTAATAAACTACCTTTATTTTTCAAGATATGAAAAAATTTCACTACAAAAATTTGTTTAAAATACAGTTTATTTAGTTATAATGGGTGCTTCAATAAGAGGTTGCATTTTGAAATGAGTGACATTTCTATTATGTCAAGCATGAATTTGTCATATTTGAAAGCTGTCATCACAAAGCATTGCCATTTTAATAATGCAACGCTATTCGCTCGAAGAACGTTTACATATTGTGAAAACCTATTATCAAAATGGGGAAAGTGTTACAAAGTTTACAGGTCGTGTAATTTCTCGATTTGGGGATTAGAATTGGCCACCAAGATCACGCAACCTAACACCCTTAGACTTCGGGGCCTTTTGAAAAGCAAAGTCTACGCCAACGATCCTCAAACGATTCAAGACTTGAGGGACGAAATTCGACGCCATATCGCTGAAATAGAGCCGTAGTTATGCCAAGAATTACTTCAAAATTTTCCAATTCATGCCAGACAATTTTTTGCATCATTACACAGACGGTCGATTAAGTCTATCGAAATGCTCTTAAAACTTACAAAACGTCTCCGTAATATTTTCCTCATTTCGTTAAGTTTTTATAATAAGCAAACGTCCCTCCAGCAAATATCGTTGCATTATTAAAATGGCAATGTTTCTTGATGACAGCTATGAAATATGATGATTGTAAGCTTTAAATAACAGAAGTGGCGAGTAACTTAAAATGCAACTTCTTATTGAAACACCCTTTAGTTTAAATTTAATCTGGTTTATTATATAATTTAATTTAGTTTAAGTTACTATGGTTATTTGGTAGCAATTATTATTAATCGGTTCGGTCTGCTATATTCAGTTTTTAAATGTGTTTCGCGTAATTATCGGTAGCCCAAAATGTATGCACTGCGCAAGTCCCAACCGGAAGAAATGAGAAAAGGATAGGTTGACTTGGTTAAATGGCAAAATATAGTCGCAAAAAATCGTTTCAATAAAATCGCAGCGTGTTAAAAGTATCGTTATATCCACTGCATTTTTAGTACATTCTAATTTAACAGACCATATTAGTGCGACGTCACGTAATTATTATGCTTACGTAAAAGTCATAACTAGAGTTGGTAAAAATGCGCCGCAGTACATAGGCGTACGCATTATAATAAGTGTAATAAAAGAAATGAACTAATAATAAAAGCAATAAACTGTTACAATTTATAAGAATGTATGCACAACTTACCCTCTTAACTAGTTTGTTTATCACAAACTGGAAAAGATCTGTAAAAACTTTGCAGCCTCATGTATGCTATGAAATGCACGAAGACGTTTAGGAGATTTAAAAACACTTTTTTTGTACTTGCTATTAATGCATCTACCTCTGGAAAACTTTGTCGAATAGTTTCTGCCGCAAGGTGTAAAGAATGCACTTTACACGTAACAAGTACCAACCGACAACCGTCTTCTTGAAGAGAACGGCCTACCAAACGCATTGTCGCGGCACCATCGGTCACAAACATCAACACTTGACTTTTTGACAGGTAAAATTTTTCTAACGTCTCCAGCACCATCCGCGTAATTGTTTGGCCAGTACACTCAGTTAGTATTTTATTAGCTAGTAACAGTGGAAATGTTTAAGAGGGTGTAGTACACGTACTACAACATTTAAAATAGAAGTTTTTTTACAATATGTCGTCTCGTCAACACATAACCACAGCCGTGTATTTTTTAGTACATTTGATCTTATTTACAATAGGCGCGTTCTTTCCATCTGAGATTTCCGCTAATCTAAGTAGTTTTACGGTTACACTGCATAAATAAAAGCATAATTTTATAGAGTGAAATGAAAAATAATAACGCTGAAAAATATTTTTTTGGTAATTATTATTTACTACTTTTACAAAACTTATCATAGATAAGTACAACATATATATTTTTAAACAATCATTTTCCCGGCTATTTGCCCAAACGCTGAAACTTGGATTACAAAAAAGATAATATGCACATTCTTCTGTTTTATGTCCATTTTCAATACACTTTAGGCATTTTTCTTCTCTTTCACATTGGTTTGCATGGTGATTGAAGCCTCCACATTTAAAACATCTAAACACGCTCATGTACTCAAAGATCCATATTTTCTAAATGTTACAGGGTCACACTCTACTATAGCCATATACTTCGATCTCATTTTTTTTAAACACTCTTAGCGCCATTTTAAATAAATCATGTTGAATGTTTATATTTTGTTTTTTTATCGAATCTAATAAATCGTCTCCCTCATAATTCTCTTCAATGTCTACAATTTTTATGCACGGGTTCTTTTGTACTGGGGCCGTGATAATTATAATTTTTTGTTAACTTTTTTTCTGCTGCTTTCTTAATTTTCTCTTGTTCTTCCTTCGTTTTACATTTTATTACAACTCCACCTTCCTTTATGTCTTTTAACTGAGTGATGCCTACTTCAAGTGCTGCTGGTTTAAGATTTTCTTGGATAGCCTCTTTAATTTATTTACACTCTTGTTTATTTTTTGGTTTGATGATGACTACTTCTCCTTGCTGTTACATTTGCATAGCTTTTTTTATTACTTTCTATTTTATCTTCAATAGGAGAACTCAAACGATTGTTTAAAACATTTCGAAATTCAGTTAATTCTGCAGTAATCTCTGCTTTTAATTTATTGATTTCGGCATTAAAATTTATTATAAGGTCAAATTGCAAAAAGCAAACTTCACAAAACCATTTTATAAAATCTTTCGTGTTATACTTGCACATTTTTGATGATAATAACTTCCACATTTTCCAGCACATACAACTATGTTTTCATTAGGATTTATTGTTTGTTTGCATTTATCACATGTTTCTCCTCGTCAGTCATTATTTAACGATATAATGTGAAATAAAATCATTGACAATAGTTATATAGTTATATTAAAAATATACATTATAATGTGTTTTTACTTTTACGTGACAAATGTTTAATATCTAGTTCAGTTAAAATAGAATCTATATTTTGTCGTGACATATTTTGAAGTACCTATACGTCGAAAACATTGCGGCAGCCAGGACCATCGTCTTCGTCCGAAATTGTTCTTGCAACTTTCACTGATTTGGGAGAATTCTGGTTGCAATACCATTGGTAATAATTTGAAATTTTTTTTATTTTTTTTATATGCTTCATGTTTAACTCTTTAGTCTTGTTATTGTTTGTTATAGGGTTACATAATATATATCCTAAGTTTACAGTTTGGATAAAAAAAAAACATTGTGCTCCTAATTATTAAACAATATATTGATAATCTTTCTTATTTAATTGGGAACCAAAAAATATTTTGCGCCGGGGCCTTTAGCCACCTAGCTACATTATTGAAAACATGTTAAAATATATACAAGTATAGCGCATTACAGTAACTTTTTTTTATGTAATATTTTTAAATATTATAATGCGCTATACTTGTATAGTATATTCTAACATATTTTGTGCATGGTAAATGGCAACTAAAAGTTCTTCTCCTTCCAAGGGAGAAAAAAAATCTGTGCTGTGTTCTAATCCTCGAAAATGTCGCCTTTGTGTTCATGGGTATAACGGTCAAGTTCCAATGTTACATACAGGCAACCAGTGTGTCACGACTCTTTAGGTAAGTTGCATAATTGTTATTAATTTTATGACGTCACAACTAATGTGGTCCATTAAGTGCCCGAAACACCCCCCTGTATATTTCAGTGACGTCACTGAGGGAACTGGAGACCGGGGAGAATTTGACAAGTTGTAGTTATTTATTTTTTTGGGTGGTTTCGTGTTTTATTGCATTTTAAATTATTGCTGTCCTACAGTCCATTGAAACTATTTTTTTTTATGTTTCCGTACACAATTTGTCCCTCGTTACTAAATTTCAGAAGTATAAATTTACTTTGCTGGAACTGCCGTTTTTTCAAAAAATTAGTGTTTTATTTTGAATTTAAAAAAACCATATTTATAAGTTGAGAGTGCTCTGAAATCACAAATATCTTTGCTAAAATAAATTAGTATTATGAATCAGTTTTGTTCTTAAGAGGGCTAATCGAACCAATTTTGTAAGGTATTCCAATATCCATAATTTAATTTGAATTGGGGAAAATTATTGAATTTAAAAAATTTCTTGAATTATGATATCAATCGGTAAAATTCGAGGTAAAATTCATACATGTCTTCTAGAATGAATCTTCTAATTATCTAAAGTTTCAAACTTTTTTCTTTACATTTGGTTAAAATTAATTTTCTAACAAAATGCTTTGACTACAAATGACAAAAGTTTACCTTATTTGGAATTGCACCTCAATGAAATGCGGTGTAAATCTTATGATCAAGAGCAAATTCAGCGGCATAAAAAACTTAGATAGTGACACAGCTATCGAGCTTTTCGTGCTCTTATTTATTTTTTTACAGAATAGCTGACTCCTATCGGAATAATTTTTGTGAACTTTTTATATCAAATAAAAACTTACTTCCATTGGAATATTTCGTGACCTAGATAAAAGTTGTGTACACTATGACAAGGACATTTGTGAAGAAATTAGCTTGTCACAAATTTGTTCCTAATTTTACTGGCCTATAAAGTATGATTTAGTTTCTTTATATATGACTTGATTCTGGCAACAATATAGGTATATTTTGTAATTTATTAATTTCATATTATATATTTTTTTCTTTGTATACATACAATTTGTATGTTTTGGGGCAATAAATCAATATACATAGTTTTTTCAAGAGTTATGTATAATTAAACTTGACTGCTGTTTACTTAACGATCATCAAACACATTCTGGAAGAACCTAGCAGTGAATACATTATGGAAAATCGATACTGCCACGCAGTTTGAAAGAAAAACAATATAATAATACATAGTTCAAAGACTCGACAAACTTTAACTATCTTAGGCTTTCAGAAACCATAAATTTTTTTTCAGTTACCAAAAATTACACGCAATTTTCTTTACCATAAAAAAACTTTTTTTAGACAACTTAAATCGTATGCATTATCAATATTACGGGTAATATTTGTAGTAGGACGTTACCGATTTTAAATATAATTTCCAAATAATATTTGTCGCTGACAAGAAAAAAGTAACCTCTTTTTTAGATATTTGTATAACAGATTAGAGGTAAAGAGACATTTCATTTTAATTTTTATTTACGAAATTATTATTAAATCATTGATACAGTGGAGAGAAGCGTGAGCATATGAAATTTTTCTTCGTCCTCATTCCGCTATCAGAGACAATCACCAACAGCAGAGTTGCTTTCCAGCGAAACGTACCAAAGGGTATCAAGCTCCTGTACAATCCGACAAATAACGATTTGTCTGAAAAGTGATAAATTACTTTTTAGTTTAGAAATCAGCTCAGAAAATAAGCTTAACACTTCTGCTGGAGAATATCGACCTCTACTTGTCGTGGAAAGGAACGAAATATTTGGCGTGCATCACATCGCAGATATACGGAAATTACAGTTTCACATAATTTTTTAAATATAATATCTACATAACCTTACTGACTCAAGCAAACTCGATCAGGATTTGAACCCAAGTAATCGAGTGTGGAAGAAATGATACAGTTTCTCACAAAAATTGTGTATTTCAAATAAAGGTTTAATTACCTTCTAGGTATGCAACTTAGAGAAATACAATACCTTCAATATCGATTGTACTATATTAAATAATATTTATTCAATAATTTTGTTTATTAGAGATACGGATTAGGTACTCGTATGCATTAAATTGTGCTAAATTATTTTCTTCCAAATACATAATTTCAGATTTGCCAACAAAAATAATTATTGCTATAACATAGGACTAAATATATGTAACTATCATAGAATATAACGATTGACCTACATATTAGGATTTAATATAGAGAAAATTGTACGCTGTAAAGTTTGTGTTTTGGTTCATAAAAAAATCGCAGTCCAATGAATACAGATTGTATATATTCTAGAACAGATTGATTTAGTTTTTAGGAATTTTCAATTTTAAAGTTATATGAAAAGCAACATTAAGAACACCACTATTTCAAAAAATACATTAGAATTACAAAAAAAATAACAAGATTTTTTTTATACGTATTTTGACAGTTTGCAAAATGGAAATCAATAGAACAGCGTTTTATGCGACGAAGAATTTGTGAATTAAATTCAGTTCGCGTAAAATCGACAAAATCATTTTATCGTGAACTAAAAAGAGGAGAAATAGCAAAAAAAATAACATTCGGAAGACATGCTATGGAATAAAGGAAGAAAAGTAAAAAATGCAGTTCTTGCTAGTTTAAGGAGACCATTAACTCAACATACTACCGCCTTACTTTTATCAGAATGCATGCGAAGCAGAGTGTTTTGTTTATAACTGGCAAAGCTCATTTTCATCTGATCGATTTTGCTCCTGAAAATTAGTGAACTACACGAATGACTTTTGCTTTCCTGCAAAATACCAGTATGGTATGTCGTTTTATTTTCAAGGATAAACAAATGGGCAGACCATAACCGTTAATGTTGCGCGCTATGTTAAAATTTTACACTACTTTTTTCTACCACGAATCCAGGAAGAGTTAGAAAGGTTTGATTTTGTAACTAGATACGAGAAGAAGCATGAAAATGTTGCAAGAATTAGAGAGGATTAATTGCACGCATCTGTACCCATGCACTGCCTTCTATGTTACCAGAGATTACGGCTATCGATTTATATTAGTGGGATTATTTAAAAATTAAAGTTTGTAATAAGCTTAGAAATCTTGGGCATTTGAAAAGAGACAATGGAATCTCGCGCTATTCTCCAAATCATGTTTGTTCTCCGATTTATATCAATTCACAAATAATAATAAATACTGAAGATTATACGTAAAAGATACAAAAACGTACTCCTATTACTTTAATGAAAAATTAAATAAAGTTACCACATATAGTTACTACTTTCGTAATAGACAATACACTTCTTGATGAGTTATAAACCTGTATCATACGAAGAAGTGTTTAAGTTTTACTTGCGATTGACCACTAGTAACGGATTTTTACTTAATGAAAGGAAATCCATCTTGAGGCCATCGCGAACACCACTCAGAGACTGGTTTCTGGTTGTTGCCTTTATCATTACGATATATCAGTATCTATTGCGATTGACTCCTGGTCTGGTAGATCGTTAGTACTCTACTATCACATAGAGATGTATTCGAGATCCTTATTGTTGACGTTGCGTTGTTGACTGATGAAGGCAACAATTGGAAAGTAGTAAATATGTGTGGATACTTTACTTAATTTTTAAGTAAATGAAGTTCAGGTAACTGAAACACCTTGGTATTTTATTATACACTTTATTAGTACATTAGTAAGTTTTTTCCATGTTCGTGGCTTCTTGCTAGTCTCTGTACGTCGATTTTTTGTGAAAATATGTTAAAAATTATTTAAAACAATTTAAAACTGAGTAAACTGAGAGTGAGAACCTCTCATGCAAACTAGATGTATAATTTGATCATGTGCAACGAATGTGAAAGGCTTCAGGTGTCGGTGGTATCACACGAGTTCTTTTGTAACTTTGAACCAACTTTTAATAAGAGATAAACCTGTGTTACAGTCGTTACAGGTGACGAAGCAGTAATATATTTTCATACAATTTTTCTTATGTCACAGTTTGGGGTCAAAATTAGTATCATAAAATGCCGTTAGGGTTTCATGTTTGTGTGAAAGCTACTTAATTTGTCAATAGGGATGGATGATAAATGGATTATGTGCAAACCATTTTAAAGCCATGATTGATGATGTTATATTAAAAGTTTGGTAGTGGCTTACACAATATACAGTCTGTATCTTTCTGTCCCAACTCAACTATCACATGAACTGAGAAGTTTAAAATAGTTTGTGCAAATTGCGCCTTTGTGTTCTATTAACCTGTGTATGTATTGGATATAATTCGTAATTTTAAAGTAGCAGTTTTGAAAAGTTACATTTCCTTTCTTACATGGTTTGTAAATTTTTATCACATGGAGAAAGTTTTAATTTTAATTTTTGTTTTACATATACATCACCTCAACTGTTACTGTCATTGTAATTTTTCAATCATTTTTTGTAGTTTATGCACAACGGGTAATGATGGCGCCATTCCTAAGAGCGCTTTATGCGACCACACTTCCCGACTGCTACGATTACTAAACTACTACTAGGCTCACCACCGTCACAAGCGGACAAACTGCCAAGGTCCATATAATAATTGTATACACGAAAGTACTTCATTCCCGCACAGTAACGCAACTCTCTACCGCTATCCTGAATCTTCTGGTTGCATATGTTACAGGTCTATAAATAAACACACCAGATTAATTTTTATGTGGCATGTTTATTAATATCTATATTTGTTTTAGGGTTTGTTTTATAAGTGTCGCCTCTGAAAAATGGGATACAAATCCGGACCCTGATTATTACTAACAGACTCCCATCGATGACATTGTCAATGGAATCTAACGCCGATTATATAATCATCTTGTATTAACCAAAACCTAAATATACAAAATAGTAATGAATGACATGCTCACGTGTTTATTGGTACTACGTGTCTCGTAATTCATCTGGAATGATTTGACAGTTTTACACTAGTTTAGTAAAATAACACTGGTATAAATACACGCATGGACAAAAACAATAATCATCAACCAACACACAAATATAACCTAATAATTTGACTGTGGGGTAGATTTGTTAGTGCTGATAGTGTAAATTTATATAATTTGGAGGTGAACATTTAAATCTACTAGTATCCTTATTTCAGTTGTTTTGTTTTCCTATTTTACAACCGGGCTCATGTTAATTTGCATATATTAACATGGCCACCTTTAAGCTGACTTTGCCCTATTTATATAATACACTGGATATAGGAGTCTGGCTCTTAATGTTTAATTTAGGTGTTTTAAGATTAAAATATGCCATCTTTAGCAAGAAATTTGGGACAGAAAAATCATGTTTTTTTTCTAAATTATTGAAATGATCTACTAAATAATTAAAGACTGTGTAAAAAAATATTGTTTAAATTCGGATACAAATATTTATTTATTATTTATTTATTCATTTAAATACAAAATCCAACAGGCAGGAGCCCAATTACAGGATCAGTACATTGAAATTATGTATGGATTAAATATACGATAATCAAATATGAGTGTTACAAAAAATGTCTTAATTATATATATACATATATACGAAAACATATAGAATTGTACATATACACATCAGATAAATAAAGAATACAGTAGATTACAAAACGTCAAGATGCAAAACAGAGTTTCTAATTACACTTTCATTGCAGAAAAATATATCAACATTTTAGCATAGTTGACATACATTTGGTGTATTGGAGAGGCCAAGAGAATATTAGTTCTTGGTATGTGTGAATAAATAAGTTGTTATGGCCAGCAGACATTTTAGGTACTTTATAATTTATTTGATTTAATAGGTTAATATAATCCAGACGATTATTAGCAATTTTATATAGAAAAATTATTGATTGAGATATTCTTCGTTTGGCAAGACTTGGTAATTAAATTTGTTCTAACAATATATTTTGTGGAAATCCAATAGGTGGATAAGTGCCCTCAAGAGTGTACACTGCAGATTCTAAAAACTTACGCTAAATAGTCTCTAATTGTAATATATTGACATTATAAATTAGGTTCCACACAACTGAAGCATATTCAAGGCGAGATCTAACGAATGTTACATAGAGTATACGATGAGTGTTGATATTTTTAAAATTTTTGCAGTTCCTGATTACAAAGCCAAGACTCTTAAAAGCAGAAGTAGTTACTATTTCGACGTGCTTATTGAATGACAATTTAGGATCAAAATACACGCCAAGGTCTTTAATAATATCAGGTCTTTGTAAAACAACATTTCGATATTATAATTGTACACGTACAGATTATACTTTCGGCCAAATGACATGACATTACACTTGCTAGCACTGAGGGGTAGATAGTTGTTGATGCACCAGGAATTGATGGTATCCAAGGTTTTTTGCAGAATTTGACAATCATGAACATTATCAATAAATCGGTACATTTTTAGGTCGTCTGTATACAAGAGGAAGTGATTAGTATCCAATCTTTCAAAGATATCATTATTGTACATTACAAAGAAGAGCGGTCCTAGTATCGAACCCTGGGGCACGTCAAATCTTTGCAAGAAGCTATTCGATTTATGACCACGGTACTGAACAAATTGATGTCGATTCTCTAGATATGACTGTATTAAAAGAAGTAACGATTTTGAGTGACCAAATTTGTCAAGTTTAGAAATCAAAGCACCGCAGTCAATCCTGTCAAAAGCTATAGAAAAGTCTATGGTGATAGTATCTCCCTGACCCCCTCGATCAAGACCTTCGCAAAGAAATTGCGTTTTGCACACAAGGTTTGTTCTTAGATCGACCCTTCATTAAGCCATGCTGATCAATAGATATTAAGTCAGATACGTGAGTGTACATAGAACCGTGAAGAAACATTTCAAAAATATTCTCGAAGTTACAAATAATAGTGATGGGCCTATAGTTTGTTATGGCACTCTTTTCCCCCTTTTTTTACACTGGACACGCGGGGATTTTTCTATTTTTGAGGAAATCTCGAAGTACTGAGAATTCAATTGAAAATTATTAGAAGGGCTTTAGCGAATACCGTTGAACAATCTCTAATTAGAAATGCCGGAATTATATCAGGGCCCATGGTCATTTTGCCTTTACTTTTCTTTCTAGATTGGCACATTTCCTCCTCAGTGATGACAGATAAGTTTAAGGTATTTAAATTCAGACTACTTACGTCGTCAAATTTACGGAGTGTAGGGGACGTAAAGGATTTAGAGAAAAAAGTCCGCAAAACTATCAACTACTACTTGGGGGTCTTCAATCATTTGATTCTCGTAAATTAGCGATGACGGAATGGATGAAGTATTGTTTTTTGAATTAATAAAACTCCAAAAATTGTTAGGATTGGTTTGCATGTTATTTTCAATGTTGTCTAAATATAATTTGTAAGCACTTTCGACGTCAGATTTAATTTTTGCTCTCAATGTTTTAAATGTATTGTAAATACTGTGTTACCAGATTTTTTATATTTGTTTAATATTTTCTTCTTCTGCTTAACATCATGGATTATCTGTCTATTAAACCATGTGGGATAAGATCCACAACTTTTTTATTTTTAGGTACATATGTATCAAAAATATCATATAATTTTAAATAAAGTGCATCCACAGCTGTATCTACATCATTAAAATGTTCCAAGAAAGTCCAATCTATGAGCCCATGTTGGTTATATTGTTCTACAAAATTAGCCTTTTTGAAATTAAACTCGAAAGTTATTTTTATGCGGAAAATTATCGTGTCTGGGATTTTGAATATGAGCCTTAATTAGTATGCAGGGTGATACCAATCGTCTTTAAGGAGAATTTCAGAAACTTTACTTACAGAGCAGCGCCTATTACAAAAAACAAGATCTAGAAGTCTTCCGTCTGTATTTAAAATATGATTGTACTGGTCTAACCCAAAAAAATTTGAAAAACTGTTAATAGCGTGGATGGATGTAGTAGTTACATTACCATTTTCATAGTGTGCATACTCAGGAAGATTAAAGTCTCCTATTACCAGCAGGTCAGAACCATAAATACTATAGAGAGACACTAGGAATATTCAAAATATTCTAAGACGTTATTTTATGAAGAGAAGTTTATATGAACATACGTAAGTCCTAAAGCTTTTCGTTTTTAAGGGGCGTTGATTAGTTCGTTTTATTTATGATTTTATTTATCATCCACAATCGTGTAACATGAAACTCAATTTTATTACATGGGTAAATTTGTTCCAAGGCCAACTTTGCTGTGGTACTCCTGCCGAAAATGATACACCGAGTGATCATTTTTTTTAAGGACATGTACCCTATTTCCCCCAACATTTTTGTACATTACTGGTCATTTAGAGTTTCTTCTTAGGTCACTTTGAACAGCTGTTCGTCGCTTTTAATTTTTCATAGTTTAGAAACTCTTAAAAAAAATTATACAACCATTTCCATTGCAGTGCTATTCGGCAAAGTTCAGACTTCGATTAATTACAAACAAAAGTCAAATTGTACTGAGAAAAGACATTTGAATAGTTATCTGAAAAACCGATTGATTCATAAACGACAAATTAAAATTGTGGTAATTAGAAAATAAAATAAGAAATAAAATAAAATAACAACGTCCTCAAACTCGGAAACCAAAAACTTTAGAACATATGTTTATATGAACTTTCCTTCATACAATCACATGAAAAATCACGTTATTAAATATTTTAGGTTACTTAGGAAAAAATTTAAAAAAAAACTAGTTACTAGCGCGCCGAACGTTTGTTCAATTGACAATATTTCTCTTAAACAAATCTTAAATTTATAATGATCTTTTTTGCAGAGCCGGATTAAGACAAAATTGTGCCCAAGGCAAAAGTTGATCTTTTACATCAAACATCACTGTATTTTTAACACGCTTTTATTAGCTTCACTTGTATGTTTGTTTGTTTGTAACCGACTCTTTGGACTCGATTTTGACCCACTTTAAACGGACAGATTTAATTGAAACTTTGTACACTTACGAAGAACCGGTAACAATACAATAATTTGATAAGTTTATATCATTATCCTGATCAGGATCGCCAGTCCTTTCCTCACGTATCCTCTGCGTGAGAGCAAGAGGCTTAATATTGTAAGTATATTCCGTGATTCTCAGTTCGGTCGTTGGCCGAGCGGGCAAGTCTCAGTCGACGCGAAACGACGGACTCCTCGGGCGTGAGTTCAAATCCCATGGCTGAAATAAAAAAATTTTTTTTTTCAGAAATATCTGTTGGATCGTAATATGTTATAATATCAGCATCAATAAGCAATATAAATATTGTTTAAAAAAACTACAAAACACGCTTTCATAGCACATCAAACTAAAAAGTGAAAAATAAATATAGTTTAAAAAAACTAAAAACCACGCTTTTAAAGCACATCAAACTAAAAAAGTGAAAAATAATTATTAATATAACCTGAAATCAATATTGAACGAAAAATACTAGTATTATTGTGAAAAAAGCGTGAGGCGCTTTGTGCCATATTTTTCGTATATCGAGCAACCCACGCTTTTTTCACAATAATACTAGTATTTTTCGTTCATTATTGTTTTCAGTTTATATTAATAATTATTTGTCACTTTTTAGTTTGATGTGCTTTAAGAGTCTATATCAGATGCAAGTGAAATATAGTCTCGATTTTACCACACCCCGCGCAGGCCACGGTGCATATATACAGCCAAACCGAAATTATCGCGGCGAATGTCGAGGGTGGCCGATGTTCTAGTACAGAACGGCATAGTGAAATATTTCAGATCGGGAGATGTTGAATTATCAGAGGCGGAGTACTAGAGGTTTCGTACGACATAAACCGACGAAAAAGTTGTATTGCGTCAAGCTTATAAGCTAAGCAGTAGCTAACCTTACCCTTCATGCGTCCTTGTCCTGCAATTAATATGTAAAAACAATAAAAAAAAAACCGAAATTATTTTATTTACTTTGTTTAAGAATAGCTAAAGAACTAAACAACAAAACAATTAAATCGTTAATCTACAAAAAAATTTCCATTTTACCGTTTCTTATTAATGCATAGTATTATTTTAAAAATTTTTCCTATAAAATGGAAGTATCAATGTGTGTCATATCATTCAACTCAGAATGGAAAAGGCGATGAAATAATATGAAAAATATATTTGTGTTATTTTAAATTTAAACTCCAATATTTTTATCAAATATGAAAGATTATGATGATGTTACATATATTGCTGAATTCAGAAAGAAACTTTTTAAATTGAGCTGAATATACAGGATATATCATTTAGAATAAAAAAAATTAAGGCAATTTCCGGTCAAACCGGAAGTAAACGATATGTATGTGACGCGTATATTTAATCAGTATTCGGAATGTCATATGTCCATTTCCGCATATTAATGCGGGGTGTAATTTTTTTTATTTTTCAGTTTTTCGGCGTTTTCTTTTTATTTGACATTCAATTGTTTTTAATTTTCGAATTCCTTAGAAAAAAGCACATAAGTATAATTTTTTGAAGTTTTTTCCTAGGTTAAAAATACAGCAGAAAAATCGAGTAAGGTGCACTTAAAATGATCACCCTGTACATGAGGTTACTGCGCTTAAAATAAATCAAAAATAAAAATTATCATATTCACCTTTCATTGAGCCTTTCATTCTCCATATCAATATTTAGAGACGGCAAAATGGGAAAACTTTCATTTATATTAGTCTCTATAGAAAATACCGGAAATAAAAGAAAATTATTACTTTTATTAATTTACGAAAAAATTCAATTTTCACTAGTACTTACTTTTTTATATTTTCTCTTGGGCTAATGTTCGATTTTTTCGGTTTTCTGCTAGGGTATTTACGCTTATGA
The DNA here is from genome assembly GCA_029963845.1 of Rhamnusium bicolor. NCBI lineage: Eukaryota > Metazoa > Arthropoda > Insecta > Coleoptera > Cerambycidae > Rhamnusium > Rhamnusium bicolor. Next base: position 8,405 of record JANEYF010001304.1, on the reverse strand, counting down.
TATGTTTTTATTTTTCCCATTGTTCTCTCACTGCACTAATAATCACTTTCAATAACAGTCTAGTTAGGTGTACACTTGATTTAAAAAAAAAAACTGGTACAACTCTTGTAATCGAAAATCTTAATAGTTTAGTTGTGTGCATGTCTGTAAATAGGGCTGGCCAGGCATGTCGAGAGGGGGTGGAGAAGAAGTGATTTACCCCGGACCTGGAGTTTTTTGGAGGAGATCGGTTTTCTTTGTGTTTTTAAACTTATTAAACCTTCCTCTTTTATTTTATTCAAATGGAATTTTAAAAAATAATTAGAAAATAACTTTTTTCAAAATATTTTCAAGCCTGCCATATTATTGTTAAAAAAAATAATATTTGTTACGGATAATTCTACTAATGGTTGTAATTAAAATACTAACTGAATAATGATAATTCTATTTTTAAAATAAGAACACAAAAATACCACTTGAGATTAAAAAAAATGTAAACAATGCAAACTGAACATAAAAATACAATAAAAAAATAAAATAAATGAACTTCAATTACGTAATACAGAATTAACTAATATTTTGTCATTGCTACATTAGCGTCTAAAACTGCCTGAAGTCTTGCAGGCGTGGACAAAATCAGATTTCTTGCAAGGTCAACTTCTTGCGACAAGTTCTCCCAAGCGTCTTCAATTTCCCTTCCAATTCTTGGGCATTATTTGGATGGTTATTTAATTTTCTTATATGTTTCACCATTAGTCCCCATACATTTTCAATTGGATTTAAATCCGGACTTTTAGATGGCCACGGTAACAACTCTATGTTTTTATTAAGAAACCATTGCCTGACACGATGGGCCGTATGTATGGAGCAGTTGTCTTGTTGGAAAATAAAATTATTTTCCGGAAACACCTCTATTACTGACGGCAACATAATATTGTCTAATATTTCAATATTTAATGGAATTGAGATAACCACCACTGTTCCAACACACATCTAACCCATTTAGGCTCATCCAAGCCCAGACTGAAAACCTTCCTAATATTTGTGGATCGAAAGTATATTTTTCGTCGTATCTAGTGGAAGGAGGCCTATATACGCGAACATGTCCATCGTTACAGGATTTAAAAAACCTTTTCGTCAGAAAAGACAACTTGTCCCCAGAAGTTTTTATCATTGATTATATAGTTGAGTGCAAAAATAATCCTACCCTGCTTCTTTTCTTCTGAAAGTTTGTATTTTTTAGCCGCTGAACAACTCTTCAAGTCGCTTTGTAGTTTTATTCTTCTGCAAGCAGTAGATACCGAAGCAGGGAAATTTGTCTCGGAAATTGCATTTACTGCAGTCTGAAAGGGGTTTTATATTAGGTAATTTATAAGATTTTCATCTTCTTGATTATTGCTCTTTCTGGGCCTACCGGAACCAACTTTACGGGATACCGTTTGGTTGGTTTCCCATTGTTTCTTAACAGTCATTATCGTGGTTTTACTCACAATGTATTCAGTAGCAAGTCTTCTTATGGACCAACCATCTTCAGTTTTAGAAACAGTTCGAAATTTTTGAATATCTGTCAGATGTCGAACCATTTTTAATAATGACGCCACTGATTAACGTCAAAGTGACATTTGTAAGATTATTAATATCAATCAAAGATCGAATGATTTACATAGCTAAAAGAAAGTGTACCAGTTTTTTATTGAAATCAAGTGTACCCACTTTATAACAAATAAGTAAATTTGAGATATCTCTAGAATACACACGCCACTGTTGTTTACGCAAATCGCAACGTGGTTCCTACGTACCCGATTCCCCCTCCCGCACACGAATCCAGTGTATGCAAGTGCATCCGTGTTTCCGAAATATCATGCGAGATGGCAGCTATTATCGGAATATAGATATGCAGTTTTTAGTTTTCTAATAAATTTATTTTCAACTAATCCAAGAGTTGGGTCACATGAATATAAACGTTACAAACAGTGACTAATGTCGGAATGTTAAAAAATTTGGATACAAAATATTTAAAATGCATGCGAAAATTTTTTGACGGCTCTAAAAAAAAAAAAATTACATTGCGACATTTTATACATATTTTTGAAAAATCCTGTAAAAATCGCACTCAAATCGGATAAGTTTTAAACGAGATAATCGAGAATTATGATTTAATAGGGTATATAAGACTCTTAAGAGCGTGTTTTTTAGTTTTTTTAAACTATATTCATACAAAAACATCGTTTCCTTAACCTGGCTCTGCCTTTTTTGTAACAATTAAATATTTCCTGTGTCAATCTTGATCATAATAATATGCTTGTTATACTGTGCTTATATATTGATATTAGAGAATTAAAATTTGTTATTTATTCCTGTATCCCTATGATTTACTTAAATGTTTAATCATAGGTATCTCCAAAGATAATTTGTTATGGCACAATTCACTGCTAACAGGGTATCTACTGAATTATTAATTTGCAAGTGCCAATATAATAACATAATATTCAATCATTATTAATAGTAGTTTCTTATTTGCATTATGTTTCAGAGCAGTTCAATTAATTTTTGTTTTTGATTGGTTTGGCATTTTAAAAGAAACTTTCTAAACCAATCAGAGCTGAGAATAACTGAACTAGATCATAAATGACCTGATCTGCAGTGCAAATAAAAAACTACTAATGTTTCTATTCTCATACGGAATACAATTATGTAAAATATTTTCTTTTTGTTCACATTTTTCTTATCATCGGCATTATTAACTATGGATTTTTTAATCAATAAAGTGAGGCATTCACACATTCGCTAATAAAAAAGGGTCAATGAGGACTACCGCGCGTGATTTCACCACGAGAGGCGTTAGTGTAGGGTAAGGTCATGTCACTGAACGTTAATGTTTACTATGGCTTTTTAACGTGAGTTTTTAGTAATTTTTATAAAAATTAGCTGAAAAACATTTAACACAATGATGGAAGACGGGGAAAGTAGTAATTTACTTGTTCAGTAGGGAAATTATTGTATCTCTCAGAGGTGTCTTATATGTCATTAAAGTTAGGTTATATCAAGCATGAGCATGACGAAAACAACGAATGTGCATGACTATTACTTACGATTTTCTGTAGTAGACTCCTTTGGTAACGCATAATCGTCAGGATTAAAATGTTCCTTACAAACGAATGTTTCGAAGCAGTAAAGTTATCCCTACAAATCGCCACCAACCACTTTTTTAGGCGCGTTTTGTCTCTCGGAAACATATGTCCACCTTTTGTTTCCGACAAAATGAAACTGCACAACACTGAGGCATAATTAACAAGTTTTTTTATTTACTGGTGTACGACATAATTATAATAAAACCCTATAAACTTGTTCCGCGATTAACAATAACTTTTGACAGCGTCTTTACTCACCAGTGGCACCAATTGGTGAGCCTAAGAACGAGCTCTCATTGAAACAATGTTTACTTATGTATATTTGATTTAAAAGTGTACATACAGTTATGATTATTGATTAGATACCGGACAATTTCCGTGCATACAGGGCTGGCACATGTGGTAAGAGACAATGACAATCATATACTAAGCAATTAAAATAAGTATTTCGAGTTAACATTTCATGGAAACCTCTTGTGCAGATTGCACGGCATGTTACATGAATCACATTGGGATACATTGATCGTAAAAGTCTGGCAGTGTTACATACACTGTGTCGCAGGATAGATGCATGAAGAGGTGTAATGGACCGCAAATTGTCGAATTTTGGAATGGTCCTACTTGATGTAAAACTAAGACATATAAAAAATGAGTTGATCGATGTTATACAGGGTGTTTTATAAAAGTATGATTGGATTGGATCGGTTCATGACAAATTGTCATCGAGTTATTATATCGTGGCGATAAGAAGGAAAATAACTTCAGCCACAAATATTGTGCCATATTTTCCACCAATATTTCATCTTCACCGTGAGTAAACAACACTTTTGATTCGTTTTGTGATATTTTTTTTCATTTAATATAGGTATGTTTGCACGTACCGCACCTGCGATTCAACTACTCTTCGAGCTTTCGATTTGCGGCGACTCTGACCGCTCAACTAACTAGGAAAGGAATGCATAGCAGCAGTCATTCAGCGATGGCCGTCGGGTGTGCGGAATCACACCTTAAGTCAATTTATAAAAATCGTCAATAATAAACTACCTACTTTTATTTTTCAAGATATGAAAAAACTTCATTAAACAAAGTTGTTTAGAATGAAATTTGTGCCTCCTTACTAAATCTCAGAAATATAAATTTACTTCGTTGGAAGTGCCCCTTTTTTTCAATAAATTAGTATATTATTTTGATATTTTAAAAATTTTGCAAGTTAAAAAATGCTCTAAAATCACAAATATCTTTTCTTAAATAAATTAGTTATAAATAACTTTTATTCTTAACATATTATTTTATTTTCAACAAAAAAACTGAAAACTGAAAAAAGGGCAGATCCAACAAAGTAAATTTATATTCCTTAAATTTGGTAAGTAGGCACAAATTGCATTCTAAACAACTTTTTTCAATGACATTTTTTTCATATATTGAAAAATAAAGGTAGTTTATTAGTGACGATTTCTATAAACTTTTAAAACACCCGGTATAACACCGATCCAACTCATTTTTTGTTGTGACAATTGAAGTTTCCGGTGCAGATATAAAGTTTTGCGGGTATGTAATTGTATCAGATTATAACCAAATTTAAGTATTAAAGATAGCTAGAGAATCTTTTCATGGTAACTTGAAGTGAATATGTAAGACCTTCGCGTTCCATAATTAGTTTTATTATTTCTTGATTCCAGAAAAATTGCTATTACCATGAACATTTTTAGGTTATTTTCCAATATGGGGTATTTTGGAGTTATAAATATGTGCTAGGGGAGAACAATGGATTCAGTGCCTTATGTGTGGATTATGGGTTCATATAGACTGTTCTAGTGCAATTTTTGTTCCTAATTTTGTCAAAGATTTTAAAATAAGGTTTAAATAGAGTTTTTTCTGTTTATTTTCTATGTTTACGCGTTGCTGTGTTTAAAATAACGAATTTATAATTTTTTTTCCAATTTTAAAGGATTTGTTAAGTTTCAAATAAACTGCTTTTGCATTATTTTGGCCTATTTTTGAGTTTTACTTTTCCGGTGCTTCCAATTTATGCAGTTCGGGTCAAATATATATATCAGCCCATATTTGTAGCATAGTTGGTCAAACTAATAAAAGTTTTAATTATTAGCTGTTAAAAAAAGATATTTTTCAATAGTCGAAATAGCCTTAGCATCATGTTACAGAATAAATTAAATGTCAGTTGCCAAATTCTTGCAGTTTTAGCAAAAATACGAAGTACAAAGCTCAAAAAATAAAATGGTAGCCAATATTTGTTTCAGTTCCTCTACACAAAGCAATTGCCACCATTTCCGCAACTGTTCGGGCATTGGTTTGCAACACCCATTTACTACATATTAACAGCGGAGGTGTACTCTCAATAGCACTTAAAATACGCATAACAACATTAATGATTCTATATCCTTTAAAATCCATGGCTTCGTCAACACAAATCCAGACGTACTGATTTTTCGCGTCCTTCGTGATATTGCAGACATAGTTGTTACTATTTATTTTTATCCTCGCGTCCACCGTCCACGCACTGCGATTTTTATAGGTAAACTGAATAGGGAATACGGTCTAGATCTTACTGCACACGTACAGCTACGTCTTTTCCTGTGAAAAAATGTTCCGGGATTCACGGAAATGGTCCGGTGCTTAGTTATGATATTACGGAATTATCCTTTACAATACATCTTCAAAATCCTTGAGGTTATATATAACGGGTGATCCACTCTATCAATGGATTAGTGATTAATTTATTTCTATTGTACATATATTGTGATTCATTTAATCTTTATAATTATGGAGGAGAGTCCCCAACCAACTTTGGCGGGGAGAATATTTTTAAACTTTTTGTAGTGCACTCAGATCTTAAGCGTTAAAAGTTTCGGTTTGTAGTTGGATTGTTGTATTTATCAGTTTTCTACAAGTATATTAAAGTATAGTAGATACGCATTTTACTTTGCTTTTCCCTCTTTGTTTTCTTTTTAGCTCTACCAGAGATTCAGACAATTGTCTGGTGCTTAAAACATTGTCCATTGACACATGTCCCAATATAGAACTCTTTGGGAGGCTTCATTTGTTATAATGAGTTTGATTACATTTTTTATTAGCTACTGACCTAATTTCCATACATTTTCTCATCAAATTTAAGACATAAGTATGAGATAGTTCTCCCTATGGATGTCTCTTATTAAATATTTTAACTGTACCTCTAGCACAGTTGTCATTCTTAAAGTAAATTGATAAAATTTAGATTCTCTCTGAAAGAGTATACACCATTTTAGCAATACAAATTTAACAAGATGCACTAACTAGTAGTAGGTACCTTCCAACAGAAAAAATAATCAGAAATAACCTGATTTGGAAGATTGGCTTATACCTCGGAAAATAATTCATTATTGATAAACTTTATAAAACTACATACGTTTAAATTTTAAAAAGGGCCAGATATTGGACGACTTTTTTGAATACTCGTTTTTTTTTACAATTCATTAATTATTACTTAGTTGGTGGTCTTTTTTTATTTAGGGAAGCTGTTATAATTTGCACTACATTATACGTATCTATTAAACAAATTAAATTTTTTTCTACCTATGCGGAGTTATTTTTTTCTGATAACTTTAAAGGAAGCGAAGTAGAATATAGAAATAATTTTCTTAAAATTTTAAAGTTGTTAATTAACAACCAAGATATGAATCGTGAAATGAAAAAATAAGAAGAATTCGACAACTCGAATAGAATATTTCAAAGCCATGCTTGGCTTATATTTCACATCGAGACATGTACTCACGGCACGGCATCCGGTATAATCAGGAATTTCTCTAATGTATCAGTACTGTTGCCCCTTCAATAAAATAAAAAAGCGCGCCTATAAGTAGCGTGCTACATATTAAATAAAAAATGTATATATCTGGTCCTTACCAGAGGAGGCACTTGCGGACGGCTGCATGGTCATGCCGATTGAGCAAATTTCACTTTCTTCGCTCCACATCGCGACCGTCATTCAGTCAAAAAAACATCAAAGACGACGATCAGCCGTAACAGAGGGACAAGGTAAAGTTCGTCTTCTTCGGAGGGTGCCATGCTCGGGGATAGGGACGGGTTACTAAACAGGGTTAAAACACACTAGCACAGACTGCTGCAGTAGAAGCTTTGTCCGTTACCCGGGCGACCCGGCCACGCACAGGGTGAGACTGCGCTCTTTCGCCCTTCAGCTTAACTTTGGAGAACGCCGAGTTCTTGCTTGGTGTCTTAGCAGAAACGTGTCATCTGCACCTCGCACCTGGGGCTGACAGGTGTGCCGGCATCTGATTTTGAAAAATGGAGTGAAGGAGGGCTAGGTATTATGCATTATTTATGATGACTTTTAACATGAAACTGTTAAACAAATTTTGTTTTTCTAGAGTACATTTTACCTTCATAGTGTCTAAAAAATTGTGTATTTTTCAGGTGAAATCCGTTAATTTTGCAATGGGGTCAGTCAGTCCTAAATACCATTTTATTTTTTCAATAGCAAAAAAAATATACAGTTCAGGTTATTTAGCCGACACCGACATAACAAAGTAAACACTAAAGATTGGTTTATCAATCGTGAGTTAATTTCTAATTAGAGGTTGACCAGTACTATATTTTCATAAACATTGATGAGATTATAGTAGATATTATATAATATCTACTCTCGTATCTACTGTTCATAGTCTTAAACATAAAGCAATAATAATCTTAATTTTTTATATAAAACCGTTCACAGAACACACCAATTAGACGTTGTTACTACTGAATTTATTGAATTTCTTTACCTCTATGAACACTTCGAAGAATTGATAAGTAGAAAGATACCAATAAGATGTTCACCAAGAATTCCAGATATGACACCACTTGACTTGACTTTGTGGGCTACACAAAGAATTATGTCTATAAAAATAGTAAAGGTACTGAGAACGGTTCCGTACAAAAAAATAAGATTATTATTTAGGCTATACATATATCCAAAACTATGAACCGTAGATAATATAACATTGGGTATTTTTTAAATTAGAAAAAAGAAGAGAAATTCAAATCTCAAGTAATATAGGGTTTTCCATTTAAAAAAACTGAAGTTTTCTTTGTATCTCTTTTTATTTCTAAGCTATATTTTTTTCAAAGTGCTTGTTAAAATCGTTGAAAAAACCCAAATCACCCTGATTTTGATATTTTGAATTACGTTCATAAATTAGGAAGACAGGGGGGTGAATTTATGGAGGATTACCTTATAATATATGTATAGTGTACCTTCACTTCTTTAAAAATATTTGCATTAAAATATACATACAA
>JANEYF010001303.1:0-87516 GCA_029963845.1 Rhamnusium bicolor | reverse complement strand
TCCCGTGGCCTCCGACGCCTCACGGGAGTCGCGCTGGCGCATCAACTACAGCTCACTTCCCACATCGCAGGGTTAGTGACTGTAGATACCAGAATCGTGTGCCCTAAGCAGACGGAGAGAACCTAGAATGACCGCCTTCTGTAGTTGACCTGCCAGCCACTCGGCTGGTTTTTCAGGCCGGTATGATCTTCAGTTCCGAGAGCAGCGTAGGCTTTATCCCTCCGAGTACACCGATAATAGGACGACCATTTTGACCGAGTAGCCTGGGTACAGCACTTGAGCTGTACCGGAGATCGCGAGATTTGGTCCGTTTCTCCTCCTCTTTAAGGTGCTCTTTCTCCGCAGGTGCCGAGAACTCGATAACATACATCACCTTGAGTTGAAGGTCGAGGAGGACTATGTCAGGCTTGTTGGCTTGGATTAGCCTGACAGTCGGGAACGAGTAGTTCCAGTAAATCCGGCATTTCTCGTTCTCGACAACGGACTCAATACTTCCGGGGACGTAAGGCAGCACTGGTGTCGGTCTACCCCGTACGAGTGCCTTAGATGGTAGTATAGCACTCGTAAAGTCGGTTGTCGGTGGATGTAGGCCGAAATCGTGACATATAGGGCACGAGAAAGTAAGTGCATGAGCGATTCTGGTGCCTGAGCAGGTCCTGCAGTTGATATCAGGAACCTCTACACGCCACACGCGGCTACGGGTAGACCAAGGTGTTGATAACACCATCTTGACAGGCCATAATGAAGTCCCTCGGTTCTCTGACTCAAGCCCTGGCGACCTTAGAAAGGGGGTGGGGGGGGGAAAAAAAAAAAAAACAAATTTTTTTTTTTTTTTAAAAAGGAGCCGGTGGGGGGGTTATTGGGCCCAAAGGCAGGCCCCCGGGGGTGGTCTTCCTCTCCCTCCCGCGGGGTGGGGGGGGGGAGTGGGGGGACCTACACCACCCCCCCCCCCCCCGCCCCCCCCCCCGGGGGGTCACGCGGGGGGGGGGGGGGGGGGGTGTTGTTCTTTTTTTTTTTTTGTTAAAAAAAAATCCTTGCTCCCACTTCTACAGTTTCATGATGTTTTACGAACCGCAAGAGGGGATCTGAGCTCCTGAGTATGTTACATGCCATACTCAGTACTACTCTGCCATGCGTACACTCCAGGCTCAAGAGTCCTCGGCCCCCCCGTTGACGTGGGAGGTACACACGAGGAACGGACGATCTAGGATGAATACTTCTGTGAATATTCATCATCTTGCGGGTATCTCTGTCTAATTGACGCAGCTCATCTACTCCTCCACTTTACTACTCCGAAGGAGTAGAGCAGAATCGGAACGGCAAGCATATTAGTTGCAGACACCTTGTTCTTCCCCGAAAGTTCGGAAGACCAAATCTTTCGGAGGCGGTGTCTGTACTTGCCGCGGAGAGAATCTTTTATTTGTGATACATCCTGGATGTGCCTTTGTTGCACACCCAGATATGTATAGGTCTCTCCGGCATCCAGATGTCTTAGGATGCTTCCGTCTGCGAGCTGCGCATCTTCAGAAAATTCCCCGCATCGTCCTCTCTTGAGGTGGACGACTGCACATTTGTCCAACCCGAACTCCATACCAATTGCCCGCGTATATTCTTCGACCACCTAAGAGCGTTTTGTAGTTCGCGCTCTCCGGAGGCATAAAGTTTAAGGTCATCCATATAAAATAGATGGGTGACCTTATGCCTCCGGTCGCTGGGTGGCCCACATTGATATCCGCGGGTTTGGCGGAGCCCAACAGACAACGGCAGCAGTGAGATGCAGAAGAGGAGAGGACTCAGGGAGTCACCCTGGAAAACTCCTCTCCTAAATGCCACCTGCTCTGTCGTAACCCGCTGTGTACCTGATGTTATGGTGAAGCGGGTCTTCCAGAGCGGCAGCAGCTGTTCTATGCATCTCACTAGTGGTGCTGGTACCGCAAGGCATTCGAGCAAGTACAACAATAGCTCATGTGATGTTGTATCAAATGCCTTGCGGTAATCAATCCAGGCCATCGATAGATTCCGCTTGTATTGCACAGAATCCTGTGTAATACAGCGGTCTATCAGCAGGCTGTCCTTGCAACCTGCCATGCCCTTCTTGGAACCACGCTGTTCGTGTATCTGCTGGAAGACCGGATCAACAGACCTCAGCGTCCTAGCATACAAGATACGTGTAAATATCTTGTAGCAGGAGTTAAGGCAAGTGATCGGCCTATAATTACTCGGGTCGGAAAGATCCCCCTTTTTGGGGATAAGCACAGTACGTCCCTCGACAAACCAGTCCGGAATCTGCTGCCCCTCGTTCAACCATAAGTTGAAAACTCGCGCCAGACGGCGGTGAGTGGAAGGAAATTTCTTCCACCACCAGTTGTTAATGCCGTCTGGGCCCGGGGCAGCGAAGTTCTTGGTACCAACAAGCGCTTGTTGGACTTCCTCCGTACTGATTGCCGGGCACACTTCTTCTGGCTCTTCAAGATGTCTGTGGCACAGAGCCTCGAAGTGTGCTATTGCTGGAGTGTCGCTATTGAATGGACGCGTCGTTTCGTAGGTTCCCTTCCAGAAGGTTTCGACATCTTCTACAGTCGGCGGATTCTCGACAACACGCTGTGGCTCTTGAAAGAGGCGGAAGGATTCGTACGGAACAAAGTGTTTTGTTCCATACTCCTGACCCGCCTCTTCAATGTTTTCTTTATCGCCATGAGCGCTCGGATCCTATCTAGACAGTGCTGCTTGATGGTAAGCATCACTGTCAGATTTAGAGTATGGTGTTGACGTCTTAATCCGGCTGCTATGCGCCGGATTCTGGGAGTAAAGACTCTACCAGTCGTCTTATATTCCACCACACTCTGGATCCGAGAAGCGTGTTGTCTGGCCGACTGTATTTTGCCCTCGATTTTTTGTACACGCCGCTTGGCTTTCTCGACCTCGTGATTGGTTGACCTCTCACGGGGGACGAGTTGCTTCGCGGCGTTGTACACGGCACAGTTGATTTGCCAGATGTCTACATCCTCCGGAATTTCCTCATCGATGACCGCGTCCATTCTAGCCAGGTCTTGTGGCTTTAGGTTAGCCCTGGTGTTAAGGCTAACCCTCGTCCTTAAGTCTACGTCGGTGAACTCTAAAGGATGTTCCCCATCAGCTGGTAATTGCCGCGGTGGGACTGCGGCTGGCAGTTCTTCCAGCTGACGGGGTGCCCTTACGTAACCTGTCCTGCGCAAGAAGGATACTTGATCTCTCAGGTGTTGTTGAGAGAAGGCGCGATGCTCTGGATGCATTTCGCACCAAAGTGCATGCAATCGCGCCATGTATCCCCTTCGCTCAGGTTCGCTACTCTCGCGGCAGGTCAGCAAGTCATCTTTTAGTTCCCTCGTCCACTTAAAGCGTCCATGTACAATTGCGGTGTCGTTATCGTTTGGACCGTCCGGTAAGGCCCCTCCCATCTGTCCCTGACCTCCATCCGACTGAGGTCGATTGTGAGGGGCACTTCTTAGGTTGTAAGGAACCCATAGCAGTAGGAGTACCAGGGTGGTTAGCCCTGGTACTCCCGGCCGGCATTAGTCAGGCAGAGTTGCCTCTGCCTGTTATTATTATTATTATTATTATTATAATTATTATTATTATATATTATTATTATGGTACCTTTTGCGCCATTTGTAGAACATATTCTCCTAATGTAGGATAATGCGCGAACGCACATAGCCCGGATAACGCGCCAGTATCTTCACGATGTTGGTATTCAGGTACTAGAGTGGCCATCCATGAGTTCTGACCTAAATTCGATAGAGCATATGTGGGACAACGTAGGCAAAAGGATTAGGCGGAACTACGACGAGTTCCATACAGTACTTCAGCTGGAATGGAACAGGCGCTGCTGAATGAATGGGAGCAGATACTCCAGGATGAGGTTACTGCTTTGATACAAGTAATCCGCAAAGAACGTGAGCTGTCATTCAAGCTCAAGGAGGAAATACTCGATATTGAGGCATGTTTTTTGCAGTTCCCAAATATTTTTTTCTTCAAATTTGCAAAAAAATGTATTTTTTATGTTATTAAAGTGAAATTTTCGTTTATTTTGTAATGTAATATTTATTCTTGAAGATTCACTTAAAATTAATTTGAATCAAATTGAAATTTTCCTGAAAAACCTAGTGTCCTGTTAATTTTACGGTTGTGTATTTATATTTTCGACTGAGTTATTCTGTAATTTTACATATAAAGATTTATCTGTGTTTTGATCTCTAGGTTTATTGAATACTACTAATCCGCTTTTTGTCGTTTTGAGTTTAAGGAAATTTTCATTACACCAATTCACCATTTGGGCCGAAACTTGTGATAATCCTTTCGGCAGCCCTAGAATGTCATGTTTCATGATAATCACAGACGTGTCGTCTGCAACTAGTAAACTGTATCAATATTCAGGTTCCTGCAAAGGTCATTTACATATAACACGAATAGAATTCGTCCTAATATGGACCCTTGGGGTAATTTGTTTTAATTCAGAGCAGTAATGTGAACATTCTTCGAATTCTGTAAACCTCTAGTTTATTAAAAAGAATTTGATGATTTACTGCATTGAAAGGTCAAAATACAAGCCAGCTACTTATTCTCTTCTATCGATGTTTTCGGTAATATAAGAAATTGCATTAAAAATGGCAAGGTCAGTGGACATCCCTTGTGTAAATCCATACTGTTGTTTTACTAATATGTTACTTTGCTTTAGGAAAGATACTAACCTGTTGTATATTACCCTTTCAAAGACCTTTGATGGAGATGATAGCAGTGAAATAGGCCTACAATTGTTTATATCTAGTTTCAAACCTTTCTTATACATGGTGATCTACCACGAAGTGTGCCAAACTTCAAAGGCTGGTAATTTATCAAAAAAATAAATGAACTTTCATTAAACAACATATGTCCTAAAACGCATAATAAAGGGTAGCTACAACCCCTTGAAGGGGTTGATGAATAACAATTTTTGTTATAAGTCCGATATGGTGGTGATTAAAAAAAAATGAAATTTTCATACATTACGGCCCCCAATATAGGCACATAAAATTACAAATTTCGTAATTAATAGCTTGCTTTATTGAGGTAGTTTTGGGGGGTGAGGGTTTTTTACCCCAAACTTTTTTTTACGTCACTTCTGAAGCAAAACTTTTAAATAACATTATTTCCCATACAGTGACTCAGAAAAAGTATTTTTCAACATTTCTATCACACCAGCCGTTTTTGAATAATTTGGGGTAAAAAACTACCCCTCACCCCTCAAAACTACCTCAATAAAGCAAGCTGTTAATTACAAAATTTGTAATTTTATGCACCTACATCGGGGCCGTATGTATGAAAATTTCATTTTTTTAATCACCACCATATCGGACTTATAATCGAAAAATTGATATTCATCAACCCCCTTCAAGAGGTTGTAGCTCCCTTATTATGTGTTTTAGGACATATGTTTATTAATGAAAGTACATTTATTTTTTGATGAATTACCAGCCTCTGAGGTTTGGCACACTCGTGTTAGATCACCCTGTATACTGGAAAATTGTCATTTGAATTGATTTTTTTGATAAACTGACAGCCATATTATTAAAAATGTTGTGGCCATAAATCTTCCTCAGACCAAGATGATATATGTTATCAGGTTCTTGGCACCCACAGAGAAGAACATCACCTTGAAATAGGGGAAAGAATGGACCAAATATCGCGGTGTGTAAAAAAACATGCTCCAAAATTCATTTCCTACTCCATCACCCATTCATACATAAACTAACCTCTTGTATTAATAAGTTATGCTTAAGGACCTTTCGAGACTTCATTATCCTTACGATTGCAGCTTGTAAATACATCTTCCTATCTTCCTCTACGGAATTCATAGTTTGTTCAACCTCGTGAGGTGTCTCTTTCTGTACAGCAGCTGTAATTCTGAACTTGGTTCGCTTGTTTGTGTATTCCATGTTAAGTCGTAGCGTTACTTCTGGCATCAGTTCCTAGAGAAAAAATATTTTACATACAATTATATTTTTCATTGGCCGAAAGTAATATTCATCTTATACAATATGTCAAGAATTCTGAAAAATCCGACAAATGCATCCTTTTACATTTTTTGTAACAGAGAAAAAATAGCGCCCATTTTTCAAGATGACGGTCACAGCTTAACTTGGGATTTATTGAGATATATGTATGAACTGATATACTCATTTGGAAATTGTTTGGCTGCCATTTTCCAAGATGGAGGTCATAGTACAACACATTTTTCAGAATGTTTGACGTACTAGATCATTTGAGCAAAATATTTACTAATTTTAATTTTTTGTATGTACCAGTTATTTATCAGAAAACAAAACAAAACAAAAAACTGACATCTATAGTTTATTTCATATCTATTTGTAACATAAGAAACCTCAAGGCATACCGACAATTAGCATAATTGACGATCGTGATGCTTGTATAAATTACTCTTAATTAAGTCATTTTAACATAAAACCAATCAAATATAGAGAGATATTAATCAATAATTACATTTCTTCTGATTTATTTCTTTTAATTTACCTTACTTTATCACAAAAATATCCGACCCTCGTTTAATTGCTTTTAATTGCGACTCATCCCGGGACTGTTTAGTGTTGCCGATATACAAAAACTGCTGCCAGAGTAAAACGTATTATAAATGTCATAATGATATACATTCATATAATACCCATAATAAAACTAGTAGAGCGAAAAGAACTTACAAACTTAATAAATCTATGAATGGAGTAAACCATTTTGGACCAACATTTTTTAACAGACTGCCAGAGGAAATCAAATTATTCAATTTGAAAAATTTTAAATACAAGGTGAAACAATTGTTTCTGTTCTTTTTTTTTAATACAGATATTTACACTGTAATGACATGAAATGGTAAGTACATTATTTTAAACAGTTGTAACAGGCTGAAGGACCTCGGTCGATGGCCTTTTGGTGAAACCAATAAAATACTTTTATTATTATTATTAAAAAAAGGAGTTACACAACGAAAAATATGAACTGACTGAAATAAGAACATCAAAACAAATCGATTCATCGCAAGTGAAACTGTTACGAGATAAAATTTCCGACAAGTATATGAAGAATGAAATAACGACTACAGAATCGTTACATATGGAATTGAATCTCAACAGCCTGTTATCTGTTGGTAAAACCACGCTTTGGAGATGGCTTAAAAAGATAGAATTCAAATTTAAAGTAATTAATAAAAGAGCGAATATAATGAAAAGTCTAAGAATTGTATTGTTGCATATGGATTATTTGGAAGGTACAAAAAAACGAATAGCACCCAATTTATTACTTGGATGAAACTTGGTACGACACACGATACTGTCAAATGAGGCTGGGCGGATGATTTAGATAGATGCAAAGTAGATATGCCTCTAAGTAGAGAAACTAAATTAATATCTATATTGTGGTACTAAAAAATGATGAGTTCCTAATTGCCTTAAGCATAGTGGAAAAAAATTAGAAGATTCAAGGGTCGACTACCACCAAAATATAAATTCTGATATTTTTGAAGAGATTCCATACTTCCAAATGTGGAAAAAAACAGTTTTATAGTTTTAGATAATGCTTCCTACCACTCATGACTGCTGGAAAAAATTCCAAATACAAGCTGAAGGAAAAAGATATCCAAGAATTTTAAAAATATATAATTTATGATTTCAGGAAAATTTTACGAAAGCGCAACTTTTAAAGATCAAAAAAATGAGTAATTTTTCAAAGAAATATATTATTTATTAGATAGCTAAAACCATTGGACACACAGTTCTATGATTACCTCTATATTTTTGCATTTTCAATCCTATTGAATTAATATGGAGCAAACTGAAACAAAGCACTTGAAGAAATAATACACATCCCAAATTTGATGCCAAGGTTATATATCTTATAAAATCGGAAGTGACACCAGATAACTGTAGAAGAAATGTATTCAACATGTAAAAAAAATTGAAAACGAATATGCTGACCTTGGAAAAACTATTAATCCCAGCTAAGAACGCTTTATAATAAATGTTAACAAAGATTCTGAGGTGAGCAGTGATAGTGACAATGAGTCAATGTGTTGTGTTTTAGTGCAAATTTGTAGTGACGGAATATAACTAATTCATATTTATTTTCATTATTTACGTTTAAAAAAAGAAAGAGAATTTATTTATGTCGTTCACAATTATTTTTTAAGAAACATAATTTGTTTTCATATACTTAAAATCCCATCAATCCTAACATTCCACCAAGCAAAGTATATAAATAAAATACATACCTTTTATTATTATCGTTATTTTAACAAATTTGTTTTTCTTATTACCTTCTGATTATATGCTCTGCTTATATTATTAACCCCAGACCTAACCCCACCCTAACTCTACGCGGTCCTTACTGGGAATAATAATTTGCAAATTAAAATTATTATTGGCTAAATTGAGCAAATGGATCACATACAAAATGGCATATTTAAATAAATGTGTATTTTTCCGAAGTTCTAATATTATTTTATTTTATTTACAATTTAAAGATAAACCTATAAGTACTGTTCTGCGTAGCTTAATTAACGAGCGTGTGTTAGGTCGGCGGCTTCTCTTGTCGGCGAGATAAGAGAGTTTTTTATGTAGTAGTAGTAGTAGTAATTTATTGATGTAGGAATTTCCTAATATACAGACAATGTTTGGACAATTTTATAACATAGTAATAGTAGTGGAAAAATATTACAAAGTAATGTAGAGCATATGATAAGCATAAGTATACACATACATACACATATATCTACACATACATACATATATATCTACATATATATACACATACATATAATCGCCTACATAAATTTTTAACACTAAATAACTTAAATCGAATATCATAGAAATATAACACATTATAAATTATTTATGTATTCTAATAGTATCCTCTTGAACATATAGAGTGAGTGACTAAATTTTATTATCAATGGAAGGTTATTAAATTGGTTGATGCCCTTCAAAAATAACGTGTACATACCTATATTAATATTAGTTCGATTTAAGTGCAAATTGTTTCTATTACGTAGTGAAATATTGATGAATTTCGCTCTTGTACACTATAAATTCATTAAAATA
The DNA here is from genome assembly GCA_029963845.1 of Rhamnusium bicolor. Classification (NCBI taxonomy): domain Eukaryota; kingdom Metazoa; phylum Arthropoda; class Insecta; order Coleoptera; family Cerambycidae; genus Rhamnusium; species Rhamnusium bicolor. The sequence goes on along the minus strand of JANEYF010001303.1, from coordinate 78,394 downwards.
TGTAGGTTGTAAATTACTTAATACTTTAAAAATGAAAATCATGCTACTAAAAAAAAAAACGATTACAAACTAATAACCACTGCAAAGATGACAACATATGTAAAATTGGTGTATATCTGTTATATTTTAAAATTATTCTCATTCCTCTATTTTGAAATACTTGTAGCTTGGATATTTTATTAAGATCAAAGAGATAAAGTACTGAAGCGCAGTAGTCAAAATGCGGTTTAATAATTGTATTATATACTGTAATTTTAGCATACGTTGAAATTCATTTGCAATTCTGGAAAAAAATATAATTTTTTATCATATTTTTTTACAAATATATTCAAAGTGACTACTGCAACTTAATGTGTTGTCCAACACAAATCCTAAATATTTCATTTCTGTTACAAATTCAATAGGTGTATTATCAATAGAAAGAGCAGGTGATCTGAGATCAATGTTATTATATTTATATTTTGTTGTAAAAATGATTGCTTTAGTCTTGGTAATATTGTTTTAATTTATTAGTTCTAATAGATCAACATTATCAAGAACATTATTCATTTCATTAACTGTATAGATAACATACTGATTACTACACATGACCAATGTATCATGAGCAAACAAATTAATAAATTCACAGTCTACAAACAAATTTATATCGTTGATATAAATAATAAATAGCAATGGCCCCAGAACACTTCCCTGTGGTACCCCAAAATTATTTACCCTAGCCTCCGAGAGATAATTTCCAATTTTTACTTTTTGGGATCGGCCAGTCAAATAATCTTTAAGCCACCTTAATACATCACCCCGTATACCATATATTTGTAATTTTATAATTAATATATTGCGGTCAATTGTTTCAAAGACCCTTTTTAGGTCTAAGAAAACAGCAATAGTGTATCTATTACAATCTATGTTATTCTTTAATTTAGTCAAAGTTAATTGAACTGCTGTTTCATAAGAAAATTTCGATCGAATACCTGATTGATTGTCTATTAGAATACCATTGCCTTCAAAATGTGCTAGCAATTGGTTATAAACAACCAATTCCAAAATTTTTTCACATTTAACTTATTTTCGATGTGAAATAAACTATAATTATTTATGTCAAAGAAGGCATTAATACATTACCTCTGACTCGGCAACCAATAATTTTGAGTCGATAAGGCTGATGGCGTGTCGGTGAAACTGTTCGGGATTGAGCTGGAGCGTTTCTCTGATTTCTTTACAAGTCAAAGCGTTGGTGTTCTCAAAAAGGAGCAAAATGGCCATCTGGAAGGTTTGCACCGTTACCACATAAGGCTTTTTCAAGTAGCCGAGCTTGAGTTCCGCCTGGCAGAGGTGATGGAGCCATGTCAACTTCCTGCCGTTAAACCTGTTGTGGTAGAACGTTTCAAACTGAAAAGCAATACTTTATATGACTTTTTTCTTCGATGGTAGACGTTTGCATTTTTTTTAACTAGGTTTTTCAATTTTACGGTTATTTAATTCAAATTTGACAAATTATTGCAAAGGACACTCACCATTTGTACACTTTTTTCTAGCTGTTGTGGAAGAGCAAAGGGCGTAACGACAGCTTGCCCCAAAGGCCAAGCTCCTGCTTGCAACACGTATATGCCAAAATTGATCCCCAAGTCAATGTTGTCCTGTTTCAAGAAGGCATTGAATTTGTTGTTCAGATCAGAGCTAACGGACATATCCGTGAACATTCTGTGCAACTTACTCGTGAACTCGTAACCACAAGCCTAAAAAAAGTAAAAATATACAACGGCTGTGCAACAGATAAACTTAAAATTCTTCACTTAAAACCACTGAAAAAAATTGAATCGACTCTCCCAGTTTACGTGTCCTTGTTAAAATGTATGTTTGGATTGGCTATATTTGAAGTACAGGGTGTACCAAGTGGGAGGGTCACTTGTTCCCTACCTTCAACATTAAGCTTGAGAAAGAAAAAAACTAAATCTGATCTTTTAACACCGTACATTAAATAAAATTGTCAGTGATCAAACTGAGGGCAGTTACTATGCTTAACCCTTCCCCTTAACCTAACTGTGTAGGTGGTATGATTCTATTAGTTTAAACATACTCAGAAAGATGGATATATATATAGATTTTCAGGCGATGTGAAGAGATACAGATAAAAGACTTATAGGGCATTAAACATTAAGCTTTCAACAACATTTTTTTTTCTTTTGAATCAGCTTAACGAGAAGTTTTCCACGTGTCCGATATCCACCTCAAACAAGTAATTTATTATGAGTTAGCGGCTGAACAACTCAAGTCAAAGCCCACTGCAACATTGCAGCTAAAATGTTATCATAGCTCATAGTATGAGGTTTTTGTTTAAGAATTAATTTTAACAAAATTTGGATCAACAGGTACATAACCAGAATATTAGCTTTGTTCGCGGTAACGGCTGAACTAGTTCCGAATATATTTGGAATCAATCCTGAATTATTTAATTATGCATATACGAATTAATTTCGATAAGAAGAATTTATAAAAACAAATTGTGCATGAGTAGGACAACAAAATAATATTAAAAAATAAATCCGTTTATTTATGACAGAAAGTACATAAAAAGGTTCTGAGGTCAAATTTAATATGATTTTCACCCAGACCAGTGACAATAATAATCCAGTCACTTAAGCCAAAGAGGGTCAACCTCGGAATGAGAGATAATAAGCTGTAAACTTGTATAAACCTTTATTTTGGCGTTCTAAAAGTTGTCTCAAAAGTCTCATAAAATCTCGTGTCCGCGTCTTAAGATATTCAAGGTCAAAAGTCACAAAAATCGGTTTTTTGCAAATATCTCGCTTCTTAAGGTTTTAATGCCATTTGCATTCATTATAAAAATTGTAGAGAATAAAATTCTCTACAACTTTTGTCCCAAACATTTTTTTATATACGGAGAGCGCGCCGCGCTTATTTATTCACAGCATTATGCAAGATCAACCGTAAGTCCCGGTAAATAATACGCCGTATAAAGTCTATAAATCATTAAGTCGAGTACCATCTACTACTGATAAGAAGCCTCGCCAAGATAATCAAGTCACACAAGCAATGATAGAGATTTTTAGTTATATAGAAAATCATGACGGATCACAATTTACATTGAAAGAGCTCAAAGATGTCCTGACGGAGTATGTACCAGATGATAAGACTATCATTACAAAACTTCAACAAAAATATTTGACCAACATAATAATTACGAGAAAAGTAGGATCATTTACTATCATATCTTTTCGTGATACACAAGCTAATATACTATCAAAAGCTTGGTACGATAATAAAAAAAGGGATCCCGAAGAAAGATATGATTAAAATGTATTTAATCTATTTTTTTTCTACTTAAAATATAATTAACATATATATTAGAATATAATTAAAATATACTTAAAGTATTCCACTCAACAGTTTTTTGATTACACGGAAAGGTAAGTAATATTAAACAAATATATATTCGATAAATCAAAAATATTATTAAATGTAATGTATTAATTAATAAACAATGCAAAATATTCATAATTATATATTTTTTTAATGATTTATATACTTAATACGGCGTATTATTATTTACCGGGACTTACGGTTGACCTTGCATTATGCTGTGAATAGGTAAGCGCGGCGCGCTCTCCGCCCTCTATCTCAAAAACGGTTGAGTGTATAAAAAAATGTTTGGGACAAAAGTTGTAGAGAATTTTACTCTCTATAATTTTTATAATAAATGCAAATGGCATTAAAACCGTAGGAAGCGAGATATTTGCAATAAAACGATTTTTGTGACCTTTGACCTTGAATATCTTAAGACGCGAACACGAGATTTTATGAGACTTTTGAGACAACTTTTAGAACGCCAAAATAAAGGTTTATACAAGTTTACAGCTTATTATCTCTCATTCCAAGGTGAAACCTCGACTGGGCTATAACACCAATTTTTAAGTAACAACAAACATAAAACATAATAGATATAGATAAATAATCACAGTAAAAAATGCAGTTATGTATATAATATAAATAAATTAACAATTTCTATCTGATTTATCTAGGAGACTAGAATTCTATATTAAAGCTGCCAGACTTTATAATTCTAACAAGGTCGTTTTTGAAGCTAACAAATTGCAAATCCTTCAGATTATTTGGTATTTGATTATATATCTTAGTTCCTGATAAGAAAAACTTTTTTTATAATAGATAGTAGCGTGGGTGGGTATACTTAAAGCGGTGTCCCGTCATCTCGTCATAATTGTATGAGTTTTTGATTTTTTCGTTTAAATATTCTGGTGTTTCAAATTTGATAATTTTATATATGAGGCAACAAAGATGCACCCATCGTCTGGTTTTCATGTCCAACCAGCCACTGTCTCTAATGTGGGAGCTAATATGTTCTCGACAGGGAACATGTAAAGCAAATCGTACACAGGAATTTTGTACCATTTGAAGTTTTTTGGATTTATCCGCTGTAATGCATGGGCCATATACGGAATCACATTAATTTAGGCATGATAATACTAGAGAGTCACAGCGTTTTAATTTAGCTTCTTTACTTATATTGTTTTTTAGATGGTATAGACCTTTAAATTTAGTGTATGCTGACTGGCATAAGTTTGTAACATGTTTCGTGTAAGACAGCTTATCATCCATAATGATACTTAGGTTTTTACAGATTCACTGATTTTTATTATTTCACCATTTACTTTGAGCACTATTTCTTTGTTAATGGCACTTTTTATTTTCTTACTTCCAAATAACATTGTATCAGTTTTGGCGGCATTAATTTTTAGGCCATTTTTAGAAGTGCATTTGTAAAGATTATTTATTAAGTCTAAAGCTACGTCTATGTCATTTGCTTTGACACTAAATTTGAGTTGCATATCTTATTTAGAATTAGGTACCATGAACAAAGCTATTGTTCAGAAAATGATTCATTATAACATTTATTCATATGATCAGTTTGAGCAGAAAAAAATTGTTATTATTATTGTATCACTTAAGCTTAGTGACAAGACATAATGATTCCTTTATTATTGCATAGCGATGTAAATTTGCTAGCTAATTTCATTTTTAGCATTTTTAGCCAGCAATAAAAACCAGACAAAAACGGTAAAAAAAAATTGAATAAACCACAACATTGGTCTCGGTATGACTTTTAATTTAATACCAAATACATATATATAAAAGTAATGTTTTACTGGATGTATTAAGTTTCAGGGGGATATTTAATAAAATAACAGTACAATTTTTAATTCTTTATTAGTTTATCCCAAGTAACATTTTCAGTCTTATAAGAAACGTAACGACGTCGTCACGACCTAAAATACGACTTGCATTTAGACGTGATGACCTTGTTACAACCCTTTTATGACTAAACTTGGACGGTTGGGAAAGGGTTGTCACGACTTTTCATGCGACTCATGTGGCTTAATTGGATATGACCTTTATAAAACTATTAGGTCGTGTGATATTGTCATATAGAGGTCGTTATAGAGTCATTATAAGGTCGTAACAATCTTTGATATAACTTTAATATGACCTATGATCTAATTTTTGTTCAATCACGACAAAAGAACGTAACGAATCAGTATGTATTGTATATATTTTACCTATATGTATGTTTTGTATTCATACGTTTACAGTAGAGATAAATAAAATGTCAATAATAATCAAACTGTATTAAGTATGAAACTAAGTACCCATGTGGTGTTGTTATATGAAAATGTTAAACGTTTAATTCAATTTCTAGCTATGTTGATGCCAAAACTACTGAGAATTTTTTTTATTGTAAAAGTGGCAAATATATACTTTTGCTCTTTTTACTTTGTCAATGAGAAATTGTTTCTTCTGGACAATAAAGTATATTTTGATTTGATTTGACACCCCGAAAAAAATACAACTCGCCTTCCAAATAATGGACATCAAACAAAATTTAAGAAATCATAAAAACCAAACGTATTTTAAATATTGGTTTCAATAATAAAAAAACTAACTACTAACTCACTAGGATCCGATTCTCAATATTTGGCAAAGGGTAACTTCTGCCAGAGGATCTGGACACATTCTCACCCAATAAAGTTATCAGTTTCATTAAGAGACTGAACTTATTGGGTGAAATATAATTAGGCGTGAGCCACAATAGGCCTGCTAATGGCCGCAGTGGAGGATCTACTGAGACCCACTCACAACACACCTAACCTAACCTAACCTAACTAACTCACTAAGCAACTTCATTATTGTAGACTGTTTATAAATTACTCTAGTCGTTTTATATTTTTGAAATGATCATAGTCTTATTCATACAGAAGTAATATGATCAAATGCCCAATGGCGTGTTCACACCATTCATGTGACTTAACTGTCATTTAATATGACTATATTGTCATTTTGCATGCTTTAAACTACCTTTGAGTCTGATTTTTACATCTGCGACGGTTTTATGACGTCACATGGGTAACTCGTACATATTTTTTTGGTAAAAAAAAAGAGTAAAAAAAAGTAGATTATCACACTTGATATCATTTAATAGTCATGCTATTTGATTATAATACATGCTAGAAATATGAAATTTGGTGTAAGTTTGTTAAATAATTTTGGATTCTGACAGTGTAAAATTATATTGGGTGTTTGAGGTTATATGTGATCCGAGCCTAGGGTCTTTGCAACCGGAGAGGCTCTGAGGCCCCTATACAGGAGAAAAAAACGTGAGGGGGGTTAACGCAATGAAGCAAAATTATTAAATTTTGACCACACGCGCAGGCATTTATCTAAAAACTAGGTTACCGGGCTTTCCAAAAAGAAAAGAATCATCGGATGTAATTTTGACTACTTACATTTATCTAAAAACTGGTTGGTTGGGCTTAGAGGGTTTGAAAAAATGTGAGGATAAACTCATCTTTAAACGTTGTAAGAGGAGTTCATTTTTGTACCTTTAATTATAGACTAACATTGACAGCAATTTGGACAATTTTTCTTAATAATTCATGAATCGTACCGAGGTCGTACTGAACCTCTGTTACAACTACCATTTTTAGGAGTGCCATATTTCCGTTCATGGGTCATGTCGAGGAAGTTTTCAATGTAAATATAACCTCTGTTCCTGCTATCAATTTCTTGATGCCATATTTTCATTTATGGGTCGTATGGAGGTCGTAATCAAAATCAATATAACCTCTTATATAACTGCTTTCAATTTTAGTCTCAAATTCATAATGACGTCTTATCATGTTCTTAATAAACTGGGAGATACACACTTTTACAATACTCAAAATAATAACAAATTGACAATACCGCCTCACTCTACCACTTTGTATAAACATTCGCCTAATTACAATGCCATCAATCTATTTAACAAACTTTCTGACCATCTAAAAACTATAACAGGCTTTAACAAATTTAAGACAGCTACAAAAAATTACTTAATAGAAATGTCTTTTTTTATAGTGTTTTAGAGTTTTTGGCACAATAATTAATTAATTAATTTTCATACATGTTACTGTTTTGTTGTCTACTTTTCTTTTACTGTTTGTATTATTTTTACTGTTTGTTTTGTTTTATACACTGTACATAATTTATTTGACTTACCATATATACATGTATCACACAATGGTTAATAAAGGTATTACTATTATTATTATTAATGACCTTTGTACAAATATCTTTCATAAAAAAATTCATATTATTTTTTTAATGACCCTTATACAACTATACTTATTCCTTAAGTCATGTTAAGGGTTGTATTGTAGATGTCAACGACCTCTTTACAACCGCCTCAAGATTCATTAGTCATCTTATGCGTACCATATGACCTTCATATGACAAGGAGTTTCGATAGTCGTGGATATAACCTTATAACAACCCTTAGACGACCTACAGTCATTAAAATTATTTTTGCGAGCATTTTATGACCATTACACAACTAATTGGGCATACAGGCCAAAAATTATAATTCAAAATGTAATCTGGGATCTCCAAAACCGTCACGTCCAATTGAAGGTGGACTCAATGCATACGTACATTGAAAAAAAAGACAATACCAAGTAAACGTTCCAGCTAATTCTATTTGTATGACAGTGTGGTAAAATTCACGGCCCTACAATCTTATGCACGAATTTTTTTAGAATTTTGACAATTACAAATTTTACAATAGCATTAGACTTGAAACGATCATTGGTGGTGACTAATTTATGATTGCTAAAGTATACTGAAGGAGGTGAAATAAAATATAAATTGTATTATTCTGAAGGTCTTAAATCAAAGATTTGAAACATTACAACCACAAATATTGATTTATTTCCTTTATATGGACAAAGGACAAAAATTAGAAGGGAGAAGTACGAGCATCTTCAGGTTTTGAAATGAAGTCTTTTAGATAATTACCATACATTTTATGATATCTCCACTTAATAAATTTTATTTAATATTAATAATTAATAAACATTTTATTTATTACGCAAGTATGTTTTTAATTTTGGTTTGCAATGCAATGCAATACAATTCATATAATAAACGAACACTTTTATTAATAAGTTTTTTGTGTTTTCTACAGGGTGAGTCAATAATGTGTTCTCCTTCGATAACCTTTGAACCATTAGTGATACAACAATTTATTAAATACAAAAGTTTTTTGGGTTGATAAGATCTATCATTCAAAATTATTGTGAAATCTACAGGGTGCTTAAATTTTCTGTTACACACAAAAAATACTTTTTTTAAATGCAACACCCTGTATATTTTGTCACCATTTTATTAAATGAAAAGAGTATTATAGTATTATAGTGATATTTTGTTTTTTGGATTTACATGCAACGTTGCCAAGTTATTTACCATTTTCTGGAAATTTAAGGATTTATAAGGGTCTGTTTAATAATTTTTATTTTCCTGTGAAAACAATATATTATTATACTATTCATACTACACACTAAATATTAGTACCTTTTTTACATTATTCTATTTTACAACGTGTCCATGACGGAATGTCAATTAATGCGAATTTCAAATGGGAAAAACTCTGTTTTTTTAAATGGAACACCCTGTATTTTTTTACGTGGTTGGATTCCTCCTTCAAATTGCTTTCTTTTTTGTATAATACTTCCTATACCTAACTTGTATTTTTGGAGACAATTAAGGTTTTCTCTTTAACCTCACAATCTTACTAAAAATTAATACAATTTTATCAAGAATGGCTTTGGAAAGACAAAAATTGTGCTGTCAAACTGATATTTTGTGGTTTACACGTAATTAATTTTACTTGGTGGTGATTCTTCTGTATTTCCTAGTTGAGTTAATTATTTTTGTTAAATAAATTATGAATTTTTCACAGGAAGAGTTGATCGACATGGTTTATGCATTGGGAGAAGGGGAGAGAAATCCGCTATTGGCATCAAGAATTTATATTCAGCGTTATCTAGAACGAAGACATCCTCACCATTCTGCATTTGAAAGGTTGCGAGAAAGGTTTGAACGAACTGGACATGTAAATTATGAAAAACATGAACATACAAAACTAGCAACAAATGAAGAAAAAGTGTTTCAAGTTACATTAAGTGTCATTAAAGATCCGTATAAAAGTACGAGAGAAATTAATAGACAACTTGATATGTCAATCCTCTGTAACAAGAATATTGAGGACACAAAACTTTCATCCTTATCATATTCAACTGCTTCAGGAACTAGAGCCAAATGATTTCGAACGTAAGGTAACATTTTGTGAGTGGACACTCAATAAGATTCACCAACAGCCGCAATTTTTTGGTTTCGTGCTATTCACTGATGAGGCCACATTTCATAAAAATGGTTGTGTTAATAGACATAACTTACACTACTCTGATACCATGAACCCTCATTTTACGAGAACTGTAGATAATCAACACCGATGGTCACTCAATGTGTGGGCAGGGATAGTAGGTGAATATGTAATTGGACCGCATTTCTTTAATGGTCACTTGACTGGGAATATGTACTTCGATTTTTACAAAATGTACTGATTGTTAAACAGGTGTCTTCAAAAGGTCTTACAGAGGCTGTGGTTCCAGCACGATGGAGCTCCACCCCATTATAGTATTGCCGTAAGAAACTTTTTAAATGTTACATTTGGTGACAATTGGATAGGTCAAGGAGGACCAGTTCAATGGCCACCAAGGTCGTCTGATTTGATAAAATTGGACTGTTTTGTGGGGGTACATTAAAGGATTAGTGTACAAAAGATCAACTACAAGAGAAGACATGCAGCACAGAATTCGACTAGCGTTCGACACCATCACGCCTAACATATTACAAAATATAAGTGACTCATTTCTTCATTCATAGTCAGAATTTGTAATTTACAACTAGGAGGTCACATTGAGCATATTTTGTAACTTGTTTTATTTTTTCTCTTCTATTTACTGTTTACGTTCAAAATTACACTTTTATTTTGTTATGTACATACCTAAGGTCAGGTGTAAATTTTGTCATTCAAGTTCAATAAATTTGCTACTTTTACTGTTTCGTTTACGATTTTATAGAAAATAATTTTTCGCCTCACCGCAATTTTTGTCTTTCCAAAGCCATTCTTGATAAAATTGTATTAATTTTTAGTATAATTGTGAGGTTAAAGAGAAAACTTTAATTATCTCCAAAAATACAACAGTTAGGTATAGGAAGTGTTATACAAAAAAGAAAGCAATTTGAAGGAGGGATCCAACCACGTAAAAAAATACAGGGTGTTCCATTTAAAAAAACAGAGTTTTTCAAATTTGAAATTTGCATTAATTGACATGCCGTCATGGACACCTTGTAAAATAGAATAATGTAAAAAAAAAGTACTAATATTTAGCGTGTAGTATGAACTAAGAATATTTGCTTACCCAGCTTGTTTTCATAGGTAAATAAAAATTATTAAACGGACCCTTATAAATCCTTAAATTTCCAGAAAATGTTAAATAACTTGGCAACGTTGCATGCAAATCCAAAACACAAAATATCACTGTATAATACTCTTTTCATTTAATAAAATGGTGACAAAATATACAGGGTGTTCCATTTAAAAAAAATATTTTTGTGTAACAGAAAATTTAAGCACCCTGTAGATATCACAATAATTTTAAATGATAGATCTTATCGACCCAAAAAACTTTTGTATTTAATAAATTGTTTTATCACTAACGGTTCAAAGGTTATCGAAGGAGAACACACTATTGACTCACCCTGTATAAATAATTTGGGCATACGTGGATTGCTTGTGAAGCTGACAATATGAATGCAGACAATGCATGATACATTGTATTGATATAATTCAAGTATACTCACTTGTACGGCTTTTATTACTAATAAAAACTACGATAAATTAGGAAATTCGATCAGATTTTCAACTAATTCACCACAAAATAATATTTAAAACTGTATATAATGTATAGGTTATGTCTTTATGTCAAATACTGGCAGTTAGTGGGAATTTTGGCCAAAAATAGCTAGCTAAATTTTTTTTTCTTAGCCATATTCTTAGCACAAAATGGATTTTTTGCATTGGAAAAAATCTCACTCACATGACTAGCAAGATCACACCATAAATCGTGCCAGAATAAAAAAAACGGTTTTCTGGTTAAACTAATGTAAATAAGTGCAAACAATTGTAGCTTCACATAAAAAAAAATAATAGTTCATTTGAAAAATACTTTACTTTAATTTAAAACATAAATTTCAGACATTTTCATTTTCTCGATTTGAAAATACTCTTTTCTGTGTACAATCTTGCCCTCATTCAATATTGTATACCTGCTTCAGTCTGTTGATCATCGCCTCCTCGGCATCCATGCTCTGCGTTTGCTGGTGGATGAGCCTCTTTGCCAGCATGCGTGAATAAAACTTCTGGAATATATCCTTGTCGTCAATGTATTTGAAAATTGTTATGCTCTCGGCAAGTTTCTCGTCTACCTAAAACCAACAGAAATTCTGCCGATTAATTCGATTTACGAAATCAGCACGTTCCTTACTTCTGACTCGCTAATTCCCTTACTAGATTTTTTCAATAGAGTATCACAGTATTTAGCTAAAAGTTCGGGACTACGACAAGGCGACCTGCCTTGGTTAGGCCTGTGGTTGATAACAGAGTTGCAAGCCTTGTCCAGCGCCCCCATGAAGTTCTGGTCTGACTTGAACACTTCCTGTATCAGTTGCTTGTATTTCTTATACACTGCCAGAAGGTTTTCGACAAAGTTTATGTGAATATTTTCACCTTGCAAGTTACCGATAGCCTAAATCACAAAATCAGTAAACTAGCATGCCGCAACTTTACATTTTACTTACTGTTAGACCTTGGGTTTTGATATGATCAAGAACAGTGTCGACTAGAACCACCATGGCATTTTGAACACTTTTAAGGAGATCGTACATGTTCGAGAGGTCCTTTTTCCTCTCTCCCTGGACCATGTTCATGCATTCGCTATACAGGAACTGCAGATGCTCCGCCACCATGTGGGTTTCACATCTATTAGACACCTTAAAAAAAAGTTTATAACTGTAAGGCACGAAAAAAAATAAATTGACCTACTTTAGGTAACGAACTAGAATGTAAAAACCTCCTGGCCCTGAACAGTTCCTCCTCAATTTTTGCCTTTACTTTTTCCATGTACAAACTGACGTCTTTCTCCTGCAGAAGCCGGGCAGCATCTCGTTTGAAATGCTCACCGCTGGCATTGAGGAATGGCTCTTCGAAGAGTTCCTGGTACAGTTGTAGTTGTCCCTTCTTCCTATAACCTTGGACCTATAAAAAAAGTTAACATACAGCCTCACAAACAAGCTGCAAGTGAAAAAAAAGATTGCTTTACTGACAAAGCCACTTTGATTAAAAAGCAACTTAAAATCATAAGACCTATAACTGGTTTATTGACATATTCTATACTTCAACTTACTTCGACGAAACTAAGGATAGTTCCACGTACAGCCTCTATTGGTATACTCAGTGACTGTTGTGCCCTGTCCTGATCTATGGCCTCTAACAATAGCTTGACTAACCTTTGACCGAGTGGGGCAATCATACCAGATTGCCAAACTTCCAGTGCCAGCTCGCCTATTTCCATTTGTTCACCTAATAATTAAAAACTTGGTAAACCAGAGTAGAATACGAACTTTAAGTAGGTCACAGGCGATAAGTAGGAAAAGGTAAACAACAACCATAGGCGGGTAACAAAAATGGAGTAACTTGTCTTGTGAGGCGTTTGGAAAAATCTGGAAGTGATTACAATACCTACACAGTATTGGAAAATATTTAATTAGTAAGCCTACTTCAGGTGTGTACATAAAGTATAAAAACAGCAGTCACATATGCGACATAAATAGGTTTAAAATTCAGTTATTAGCAAAAGAAAATGTCGGCTGCTTTGATGCCTTGATCGCCGTCAAAGGTGCCGGCTTTTTTTATGTTGTAAATAAGTTTGAAATAAAATTAAATATATCTCATCACTGTTGCGTTTGTGTACGTTGTGTGTGAAGTAACTTAACTAGAGCATGCCTATATCCCTTCTCTTTCTACAGTCAATTTATTGTAGATGGGGTAACAATAATTATTGTACGGTTTTTGCCATATTCCTGGTGCATGTCTGATAGCCAATACTATTGTTCCTCTGTAGGTCCTAAGTACCTAATACTATGTTATCAAATTTTTATAATATTTCTCAACGACTTAATAAATGTTGTCAGTGATGGAAATAAAATAAACATTATAAATTATGCTGATGACACCAATCTAATAATAAAGGGTAAAACTCTCATAGAAACTCAACAAAATGCCATTCAGACATGGGCAAATTTCAAAGATTGGTTTTCTGTTAATCAGCTCATTTTTACCGAATCTAAATCAAAGTGTGTCATTTTTAAAACCCATTGTTGGCGTACTCATGTGCGTTTACCCTAACTCAAATCGTGGATGACGTAACTGAACGCCCCTTGACGAAGAAGAAAAAGAGATGATGGCGACGACTGCAAGCAAGTAGTGCGGATTAAAAAAACTAGTAAAGCTAATTAGTAATTACATAGCATACTGGCGAATCTTAAGTGAAATGTAAAGTTGTATAATAAATTCAAGTTCAGTATCATCAGTAAAATAAACCGTGTATTATTGCCTGGGCCACCAGGTTCAACAGGAAAATATAACCAAGTACGAATCCACAAACATAAACGTGGACGTGCACTTAAACACCCATCAATCAACAATCCAAACTCCTGATTGTTTCACCGATGAGATACCCATTCAAACATCAAACAGTACTAGACTGTTAGACGTGGTAATGGATAGTCAATATAAATGGGTTGACCACATTGAAAATGTAAAAAAATGTAACAAAAATTGTTTCGCTCTTAGAATCCTATCACGGTCATTTAACATGGATACTCTTAAACCCGTTTACTATGCAAATTTTTATTCCACTGTCAAATATGGAATTGAAATTTGGGGTGGCTCCAGTGATTTGTTCAAAGTTTTCAAAGTGCAAAAAGAGCTATGCGAATAATCTTCAATAAAAAGTTTAATGAATCTTGCAGAGGATGTTTCAAAGACAACAACATGCTTACAGTCCCTGGCTTATATATTTACTCTTGCTTGATGTATTTAAAAACTAACAAAATAAACTTTAAACCATCTCAATTTAGCCATTGTTATGAAACCAGAAATAAAGAAAATTATACGTTCCCCAAACATCGTCTAACTCTTACTGAAAAAGGCCACTTTTATATGGCAATAAACATTTTTAATAAGCTTCCCACAAATTTGAAAGATAATTTTCATCTAAATTGTTTCAAGAAGCAAGTTTTCAGGTATATATATGATATTGAGCCCTACTCTGTTCAAGAATTTGTTAATTTTAGATTTTAAATTGTGACATTGTACATGTTTGTTTTATTTTTTATTTTTGCACTTATTTGTTGTCTTGTTTGTCTTATACATACGAAATTTTATGCTTGTACTTCTTCTAATCTACTTTATGTTAATTATTTTATAGATTGTTTTAGTTGTAGTTTAGACCTAAGTTCTAAGTTGACCTGTTCTATATATATGCATTATATGTCTAATGATATGGAATAAAACTTACTTACTTACTTACTAAATTAAATATGAGCAGATTTCCGATTTTCTTAGATTCTAATTGTAACCAGAAGAATACTGTAAATGCTTTATACAACCAATTCAATTTTCTCCTTAAAAACAAAATTGCGGAACATTTTTAAAAAATGTAATAGTCAAAAGTAGCTGGAACTTTCAATTTGCACTTTTGTTCTAAACTAACGTATTTGTCCTATAAATATGTTTGTTGTAAATTCCCAGTCCAAAAAACTTAATTAATGTTTATACAGTGTGAAACGTAATAAAGTGTACTTTGTTATACAGACCATAGTCCAATATCGCACAAGGGGAGATATAAGCCCCATAGAGGGCTAATAAAATTTACTTTCTTGGCAGTAAACGGCTTGATTTAATCAGGAATAAAAGGTAGTAGAACCCATTTATGGGTGTTCCTTCTGAAATTGTCCCTCGTTTTTTTTTTTTGAGCGATCATGCCGTTTTCTTCACCATTTTCTTGTATTTAACTTTTGAGACAAAAATCGACAAGGAAAATATTCCTTGGTCTAATAGACCGAAATAAGGTGTTTCATTGATACGGTAGAATGAGCCGTTTTCGAGTTATATCTTTGTTTTCGTCTTTGGTTATCAACAGAAAAAGTTTTAGAACAATTTATAGGTTTGTGTAAAATATTTTTCATAAAAGTTAAGAGGTAGAGCAGCCCTAAAGTTAAATTTTGCCTCCCTGGGCGATATTAACCCTTTAACGTTCTATGGTTTTTTAAAAGACCACCTTCATTAAAGCGAAACTGTAATAAATCTGAATACAAAAATGGCCTTTATAGCACTGTTAGAGGCTATAAAAGTCCATAAAACATTTAACTGACCACAATCTGTTGTAATTTGCGCATGACAGGAAAAGTGGTTTTTTAAGAAACCTATACCTGTTAACGGCTAGTACAATTTCTTGTATTTAAGAGGTGAAGTTCTGTTTAGTGTTTTTTTTGTGATTTTCGAAGGAAATATATCTTTTAAGGTAGGAATATTAGATTGTTAATTACTATTACCAAACATAGGAGATATTTTTATTTACATTTGCAAAATTATTTTGAAGAAAACAAAGATATAAGTTGATGAATTATGCCACGATTTATAAAAAGGGTTAGAAAACTTATTTATTTTGTAACTACGTATTTGAGTTGATAACATTTTTTTTGTTATATAATGTCAAAGTATGTTCATATCTTTCTTGTTATAATAATTTTGTTTCTAAATGATGCAGCGCTTTCGAGTTACATCACTTTGTTTATGATCATGTTACCTTATATTTAGTTCATATTCGCGTGTTTGATATTTTTTTGTATGTCAAATAGTTAAATATTTATATTATGTCTATAGAAACTATTCACTGACTACATTACATTTAATTTAGGGACGATTTATGGTTTAGAAAAATGCTTGTTCTGTAATCAGTGTCGTAACATTTTTTTTGGAAGGGGAATAATAATTATTATTTTCACTAATTAGGTAGTATTTTTAGCTTTTCCATGACATACATAAATAATGGATGTCAATTTGAATAAATTAGCCAGTTTACCTGAGAATGAACTATATGATTGGTTAGAAGGGATACCCGTAGATCAAGCTGTTGATTCTGATTTTGGCGGAGATAGTGATGCAGATGATGCACTACCACTAGTTCTTGATGGTAGTTCTCGTGCTTCAACACCTATTCGTTCAAGCCGTTCATCATCAACAACACCTCTAAGTTTTAATCTTTCATTTTCTCGATCAGGTATAACAGACATGTGAAAATATTATTTACACTTGATTTCATATTTTTTTGTTTTTAGACATGCTAAAGACCGCCATTCTAAATTCATCTCCGAATAATGTACCACAATCAGTAGAGTCACTTCCCAGTTGCTCCAATAAACCACCAGAATCATTAGTTTTTTCTTCTAACAAGCGCACAGTTCGCAACAAATATATATCGTATGCCGAAACAGATAATAACAAAGATGATTTCGACCCGGACGATTCCTTAGTCGATCCTGATTATGTAACCGAGGTCATTATAGAGCGCGAAATTTCAGACAATGAAAGCAGCGAGGATGATGTTCAAGACGAACACAGACATGAAAATAATGAACCAACTTTCAAATTTACAAAACAGTCTTCAGAACCCATATCATACAATACATTTTTATTTTCTGAAAAATGCGGACCAACCTTTGATGTAGATATTGAATCACCAATTGTAATATTTCGAGCACTATTTGGACTTGAGTTACTTGAACACATAGTTAAAGAATCAAATAAATATGCTCAGGATAAAGGGTTAAATTTGAATCTTACTGGAAAGGAGCTTGATGCATTTTTTGGAATGTTGATTATAATGGGCTTTCATACCTTATCTTCCTTACGTTTATACTGGTCTGGTGATCAAAATATGAAAGTGGACCGAATTCTTAGCGTAATGCCTCAACGAAGATTTTTAACAATATTACGTAACTTACATCTAAATGACAATAGTAATGCCACAACGAGACGATCCAGATTTTGACAAACTTTATAAACTAAGACCAATGCTGAACACACTCAATAATAATTTTAAAAAATCTTATATTCCAGACAGAGATATATCAATAGACGAGAGTATGATTGCCTTTAAAGGTCGTTTCACCCTTAAACAATATATGCCTTTAAAGCCAATAAAACGCGGTTTTAAAATTTGGGCGATGTCAGAATCTAAAACGGGATACCTCCTTTCTTTTGAGGTGTATCAGGGTAAGGCCAGTACCGAAGAAAAATGGACGCTAGGGGAACGAGTTGTTTACAGCTTAGCTAAACCATATTTGTCAAGAGGATACTGCCTTTATTTTGACAATTTTTTTCAGCACATTTGATTTATTGAAAAATTTGTTAGAAAAAAAACATTTGCTTGTGGAACTTTTCGGTCCAATCGTAAATATTTTCCCAAACATGTCTTGGCTAATGACAAGCTTTTAAAAAATCCAGGAGATTCAGATTATGCGACCTGTAATGAAATTTCTGTTGTAAAATGGAGAGATCGTGGAAAAAAACCTGTAGTAATCGTAAGTAATTTTCATGACGTTAGTAAACTTACAACAGTAAAACGCACTAATAAGGCAGGTCAAAAGGAAAATATCAAATGTCCGTTGCCTGTTCACGATTACAACGTGTCCATGGGTGGAGTTGATCGTTTTGATTAGCTTCATGCCTCCTACAACATTGCATGGAAATCAAGGAGGTGGTGGATGAAAATTTTTTATTATTTGCTTGATGCTGCAATTATTAATTCCTATATTCTTTACAAAAGTAAGGCAAAGGAATCAAAACAGAAACCGGTACCACAATTAAAATTTAGGAGTATACTTGCCAATCAACTGATTGGTAACTATACAAATAGAAAACGTCAAGGTCCACCCCCTGCCCATTCTATCTTACGAAAGAAAAGTGGACGCGCTGTAAATAATACAGAAAATCAAATCAAGAGATTTACTGATGTTGGAAGTCACTTGCCAATAAAGGGAACTTCAAGACGATGTGCTTTGTGTAGCACCAAAGACAAACCAGTTCGATCAAGTATGATATGTAAAACGTGTAATGTAGGCCTATGCTTAACATGCTTTGTGCCTTACCATACACCTTAAAATCATTATTGTATTAAAATTTGTTCAGTTTAGTAATAATAAAACGTAAATCTGTACCTCTTTTTTATTTTAAAATTTGTGGTTGATATAAAGACCTATGAACATAAGGCGAATTTAGAGCGCGTAAATGGTCATAGGTTGATATATCAACCACCCTTTTCCAAAAAAACTGACGTTACTATATTTTTGTAAATGCATTTTTTATACAAAATGTATCATAAAGAATCAATTTTTACCAAAAAATAACAGGTTATAAAAAGAAATGAGTTTTGCACGTTAAAGGGTTAAAATACATGTATTGTATTTTTTTTTTTTTTTTTAATAAAGTCGATTATTTTATTATTCCATACAACACTTACCACTTGATGAATCAGAACTTCCATAAATAATCTCGGCATCGGATAACTTCTGCGTCCTTATATGTTGCTGATTCAAATACAGATACAAACTGTGTAAATACTGACTACCGACTGAGTATTGCGACCAGTAGAGGAAGTAATTTTTTACTAAATTTTGTTCACCTTCCTCTTGCACCTTATTGAGTAGTCTGGCAACGTGATCGATAAGGTACTGCTTTGTTTCGGCATAAAGTCTATCAGCCATGGGTTCGGGATGGGCAACGCATAGCGAGTAAACATCTCTACAAAAATAGTTCAGATTTTTTAGATTATAATAATTATAATAACTGTGTTTATGTGATATAATTGTTCTTTAAAAAATATATAAATTTTAGTTGGCAAGAAAAATGTTTTCTAAGGACATTTTATTTTACTTAGTAATGTTGGTCACAGAAATGTGAAGTGATGTTTATCTTACATTCATCAGAATAATTTTTTTAAAATTTATTTGCGTATATGTATTTTTTCTGCAATCGCCTAAAAAGTTCATCGTTTTCGGTAAAATGTAAAAAAATATACTCAACACACCCGGAAAGTGTGTCTACTAGAATGGCTGGCTTTCAGAAAATTGCCATTGCCCAGTAAAGAATCACTTTCCGATCTTTATGTAAATAGCTATTATTGTCTGAACGTTATTTGTGGCATTCTCTAAATTTTCCTTTTTCTTTTTTTGGGACTTACTACATCATGAATAATTTTTCGTTATCTAAAAAAAAATATAGTTCGTTATCCAGTATGTTACTGGAAAAAAAACCCTGTGATTGCGATTTTACGTCAAAAGATTAGTCAGAGGGTGTTTTTTGACAACTAAGATGAGACACAAAAAATAATAATTCCCTAACGTTTCTGAAAACGAATCCGTTTTCTTTTTCAAAGTTATTTATCTTTTTTTAGAATATGTCAAACATAAAACTTGACTTACTTACGCTTCTTTCATTAAAACTTTTGCCGAATCTATATCTATAAAACGATTATTTAGTGGAGATATGTCGACGATATTTTTGCAATTTGGCCTCATAATATTGAGTTGTTATATAATTTTTTAGAAAATATTAATAATAAAGAACCATCCATTAAATTCACTTTGGAAGTAGAGACTAATCCTTCTTGGATATTTTGGTTAAAAAAATTGGTAACACAAAATAGTTTCGATTTGTAAAAAACATAACTTAAGACTCAATTCACAAAAAACAACTGTTATTTTGTCCGAAAAATAATTATGAAATTCTCAAATCCAGATTAAATATTGTAATTAATGATGACAAGTTACTATTTGTTGAAAAAGCCAAAAATTTGGGTGTTATAATTGATATTTACTTAAGATTTAACGACCATGTCAACTATTTAATAAAAAAATCTTAGAGTGGAATGAAAAATAATATTAACTGAAAATTTTTGTTAATTATTATTTACTAACTTTTACAAATCTTATCACAGATAAGTATAACATATATCTTTTTAAACAATTATTTTCCCGGCTCTTTGCCAAAACGCTGAAACTTGGATTACAAAAAAGATAATATGCACATTATGTTCAGTACTACTGACTCAATAATGTTATTTTTAATTTCAACTATTCTGTCTAATAAAACCAAAAATAAATAAAACACAAGGTACTCACCAGTTGACACTCACTGTAAAAAACTTTAAAATATCTACCGACACGTGTTTCTGCTTGCCTTAGCGTCGTCAGGGTAGCCAGCACATTTAAAGAATCCAAAATAAGGAAACTTGTAAACCCCAATGTAATAAACATTAATGGCTTCAGAGAACAGAATAATTCAAATTATATAGTGGAAATACCCCTTATTAGGGTCAATGAAATAATTTAAAAACAAATTAAGTTCCTCTTCTTGATAAAAGTTAAAATATAGAGTGGAATGAAAATTAATATTAACTGAAAATTTTTGTTAATTATTATTTACTAACTTTTACAAATCTTATCACAGATAAGTATAACATATATCTTTTTAAACAATTATTTTCATTTCATTGGCCCTAATAAGGGGTATTTCCACTATATAATTTGAATTATTCTGTTCTCTGAAGCCATTAATGTTTATTACATTGGGGTTTACAAGTTTCCTTACTTTGGATTTTTTAAATTTGCTGGCTACCCTGATGAGCTAAGGCAGGCAGAAACACGTGTCGGTAGATATTTTTAAAGTTTTTTAAAGTTAGTGTCAACTGGTGAGTACCTTGTGTTTTATTTATTTTTGGTTTTATTAGACAGAATAGTTGAAATTAAAAATAACATTATTGAGTCAGTAGTACTGAACATAATGTGCATATTATCTTTTTTGTAATCCAAGTTTCAGCGTTTTGGCAAATAGCCGGGAAAATAATTGTTTAAAAAGATATATGTTATACTTATCTGTGATAAGATTTGTAAAAGTTAGTAAATAATAATTAACAAAAATTTTCAGTTAATATTATTTTTCATTCCACTCTATATTTTAACTTTTATCAAGAAGAGGAACTTAATTTGTTTTTAAAAAAATCTTATATAAGTTTAAAACTACTATAGGCAAATAAACATATTCTTAATTATAAAACAAGAAAAAAAATTATGTGAATCAATTGTACTTCTAATTTTCTTTTATGCAGATATTGTATATTACCCGAGCTTGGATTCTGCTACCAAAAGTCACATTCAAAAAGTACAGAACACCTGCTGTCGATTCATTAATAATCTGAGGAAATTAGTGTTAGGGCAAAGGGACCCTAGTCAATTTTTCGCTAAAATGACATATGCATAATCTCATACAAAATATTCAGAGCTTTGTTTTGGTAAATAAAACGTAAGTCAATCTTTAAATATACTGAGGTTATAGAAACGGATCTCAACGACTTAATTCATTTCAAACTTACTTTTCCCGGACAAAAAAGATCTATGTGACTTAAGTCTTCTGTACCTACTTAATAGAAGTCCGCTCCATAAACTGTAAGTAAACATAAGTCTCTTGTATCACACGACTATCAGCATAGTCATTGTTATTGTGCCGGTGTTTACAGTTTTAGAAGTTAGTAGTGTGTAAATCAGTTTATAAGTTGTGTGTAAATATGTCTAACCGAACAAAGAAGATTCTGGAGTTATCCAAAAACAAAATATGTAGTGAGTAAAATGTTATTGAATTAGAATTAACATATTTAAACAAATTTTTGAGGTTATGTGGTTAGAATATTGGAGCTTAGATTTGAAATTTCGCAATTATAATACCAATTATCACAAGCCGTGATAGTTTTTTCTTTTTCATGATAATATTTTCTAGTAAAATATAGTAAACTATATGGCAACATAATTTAGGCAATTTAAGATGGATTTATGCCGACACATTTAACATTTATTTTATTGATTTAAAAATTATAAACACTTTTTTACTTGTCTAATTTTCACTTTTTTTTTATTTATTTTATTATTTACGATTTACCCAGGGGCGTTCGGTGAGTTTTGATACAGGGGAAGCAGTTTGTGATATAGAGTGATGGGTAGCGCGAGGCCCCGAGCGCAGCGAGGCAAAAATTATTTTAAGAAAAGGGACGTGGCTTCCGTATACTCATTTTAAAGCAAATGTCGAAAGCTGCAAAGTTATGATATCTAGAAAAAAGTACACTTGTAGGACCGCCACTCCTCAATAAACATAAAACATAAAAACACCACAAAAATTAGACAACCCCCCGATTCCAAAGCCGAAGCTGCACGGGCAAGGGTTACACTTATGAAAAAAACGCACCGACATTGCCAGCGCCGGTGGCGAGGATTGAACCCGCAGCGAAATAGAGAGTTTGTTCAGTCACACTAGCCATCGTGCACTCTCTAGCCAACTATAAATTGAGCCAGCTAGTTAAGTAGTTAACATGCACATACCTACCTATTTACAATGTAGTTTAATCCGCCTCTCCTTTTTTGCGATGTCGGAAATAACTTCGTCGTAAAAGTTTGAATATTTGGACATCTCCTTCACAAAGTCACTTTCTATTGTCAACAGGGACAATTTTGAAAGCCGCTCTTCACTGGTTGAATTTCTTGAAAAAGTTTTTATTCTCGTGTCCGTTTTGATGATTTTGAAAAAAAGGCAGCCATTCCACTAATACTTGAAAAAAACACTTTGCACTCTTTAAGACACGCTGCAGATTGAGCTAGAACTAAATTTAATCAATGCGCAAAACAATGTACAAATATTGCATTCTGAAAAGTCTCTTTTACTTTGGCCTGCAGGCCCCCCAATTCACCAGCCATTACAGCGGCCCCATCATAACTTTGGGCGATAAGTTTGGCACCACACTGTAGATCATCGACTATCTGACAAACTATAGTATATAAAGCTGCGGCCGTTCATGCCGTTGTTACGTCTAAAAATCCTAAAAAGCGCTCTTGGACTTTCCCATTTGGATTTATGTAGCGTACTACGATTGACAACTGACTAATATTCGTAATATCGGTTGTTTCATCTAACATAATTGCAACAAAAGGAGCTTTTTTATTTCTTGCTTGATCTTTTCTAAAACAATATTGCTTATCGACTGAATCAAATCATTTTGAATATGATTTGATGTACCGCGAAATATCGTGGAGTGTTCCAGATGGTTACTTAAAATTGTATCGTAATAAATCAACTAAATTGATAAAATTGCCCCTATTAGCAACGCTTCGAGATTCAGTATGACCTCTAAAACTAAGTTCATTTTCGCCGAGAAAACAAACAATGTCAATAAGTCCTTTTAACACTTTCTTTCAACTGCTGATCTAATGAATGCTCAATTCGTGATTTTCCAAATGTTTATTCTTTTAGCACCGCTCGCAAATGAGTTTCACACTTACCATGCCTTTTTGTCACTTTGTGAATGTTGTTTAAATCTGAAAAGCCATTTTCATTCCAAACACCTTTTTCATTCCTGAACAGTACACATGGCCAACAAAACAATTTACACAAATTTTCACAACCCCTTAACCACTGATTAGCACTGTACACTTCAATATTAAAGTACCTATAGCATGATTTAACTTTCGTTTTTAAGAGTTTTAAATCAGGTGTTGGTTTCCCATTTCTAATAATATCCAGTTTATCTTGAAACGAATATGTTGAAAATCCCCTTTTCAACAAATTGCACACCACACAAACGCAAATAATATTTTCCACAGTGCTAGAACCAGCTTCCAAATTTAATAAGTAATTCTAAAACTGCTTACACGCGCACTAATGTTCAACGTTTTAAAAATCACTTATCGCCGCACCACAGGTTTAGAAACACCAAAAAAGTTTTTACAAATATAGCACAAAAGCTGAGAATAATACTAGGAAGATTAATATTAAGTATAATATTAAAAATGATATTAAAATCGAGATTAAAATCTATAAAATAAAACGTATTACGATGCTATACAGCTCAGATATCAAGATTATGAAGTGGGGATGGGATGCATTTCAATAAGTTACCTACTTACATCAAAGACAGTTGTCTCTGCTTACATATATCGAAGTCGCTCGAGTTCGTGTTGGCTCGATTAATCGAGTGCGTCATCGTTACGGTTTTAGCGTGCAACATTATCTCAGCTGCTGAAATGCAGGACCATGTCTATTGAAATTGGGTAAAAGTAAATTTTAATGATTAATATATGTGATAAATAATAATTAGGTTCTATTTATGTGTTTTTTTTTAATAATCCCAGGGGAACCACTGCTTCCCTTGCTTCCATGGACCGACCGCCACTGGATTTACCATTTAACCTTTAAATAGGAGATTTAAGAATGCCAATATCCATTTATGCACAACTCATTTACAATTTATTATTTAAGAAACATCCAATTAGAGTTTTTAAATAACAATATAATTTTGATCTAATGAGTTGTGCATAAATGGGTATTGGCACTCTTAAATCTCCTATTTAAATGTTAAATCTTAAATGATAGATGTTAAATATGTCTGCATAAATCCACCTTTAAAATTAATAAATAAAAAAAAATTGATACAATTTTAGTAAAACATATACAGTATGACCGTAACAAAAAGGTGTAAGTAAAACAATCATTTTCAAAATAAGTATTATTGTGATGTGATAATACTGTTTAATCGGTCTGTTTATTTGAAACAAGTATTTCTATGGAAAATCCAAGTAATTTATGCTTTTTTTTTTAGGGGGAAAATGAAGTTGAAAGTGTTTATTACTGGGACGGGTACGATTCTGATAGAGATCCTGCTTACGAAAACTCTAATGAAGAATCTGACAGTGACACAGACTTATTGAAAAAAACGAGTGAAAGTTGCAGAAAAAAACATTATGGCAAATGATCAGCCTGTAAAGAATGCAATTGATCAAAAGTATAAGGATGGAGTAGTGAACAATTCAGAAGATATATTCGTAAATAAAGATAAGGAAATTAATATATTATTGGAAGAAACAGAATAGAAGAAAAATTTAGAAGATGGTATAGAAAGAGACCAAATTGAGAATATCGTATTAGAGGAAGTACACTATTCAGAAGAGATTGATATATCTAGATAAAGTATTGTTCAAAAAATAGGAGTATTAAAACCGTACTCTCGCAAACTTAGAAAAGAACGAACATTAAAAATGCAGACAGGTCAAGAATACAATACAGCTAAAGGAAAACTTCAAAGGAAACGTGAAATGAAAGATTTAGGAACTCGTAGATTAAAATGTAGGGTGGTTATTGGAAGAAAATCTTTTCGAGGAATATTGGCAATGAGGAAGCCATGATAGAAGAACAGATTTTATAGCAAAATTGGTTACTTCGAGCAAGTTGAAACTCGTAGAAAGAGACAAGAAAATAGCACAAAAGAAAGAAATATAATGTACAATTATTTCGAGATATATGGTAATCGTCGTAAAACTTGCAAAAGGTGCTTCCTATCTACTCTTGATGAAACAGAGAAATTTGTACAAATCTGCTTAAAAATAAATCAAAAAGTATTACAGGAATCGTTGGCCCAGACAGAAGAGGCAAGCACACGCCGCCAAATAAAGTCTCTACAGAAATATTACAAGTTTTAGATCACATAAATTCTTTCCCAAAATATGAAAGCCATTATACTAGACGTGTCAACGATAAATTATATTTGAATTCCGACCTCAACTTAACAAAAATGTATAAACTTTATAAAGAATCTAATAGAAATCCTGTGGGAAGAAATATCTATGAAAGGGAATTTCATAAATTGAAGTTAAAGTTTAAGGTTCCTCAAACTGACGTTTGCCATAAATGTGAAATACTAAAAATGGAAATTGATATTACTCAAGATGAAGAGAAAAAGAATCAGTTGTTGTCGGAACAAAAAATACATCATAATGATGCAGACATGGCTTATCAATCCAAGCAATTAGATAAAGATAAAGCCAAACAACATGATTCATGCATTTGCTATACTTTCGATCTTCAGCAATGTTTACCTACACCTTTTCTGGAAACGTCTGTATCGTTTTATAAACGAAAATATTAGACGTATAATTTGACTGTACACAATTGTGCCTCTGGTAGTGCTTCTTGTTACATCTGGCATGAGTCACTTGCATTAAGAGGTGCAAATGAGATCGCTTCCTGCCTTTTCAAAGAAATCATGTCTTTGTCACCAGAAATCACTAAAATAACTTTATACTCTGACACCTGTGGTGGTCAAAATAAAAATTTCCATGTTGCTGCGATGTTTATGGTAGTGATGCAACAAAAGGCAACAATTGAACAAATTGATCACAAATTCATGGTTTCTGGACATTCCCATATGGAATGCGATGTCGACCATTCTCTGATCGGAAAACAGAAGAAAAAGTCTGGGATAAAAGTAGCTCATCCTCATGATTGGGCAACTCTCATCAGATCCAGACAAAAAGACTCCATTTAATGTTGTCGAATTAATTTCAGATGATTTTTATGATTTTGCTATTTTATTAAAGATGACATTTATGAAAAAACAAAAAAAAATAAAGGAGAGAATTTCAAATTACACGATGTTCGTTGGCTACGATATACAAAAAAATATGGCATCATATTTTATAAACATTCTCTGGAACAGACTCAAAACATTGAAGAAGTAAATTTCACAAGAAGGTGGCGACAAGGTGAAATTCAATTGAAGAAGAGATATAATGAACCGGTATCAATAGCTACGGAAAAAAAAGAGCATCTTCTACTTCTTCCGCTCGTTCCAGAGATTTACAAGAAATTTTATGAAGACTTGCCTACAAAAAATATGAGTCACATTGATCCAGACTTGGAAGATTTTGTTTCCGATACTGAATAATCTGGAAAATCTTAGTACATAAAATTTCGGTCATTAGGGCTTTAGTCATTTTTTACAAGGTCAATAAGAATTAAGTCATATCAAACTTCGTTTTTTCTCCACATTTGTTTAAAACTGTATTACCATTTTACAGGCAAATGCCTTTGTTATCGAAATAATAATAAAATTTTGAAATTTAATGCGGACGCGTTTGTATATATGTATATACATAAGTTTGTTATTATAAGAAAATATAAGAAACTTGTAAATAAATATTGTAAAATCCTACAAGGTAGGGGTTAAGTGGAAGAGTGTAGTCTACAAACTTCGCCCTTAATGAAATGTAACCTACTGTTTCATTAATAAAGACGTATATTATTATTATTTTTATTCGAAACTAGTGTATACAGAAAAACAACTCATACTAATAGATATTTAAATTTTAAATCTAACCAGGCAATTATTGTTAAAAGGGGTGCTGTTAAATGTTTGTATGACAGGGCAAAAATAATTTCATCTAATGATATTAAATAATGAGAAAAAATGCATTAAAGAGGTATTAATAAATAATGAATATCCCGAATTTTTTTGTTAATAGGACTCCAATAAATATTGACAATAGGCTTAATAATCTGGTACAATAACCTGAATACCAATTTACTTACAACAATAATTCCTTATATATGTTTATCTTAAAAACTACGTCGTGCTGGATATAAGTTTCATGTTAGGACAGTATTTCAAACGAGTAAAACTGAGATCCATTTTAACAAAAGCAAAACCGGTAAATTGTGAGCAAAATTTAAAAAAACCGTATTTACAGTATTCTGTGTGTGTGTAATAAATATTATGTGAGAAAGTCATCCAGATCTCTCAGTGTAAGGTTAGATGAGCATAAAAGTTATATTAGAAAGAGAATAAACTGGGATTCAGCAAAAATTTTAATAAAAGAAGCGGACAGCATAAAACGAAAAATTAAGGAATCAGCACTAATACTACTAAATAAAGAAAATTGTTTATCCCATTGCACTGTAGATTTTGGTACAACGTGGTTACCGATGTTTAAAGAAGAATTGAACAAAATTAATATTGTATAATTTTTAAGTATCAACAGTTCTATGTAAGTATCTATGGATATTACATAAACAAATAATATCAAGTTTCATGCTTAACATTTAAAAAAAAAAAGAAAAATAACTTTGAAAAAGGAAAGAGATTCACTTTCCAAAACATTAGGGAAATTTATTATTTCTCTCATATTGGTTGTCAAAAAACACCTTCTGACTAATGTTTTGACGTAAAGTCACAAGCGTGGAAGTTTATTTTTCAAGTAACATACTGGGTAACTAACAATATTTTTTTAGATAATGAAGAATTATTCATGTGTAAGAAAAAAGTAAATAATTATTATTTCATTCGAAATATTGTTTTATCTCTACACAGGTTATTTTAAAAATGTGTAAATATCATGAAAATAGTTTGATTTAGGTATAGGAATACCTGTATTAATCGAAAGGGAATTAAATTTAAAAGAGTATTCATTATCCAAAAACGAATACTATGTTTACTATTTAATATGAATTATAGAAAGAGTTGTCGAAATATCTTTATTGAAAAAGAAATTCACACCACTCCTTGTATTTATATATACAAATGTTTATTATTTGTTAAAAACAATCCCCATGTATTCCCTAGTTTAAATGAAACATCTATATAGTACAAGGCAAGGTGATAAGCTGTTAATTCCTATCCATAGGACAACTTTCAAAAATTCGCCATATTATAACTCTATTGTGCTGTTTAATAACTTGTCAAATGATTTAAGGGATCTTCCTCCTCAAAAATTTAAAAAAAGAAATCAAAACATTATTATTAAAAAATGGTTTCTATTCAGTAAATGAGTTCCTTGACAAAAATAACTTGTAAATTATAAAATTCTATTATTTATTAAAGTCCATCTGATGATCTTACTTCATTTAACTTATTTATTTTAAATTAAAATGACTATATTTCAATATTAGGTGCATATATCCTTATCTTATTTTATTATTATGTTGCTTAATCTGTATATTGCCTTATATACTGATATTAATTTTATTTTATGTATTATTAAGTATTTTAATTTGTATACTGTTTTACTGACATTATGTCAAATTGACATTGTTATATATTGTTATTGTATACTATTCTTGTTGTTTTTTCTTTTTACTTTTTTTTTTTAAATTAGTGACTTGCCAAATGTATATTATTATGTATCTTTATATTGGTGAATAAATATTATTATGATTTTATTAATTCTGCTTCGTAAAATAAGGTTGGTTGCCATTAAAAAAAAAATGAAGTTTGAAAACATTAACACCAAAAATCAGGAATATAATAAATTTAAAATCTTTGGATTTAACAACTTCATGTGATTAAAATCGATGAGGTGTCATGTAAATACTATGAAAATGGTTCCAATAGTGCTTTCCACAAGTAAAAATAATCCACAGACAGCAAATATGGAAAATAGTTGGATGTTAATAGATCTCTTTGTTAACATTATCCGGTGTCATTTCACTGCTTTTTTTACAATGTTGATTAGATATTAAATCAGACTGTATGTATCCGAAAACATTTTGTAAATAATGTTGAAAATAAATATTTTTGTAAGAAATGTGTCATTTCTTATTTGAAATTTAACTCATCCTAGAAAGTAAGTAAAAGCTGCTGTAAGAACCCGCTTTTCTACTTCTATGTTGATCAGTGTTAAAAATATTAAGCACCTATTATTCAAGCTGTCTGCATATTCGGGAAGGATCGACAATGTGCGGGTGGTTAACCACAACATAAAGTAGTGTGAAATAATTACAATAAATTGTCATGACCCAGAAAATTATTCAAAAAAACTGTAATACTTATTTTCTTGAAGTTAAAAAAGCAGTACCCAAGTAAAATGTTACAAATGACAACCTAACCTAAAAATTTACTTACGAAAATCTGTCGTTCCATACGGTTCTCGCTACGTGATCCAACGTTATGACACCCTTTATAGTCTCTCTTATTGCCCCCCAAGTTGCATTAAAGTCCACCCTTCTCGGTTTTAGGGACATCTTACCACTTTACAACTACTTTTCTTTGGTGTCAATATTTGACAAACCTCCAAAAATGACAGGGCAAAAATACAAATCTAAAAATAACGTCAGTGGAAGAACGCGTAAGAGAAGTTTAATTTGGGAAATTAGTGGTTTTTTAAAGACGTTTATTAATACTTACCTTGATTTTAATTAAATGTAATAACGGCCTTGGCTCAAATTTACGATTTATTGCGATCTATTAAATTCAAAACATCACGGTATTGTCCATATTAGATGATTTAGGTTAGGTTGTTTATTTGCAAAGCACTAATCATGTATTTCAACGTTGAATTTGATGAGGAAATTGTTAAATGTAATGCGAAATAACCTAGGACAGGACGTCCAAATAATTTTTTGCGTTTCAAAGAGTTTTTCATTTGACACTTGACAGCCTCATATAATTTTCTTAAGTACGAATTCCCAGAGGATAAAATTCTGTAAGTTAATATGCATATATTATCCATTCCAGATATTTTTAAATATGAGTAGACGTTGATGTTTTAACTTAGGTATTCTAGCAACATTACTGAAGCGACATATCCAATATCTGTCATAGAGCGCGTGCGTTGATGTCACAACTTTTGAGACCTTAGGAAAAAACAAACATCTGTCATCACGTGATCTGCCAACTGCACATGTTGTTTGTCTTGCGGTTTTAAAAACTAATCATCGCTAGCAAAAGTATTATAGGTACTTCAGTTAGAATCCAAGGCTGCTTCTCCACTTTTACTATTAATTATTATATCGGAGGACGGTATCCCCAACGAAAAGACGAGTCAGGATTTGGTATTTCAGACGAAAAACAAGTCGGCTTAACGATCTACATTTTGCAAGTGTAAGTATCGAAATGCATACTGTTAATATATCTCACCTTAGTATTTTGTTTGTTCATTCTTGTATTATCGACAATTTCCCAGATTTGTATCTGTAAATCACAATGGCTTCGCGTGAGGGAGTATATAGCAGATTTTATACGAATCGTCTCGTCGCAGGTCGAAAAACTTTTCAACGCATGTTGGTCAAGATGAAGGACGAAGAAATTGAAAACCAGAAAAAAAATTAGGAATATTGATGAAAACTATGTGAGTTGAATGGTTTGATGAAAACCGAAAGAGCCCATATACGATAGCTCAAATATAAACATAAAACTCAAAAACCGAGTGTATTGCAGAAATTATATCCAAATGATAAAATTATGAGGAGAAATTTTTGTCAAAATTAGCTAGAAAAGCATAGAGAAAATCAACTAATATTCGATCATAGTTTTTGGAGAGATGAGGCATCATTCAGCATATCAGGAATAACTAATAGAAAGGATAATCATCACTGGTGTTAAGTATTTTTAATTAATTGGTCAGGAAGTAATCGGGGCTAGGCGTGATTGAGACACAATGGTAACTTAACCAATAAAAATAAATAATATTCCAGCTATATCCACAATATTTGCAGGCTCTTTATAAAATAATAATAAAACACTTGTTGAATGCACAGTTAACGTCTCTGAACCTCTCAAAACGTCTCCCGATAACTCATAACTAAAGCTGCAAATCGTTTCTGTGTATCATAGTCGTAGAGTACAGATGTACTTACCGTCACCGGCACTCACCTTAACCGCGAAACTTTTTCTCCAGTCCAGTTTATTATTAGCTTTAGAGTTGTGTACACGTTAAATCACTTGGGCGTATTACATATTGTTTTTGTATTTTTATTTTATTTGTTGTACTTGTTGATATTAATTTAATAATAAAGCATTAGCAGACGTACGCAGGGGTAGAAAACGACCATTTGCTGACAAAGTGAATAAATTCATAGGTGAATTCCCGGATTTATTCTATGATGGTGCTAAAATAATTTGTAAAGTGTGCGAGAAAGATTTGATGTGCTGGGATAAGCGTGATAGTGGACTTCACGTAAATAGTGTACACCATAAAAATTAAAAAACAATAGCGTGCCTTCGATAACACAGTTTATGTTTGATTTACTGTTAATGCTGATTGCCTGTGATGTTCCGCTGCACATACTCGATAAACAACCATTTCGAGAGTTCTGGAATAAATGCAATGCCCAGGTGAAGTTACCAAGTCGCACAACGTTATGTAACTAACTATCTACCAACTGTACCGCAGACATGGTAAATAAGATGAAATGTGAATTAAAAAATACACGTCTGTGGTTATTTGTTGATGAGACAACAGATTGTAAAAAAATTCTATTTTAAATGTTATAGTACGAGTACTGGACCCTCTTAAACCGACAGTTCCACTGTTACTAGCTAGCAAAAGACTAAGTCAGTGTACTAGTGAAACAATTACCAGGGTGGTGCTGGAGACGTTAGAAAAATTTGAGCTGGCAAAAAGTCGTGTTGATGTTTGTGACTGATGGCGCCGTGACGATGCGTTCGGTAGGCCGTTCTTTGCAAGAACAAAGTTGTACGTTTATACATGTTACGTGTAAAGTGCATGCTTTACATCTTGTGGCAGAAACCATTCGAAAAGATTTTCCAGAGGTGGATGCATTAATAGCAAGTACAAAAAAAATGTTTCTTAAATCTCCTAAACGTTTCCGTGCATTTCATAGCAAGTGTCCCGGTAATCCTGTACCACCACAGACGATTCTTACACGTTAGGGAACATGGTTGAAGGCAGCTTTTTATTATGCTGAATATTTCCAACAAATAAAAGCTGTGATACTACAATTCAATCCAGATGAGGCTGCAGCTATTAAGGAAAGCCAGACAAAATTCGAAGATATTTCCGTTGAAACAGCTTTAAAAAATATTGCGAAGAATTATAAACCATTACATGAAAGCATAAAAAAATTAGAAAATAGTGCGTTGTCGTTAGCGGAGTCACTGCAAATAGTGGACGAAGTAAATCTACTGCTACACGCTATAGGTGACGCAACAAATGAGCGCGTTAAAGAAAAGTTCGCAAGTGTGTTAAATAAAGACACCGGTTTTACCAAATTAAGACAAATATGTGATGGTGCAGCTCCAGATCCGTTAAGTGCGTTAAAAGTCTATTTTACGTATGCGTGTATTACATCAGTAGATGTCGAGCGGTCGTTTTCAAAATATAAGAATATATTTTCACCAAAGCGAACATCACTCATGGAGACAAACATAGAAACATCATACCTGATGCTGCAAAAATGGCTACACATCTTCTCCAGTTTGTGATAAGCAAGCTAGTTCATCAAACCAGTTAAGAGGGTAAGTTTACATACGTTGCTATAAATTGTAACAGTTTATTGTTTCTCGTATTAATTAATTTCGCGTACGCTACTGTCCCACGGAACATTTCTGACAACTCTACTCATAAGAATCAGAACACATCCTCGCTAACTGTCAGTTCCGTCACTCCCATTCATCGGATCTTGCCCCCCCCCCCACACTGGGTACTGACAAATCTTCATATAGTATAAGAACTCCAGTTGCGAATAATGAATATGTGGTCTGGCATCTTCAATAATAGGCTTAATATAATTTAATTAAGGCAATATGTTAAATATAACAAATGTTCCTCTGAATCAAATGATAAGAACCATTTGGCAGCAGGATGGAGCTCTTTTTCACAATATTCAAAGGGTAACAATACTGTTGAATAAGAATTTCAAGGAATGGATCGGTAGAAACGGGTATATAAGATGGCCCCCTGGAGGTTCCAATCTCACGCCTATTGATTTTTTTATAGAGCAATGTGAAAAATCAAATTTACAAAAAAAAAGATCTGACAGTTTTGAGGAATTGTGGTTTCCCTCATTAGAGTAATTATTGATCACATCAATAAAAGCAATATCTTGGATACATTATCCAGAAACTTTTATAAGAGAATGCGAACTTGTGCGTTAATGATGCTTCTCAAAAAGAACAATTAATATTGTAATTTTTTTCTAAAATTTCTTAATAAATCTCTTGTTTTCTGCTCAAAATAATGTTATTTGTGCATGGTTTTACGATGCCTGTTTTTTTTTGCGCTCAGTTTGCAATTTATGAATTATCGATATGTAAATTAATACCAAAACTATGGAAGATAGATATACAAAATCCTATGCAGGGCGATTCGCCAGCATCTTTACAAACTTTGGCAATGGAAAGTAGATGTAATTTCATAAAAAAATGTCATAATAACATCGTCTGACTTTTTTTTGTTCACAAGTTATAAAGGTTTTAAAATTTTTAAAGACGGAAAATGTAATAACTATAATTTAATAGTCAACAATTATTAATTGCAATGATACAAAACGTAAATTATTATAAAATTACCATAAATGTTCAAAAGATAGTCCACCCGTCAACCTGAATAAATAACTCGCACCGACTAAAGTTTCCTGCACTCGTAATAAATTCTATTATTTTTAATATAAATTGGTACATCTTGATTCCTCTGCATTGATTGATTGATTACGATCTGTTATTTCCGTTACATACACGTTGCGTCAAGTAACCCCATAAATAAAAATCGCAAAAATTTAGAACGGGAGATCTAGGTGGCCACGGACTTTAAAAATTCTAAAACCACTGTAACTTGTTAACAAAAGAAAATCGGATCTACGTTTGTATGAAATTATTTTCATTACGTCTATTTTCCATTGCCAAAGTTTATAAAGAGGCTAGCGAATCACCCTGTATTGTTGAAATCAGAAAAAATGAGGATTGCTTATCTCAAGTGAGATACAGGTAGGGGTTCCATTTAAAAAACAAGTATAATCTTGTAACTTATACGACTTGTAGGTCATTATTTTTTTCAATATGGGATCTTCCAAGAAAATGATCACAAAAAAAAATGACAAATCTAATATGGCGGACATATATTTAAAAATCAGGATTTTGATGTATCCTGTTATGTTATTAAAACTCTTATCCAATCAGAAACCGCCTTTTTGAAAAATCTCTATTTCCGATTGGCTGTAACTCTTAACAACCCTGCATGTTATTATCTCGTAAGAAGATACATCATAGGACTAAATGACAGATTGAGCTGAAACTTGGTTTTAAGGTTTTTCGAGATCGCTGATTAGTGATTACAAATCATAGGTTAAAATTAGAAAAAAACGAAATAGCTGATTCAATATGGCGGACGCATATATTTAAAAAATATCAGAATTAGCCTAAACTTGGTATTTTGGAGTTTTCGAGGTCACTGATTACAATTCTAGTTAATATTACAAAAATAATATATCTAATTATTTTTTTCAAGGATTTAAAAGCAGATTCTCAAGTTTTTAAATTGCTACATCAAGTGTACTATTTAAATTGTCTTTTAGTACAATAAAAATTTCCTTCCCGGACAACTTGAATTTCTCTAGAGCCTGAAACAAAAATATACTGTCACGTGTTTGTTATCCCCACAAACATGTCAAATCGTAGATTCGTTGATTGACAGTCCAGGTAACACTTACTCACTACTTTTTTAACTAATTGATAATTAGCAACAATAAATTAATGACTGTCTTAACTATATAATCACAATTAAACACTTATTAACCTCTATCTTATTTCTTCTTTACTCGTTTACTTTCAACTTAAGACTGACTTCTCAGTCCCCCCGTGCGCCTTATTTATACATCCATTCACGCAGTCTAGAACATATCCCTGAACATTCCCAGCCCTTCTCGTACAATTCTAGTTCCATCTAACTAGTCTACACAGTCCAGTGGCGTAACACTGCCCCCACCTTAAGCCGGAACGTCCCGGTCGAGCAATTCGTTATTCTCTGCATACTTAGCTAGTCTCTGTATATGCACCACCTTCATCCTTGATTTTGGAATTTGTTGAATTCGGTATACGACGTCGTTTAGCCTGGTGACGACAGTATATGGTCCTTCCCAAGGCGGGTAAAGTCTCAGCCTTTCTTTCGTTCTGGGTTATATAGCCAAACCAAACCGTCAGCCTGGAATCTTCCTGAATTCGTCTTAAAATCAGCCTTCATACGGCCACTTGCTATGGCAATTCGGTCACATACTAGCTCATGGATATTCCTTAGCCGTTCACCAGCTTCATAGGCGTAGGCATTTATGGAAAGTCGCTCTTCATCTGGTGTACCAAACACCAAGTCATATAGCAGTCTAATGCCACGTCCAAACATCACGCGAGCCGGCGTCTGTTCTGTTGTTTCATGAATGGAGGCCCTCAATGCCATAAGGAAAAGAGGCAAGTGGCGGTCCCAATCTCTCTGATGTTTCTCAACCACTTTGGATAGGTGTTCCTCCATGGTTTTATTACATCTCTCCACTATTCCATTTTATTTTGGATGTAGGACGGTTGTCCTCGTCTTATGAATTCCCAGTAAGAGGCACATCTTCTGAATCACCCCTGATTGAAAGTTTCATCCTTAATCCAAATGCAACTCCAGGGGCACGTCAGACGACATACCAGATTATCTATCAGAGCTTGGGCAACAGTGGCAGCTTCTTGGTTTGGTATGGCATAAGCTTCAGGTCATTTACTAAAATAGTTCATGGCAATATGTATTTATTCCCATAATCTGTTATGGGAAATAGGCCAGCTACGTCGATCGCAGTTCTCTCAAAAGGAACCCCGACGTATTAATTGAACCATCCTTCTCAACGATGCCAAAGCGGTATGCATCTGAATTTCCCTCCAGGACTGCTTCAATTATTTTCTCTGTATGTGCAGTAATTTTTACTGTCTTTGAAGTTAGTAGCCTGATGTTATGGAATTTTTCATCTGCCGTTGAGAGGATAATTTCTTCATTTCCAATCTCGTTCTCCCACGTCAAATATAAATCCGTACTTTTCCATAACGTCTAATCCCAAAATGAGGTCACCTGTAATGTCAGCTACGATAACTTGATATTTAAAACATAAAAGACCAAGCTGCAGCTCCGTGACGACTTCACATTGAACCGCTGCTCTATCTCCCGTAGGTGTCATATTGATCAATCCTTTTTATACTTCACTTACTTTGAAACCAGTTATGAATCTTGCTCATACTATTGATGAAGAGGCTCCTGGGTCGATTGCAAAGACACATGTCCCATTATTTACATATCCCTCCAGCAGCAGACTACTTTGGACTCTCGGAAGCTGGGAAACTTTTATTTCTCGAGGGTCACCAAAATTCTTGGCCAGCGCAGCTTCCAAAATTGCCAGCCATTTTTAGTTCTCCTGTATCTCCTCAACCACAGCAGCATTTACCCTTTCTGGTCTGCGCTGACGAGAGCTCATCAATTAACGTTCCAACTGCCAACTGTTGCTGAAACTCCATTGGTCGCATTAGGATAGGCTAAATCAGCTAATCTCTCCACAGCAGCCTCGAATTCCTTGAGCCTTTCTCCACCCCGTTGTCTGCGTGATTTCGGCTGAGTCTTATATTCTTGGGCGAGATGTTCGTCGGCCATATCTTAGTTCCAACGCTGCCTCCAGAATGCTAAAGTTTTGCTGCTGTGCGGCAGGAATTGTTAGGAGCAGGTCTAATGCTTGGCCTCTTAGTGCTAATACCAATGCTGTTGCTATTCCTCATCATTCCAGTTAGTTGAACGTGCAGTTGCCTCAAACTGCTCTTAGAAGTTGACCATGATTTTTGACCGTTGAATACCAGACGACAGAACCAGGTGGCCACCCTTCTCTCTTAATTGTTGTTTGAGTCAGGCTACTTCACCCCTGACTTCGCTGACTTCTTCTTTAACTTCAGTTATTTCTCCTTCGAATGCTCCTCTAAATTCACCTACTTCTTCTTTAACTTCCATGACTTCAGCCCGTAAATCTTTTTTAAATTTTTTAGTGACCGAGAACATGGCTTCCTGCTGTCCCTCCATAATGTTTCTTAATTCTTCCTGTCGACTTATTTCTAGACCTTCCATCATTTTTCGTAAGTCTTCTTTTTCTTCCTGTCTTCTTCTTTCCTGATCGTCCATGATTTTTCTCTGTTCTTCCATCATTTTTTAATTCACAACTTTCTTCCTGTCTTTTTCTTTCGTGTTCTTTTTTCCTCCTGTCGTCTTCTATCTTGTTATTCTTTTTCTTCCTGTCGCTTTCTTTCTTGATCTTCCGTCATTTTTCTCTGTTCGTCTTTCTCTTTCTGGCGTTTTCTTTCTTGATCTTTCATCCGTTCCAATAATGCTGCTAGTAAGTCCTATGTTTGTTTCTCCACCATACTTCTTGTTATTGGCATTTACTCACGACACGTCAGTTCACAATATAGTTTACCGCACTATAATGTCCATAAAATGTATCTATCACGTCTATTTTAATAATGGAATGTTCCAGAAAAATCTCGAAAGAGCACTAGAAAGTCTTATTTAGAATCTGTACTACTTTTGTGTTGCGAAATTCACTTATCCCCACACATTTTGCAATGGAATATTCGAGAACTTTCACGAAATGTCACTATTAAGTCTTGTTTTGAGTCAATAATACGTTCCCGTTAACACAGTTCACGTATCTTCTGTAGTTTTCAAATCGAATGTTCTAGAATTTTCAGAAAAAGTCACTTATATGTAGTTTTAAGTCTATACCACATTCCCATCGACACAATACACGTATCTCCTATAGTTTCTAAATAGAGCGTTCTAGAATATTCCCGAAATTGCACTAATAGTCCTGTTTCTCAGTTCGCAACACGTTATTATTGGCGGCACTCGCGTATTTGCAGCTATTTCTAAATCGAATGTTCTAGAAACTTCTCTCGAAAATCCACTTTAAAGTCACTATTCAGTCCAGAAATAGTCCTCCAACACTGGCCAGTAAAGCTTAATTCTCCGTGTCACCACTAATTCCTGAGAAGAACACTGTAGAACCTTCTCGAATATTCCAGAAATTTCTCTTCCAATCCACTTCCAACACCAAATTATTACGTGTTTGCTATCCCCACAAATATGTCAAATAGTAGATTCGTTGATTGAAAGTCCACTATTTTATTAACTAATTAATAATTAAGAATAGATTAATGACAATGACTGTCTTAACTATAATCACAATTAAACCTTTATAAGTATCTTTCTTATTTCTTCTGTACTCGTTCAATTTCATTAAGAGTGACTCTTAAGGGGCCCACAGGGCGCCTTATTTATACATCCATTCACGCGGTTTAGAACATTCCAGAACATTCCCGGCCCTTCTCGTACAATTCTAGTTCCATGTAACCAGTCTTCACAGTCCAGTGGCGTAACAATACGTATTTTGTTACATTATTTCACATGATTTTTGAAAATCATTTTATTCTTATGAAAACAAATTATAAAATAGCAACAAATTTAATTTTTCACGTGATACACTGTAACATAATGAATAATACCTTGTAATATAAGATTTTTTTAATTATTTTGGGATTTCCCTAAATTCCATATAAACACATAGCCTCCAAAGGCAAAGTAAAATTGTATGAATGATACACTGGAAAATCTTTATTTTTTTATAAAAATGGTCTGTAATATAAAAAAGTTTACAAAATAAAGCTACAACTTTATCAATGTGTGTAAATTACAAATCATTTTACAAAAAAATGCAAGCATTTTCAGTAAAGAAATCATACAATTTTAGTTGGCCCTTGGGTTTATATAGGATTCAGGGGTTATCTCAAAATAAATGAAAGGCCATCAGAGAAAACTATCAATAATTAATAATTTAATAATTTGTGAAAAATAACAGTTACTTTGCAAGAGACTGTGATACAAAGTTAACTTAGAGAGTAAAAATAAAAAGTAATATTAAATTATGATTCTGTGTCTGTGCTATTTTTGTTTTATTTTCTGAAAAACTATCTGCCACAAATATTGGTGAATCTTCCTGAAAGGATTCGAAATAGGATGTGGTTTCAGCAAGATGGTGTTCCACTACATTATTTAAATGCAGTTAGAGACCACTTAAATAATACCTACCCACTTCAATGGATTGGAAGAAATGGACCCACTAAATGGCAGATCCCCAGATCTTATAAAAATGGATTTCTTTTTATGGGGATACGTGATGGAAATTATTTATAAAGACACACCAACAGCAGTACAAAATATGAAGGAAAGGATAATAACTGCTTTTAGATCTATCACACCGGCAATTTTAGGAACAGTAGAAACTTCATTTTCAAAGCACATAGAGACGTGTGACAATCTAAATGGACATCGTCGAAAAATATACAGGGTGTTCCATTTGAAAAAATTGAGAATATTCAATTCAAAAAGTTCTTAACTGAAAAAAAATTTTTGACCACCCTGTACATTTTTAGGAATTAAAAATGATTCAAAAACATTAATTAGATGTGTCGCAACTAGTATTCACATAAGTTTTTCTTAAAACCCATAATTGTGACTTTGGTGATTTTTTCAATATGCATCTGCTGATGGCATTATTTCAACATAAAAATTCATTATGGGGGATAGTCAATAATAACATAGGAATGGGTAGAGTCGCTAGACAGAGGCTTCAAAAAATGTACTGATATACATAGCATTCCATTAAAAAAAAAAGATACTTGATCCTGTAATTTCGTCTTGGCTCGCCCTGTATATTCGAAAATAATTTCCGGTTATAGACTTTTTTTATCTAGTTCACTTCTATTTTTTTTTTTTTTAATTTCTAACTATCGTATAACTCGAGATATCGAAGTCCGACGCACTATTGCCCCACCCTGTATAAATCGGTAGTCGGTACTCTTTGGCAAAAGCATGTACATACTAATTCCGTGATGTTCAAAAATTTTCCCATTTGGCGCTGAATCTTTCCGATCGTCATTTATTAATGAAACTTGACCTATCACAATGCGCTGCACCCTATTTAAGGCGCACGCGCGTCGCGCCAGTGTGACGTCACGATCAATACGCCACGGCTAAAATCACATATCCCTCAGTATTATTAGTGTTTCTCCTTTTAAAAATAAGTTATAATACATTCTAAAACATGTAAGTAACACTTCAGTTTTTCGGTTCACATATTGTGCCCCCGTTAATAATAATTTGCTTCTTAAGAAATGTCGCTAGACTGTGGTGTGAAAATAAAATTATTTCAGGAAATAGGAGATTACGACAGGGATATTAAATTTTTCGGGGTGTTCATCGAAAATATTTTATAGCCGGTACATGCTTTTTATTGGGTTTTTATTATAAAGAACCA
Source organism: Rhamnusium bicolor (assembly GCA_029963845.1). Lineage (NCBI taxonomy): Eukaryota > Metazoa > Arthropoda > Insecta > Coleoptera > Cerambycidae > Rhamnusium > Rhamnusium bicolor. The sequence goes on along the minus strand of JANEYF010001303.1, from coordinate 36,879 downwards.
TCATTTATTTCAGTATGAAACAAAATAAAGACGGTTTCAAAGTATAGCCACTTTGAATTTATAAATGTCAAAAACACATTACAACTACCTACATTATTTTAGCCTACTTTGATTATTAACTTTATAATCATATTGTCCATTTCCAAATAACAAAACGTGGAAATAAACTAGTGTTTATTTTTCAGTTTATCTACATATAAATAAGTTTTTTTTATTATTATTGAGCAATGCGATAGGTGATGTGATGATTCCACCTGTTTAAACCTATTTATTTAAATTGCAGTTTATTTACAACGAAATAAACAAATTTATCGGAATAAAAGTAGGTGTTGAAAATTGATTTTTAAACTAAACGGCGATGCGCACGCGCCCCTGGAAAACAACATGTACAAGTATTGAATCGTATTTTAGCCTTAATGAAACCTTTGATAGTTTTGCGTGGTTTTTATTTTTAGAAAATGAAGACGTAGAAGTTGATTAATTTCACACATCGTGGTAATCTCAATTGTTATTGAGGTCACTTTATCTTTAACAAACATGTAAGTCCAACATTTTTAAATTTCTAATAGGAAACTTGAAACGGAAAGATTTAAATATTGCACTTTTTTACAAAAAAGTAGAAGCATTTAACATAGGCATTTACAAATTATACATTACGTGTATATGTAATGAAAACAAATAGGTAATGCCTGTTCATATAATGAGTTCTGTGACCTACATTGGAGACTGGGCTGTGCCCCATCACAAATTGGCAAAAATTAGCGATTCTACAAATTACTTGTAAAGAAAGCTTCAAAGACATTTCACTGTTTCCGTTTATTTTATTAAAGGAAATATGTCCTTGCAACATTAAAACTTTATTCCAAATTTTTTTTTATTGCAACTCAAAATTATATACATTTTCATGTACAGCGTGTGTCAAATTTGATGGATTTTGGGGTATAAAAAGTGACCTTACAACAAAACTGATAAGACATCAATTTCCTTCTTTTTCGAGGCAAATTCAATGACTCAATCAGATATTTTTGTTTTCGCTTTACTCATTTTATTTTCTTTTTAAAATGATTTTAAAATCTCCTTGTATCTTGTTTTGGATGATGAAGTTTCTTTATTGTAAAATTTTTACATCTTTTTTATTTTCAAGATATAACCTAAACTTGCATTTTTTTACATGGTATATACAGAATGTTTCCGACTACGCCAACATATGGAGAAGGTCATTTTCAGCAAAATATTCTCAAACCTCATGGTTTTCGAGATACTGGGTGTTGAAGTTTCTAAAAAAAAAATGTTTTTTTCCCGATTATCTTGTGAATAGAAAGAAAGAATACATTTTTTGCGTGGAGGAAATATTTATTGAATTTCTTTCTACAAACGTGCCAATTTTCATGTTGATAGATTCACCAATGGCGTACTTACTGGGTTCATTTTACTATTTTCTTTAAAAAATAATGACACGCCAATGTCTTAATGGCAATATTCCACTATTTTTGGAATCCTTAGATATTTTAAGAAGAAAAACTATTCTCTAATTTTTTTCCTAGGTTACACATTTTTCGAGTAAAATTTAATAGCTTTGCTGTATCTGCTACAATAGCAGATATTAGAATGGGCTATGGGTCCTTTTTTTTTGGACAAAATTAAAATGGCTGAAAGATGAACTCGATACGAAACTAGCGTAAAATTGGCCCACCCTATACACTACAATAATAAATAAGGTCACTCTTAATCATTTATTAACGAGAACTTAAGGTAATATAAAAAATTAAAATTCGAAACTGAAACATTTTAACTGGACATGACATAAATCAAATAACTGGTTTCTAAACTAAAGAAGATGGTCAAAGTGAGACCCATTTTCTGGAATACAAACTCGGCATCGCTTTATAATGGACTGCCGAGCTTTTAATAATTGATTTTATCGTATTTCATTACAGGCAGTTTCTATTATCTCAATTAATTTTCCCTGCTGCCCACTGGAGTAGAATAAACTTTATCTTTTATAAAACCCCAAGCAAAAAAATCGAAAGAAGTGAGACATGGAGAACGGGTCGTTCATGAAACTGATCCACAATGTCCGATCCATCGATTCGGATAAGTTGCATTAAGCCATTCTCAAACTCATTATACGTGATGAGCCGAACAACCGTCAAGCTAAAACCAAGCATTTCGCATTGAATCAAGATGAAGATTATCCCACATATCTGCATGCGTTGTTTCAAGAAATTCCAGAAGTAATGCCAATAATATTGTTTCCCCATAAACCAAGCCATACATTTACGCTGAACTCATTCTGGAAATTTCTTGACCTAATTCTCGGGATCCCAAATATGCAAGTTATGAAAATGAAGTATTCCTCTTCTGGAATAACAAGAATCTGAAGAATTATTGAGGCTCTTCGAATACTCATAGATGGGTCCCTATCAAACATTCGAAGTCCTGTTTCTGCTCCTCACAACATTATTCAAATTTCTGTTTTGCTCCTGTCTTCTTGCCACTCCATTTTCTCAAAAATCTGATGTACTCTCCGAAAAATGCCTGGTTGTGGATGTCTTGTATTCGGGATTCGCCTACGGTATTTCATTGCAACTTCAGTAGAATTTTCATCGCATAATCCCAACACGTAAAGAATATTTGCGTAATTTTCATTGGTAAATCGAAATGGCATTTTAAAAATTAACGCAATACATAAAGAAGTACAAAAATTGCCAGAATTTTTAAAATTATTGAAATAAATAATGAAAAAACACTGTTGACTGTTTATTTACATCTATCCCGTTTACGGAATTAAAATTAATTCTAAATAATAGATAATTCACAAATTGATTTAATTGAAAAAATAGAATTAAAACACCTTTTAAAAATTTGCATTGAACAGAATTATTTTCAATTTACTGGTGAATTTTATAGATAAAAAGACGGCTTACCAATGGGCTCCCCCTATTTCTCCTTTGTTAGCGGAGATATTTATGGCAAATTTTGAAAATGTAATTTTTAATAGTAATAGCAACCTAAAAGCACATGTTTTCTATTGGACTCGTTATGTAGATGATATTTTTTGTATATAGACCGGCACAGAAAGAAATTTAAGTAGTTACCTTAATTTATCGAATTCCTTTAATAGTAAAATTCAGTTCACAATGGAGACCGAGGAAAATTGTCAATTAAACTTTTTAGATATTAATGTTAAAAACACTGTAATTATTTAAAATTTAGCATATATCGAAAACCCACTACCACAGACACAGTCATTCATTACAATTCACAACAATCTTGGCAAATTAAACTCTCTCCCTTTCATAGTTTAATACATAGACTTACAAATTTTCCCTTAGATGAAGATGATTTTAATAAGGAATTAAATATAATGAAACAAATTGAAAGAAATAATAGATATAATGAGTCGTTAATAGATAATATGGTTAAAAACAAATAGCGAAAAATGATTCAAAAGGAATTTTTTACTGTACCTAACAAAACGAATAAGTACAATTTCATGAATTATATTCCGAAGTATAGTGATACAATTAGTAGAAAATTAAATAATTTAGGTATCTCCACAATAGCTGTAAACAAAACAAACTTAGGAAGCATTTTGGGTCAACAATAAAGAAAAAATAAGTAAACTTAACAAATTGGGTGTATATGAAATTAAATGTAAGGGTTGCAACGCGGCTTATATTGGCCAGACTGATAGAAGTATAGCTAATAGGGTGAATGAACACAAAAAATCAATTTTAAATAACAATAAAAATACAGGAATGTCAACTCATTGCATTGAAAATAATCATTTTATCGTCACAGAGAATATAAATTTAATTCATACAGAAAGAAAAGCAAAACGATTAAACCTTCTTGAACAACTAGAAATAAAAAAATCTTAAGTGATTTTTCAAACAATCCTTGTACCACCAATGACCAACTAAATTTCATAAACACACCTATAATAGATAATGTATTAAGAATTTCCCATTAAATTATATTCCAAGTCGGTAGGTACTTAGTTTTAGTACCCTGGAAATGCCTGTAATTTAACCTGATTAGGTGTTGTTGCACAAATATTAGAATAATCGCCCTCATAACTTTATTATTCATCTGTAATGCTCTTGAGAAAGGCCTAACAAGCCGAAACATATGTAGAGTGTATCGAAATACATTTTTGAAACATCTAAAAGCGGCGGTTTTCTTCAAAATAATTACTGTTGACTTCTGTCAATGGATTGACAATCTAAATATTTTGTAGTCAAAGCCACCTAATATTAATGAAATTTTGTTGGAGATTAAATAATTGCAGTGTGAATTGATGGTCCCAATATAAGTTCAGTTTTACTCGAAAACCGTGCAACCTAGGAAAAAAATTAAAGAATAGTTTTTCTTCGTCAAATATCTGAAGATTCCAAAAATGGTGGAATATTGCCATTAAGACATTAGCATGTCATTCTTTTTTTTAACCAAATAGTAAAATGCACACAGCACATTTATAGAACGCAATAGGGAACTTGCCTATAATTTTAAAAATAAAAATAATACTAAAAAACATATCGTAACGTTGTAATAAAACGTGTACTTCACAAAAAAAATAAGATTTCTAATTCCACGAGATCAGTATAAAGGATCTAAACAGCGATAAAATTGAAGTGGCCCGAAACGAGCTACTATTGACTGTGACGTCACACCATACAATATTCGGTAGTCGTCGCGCCGGGAAGCAACACAATCAGATGTTTACCAATTCCAATTCCAATTTAAAATCTTTATTCACAATTAAGTAGATTATTTACAACTTGTATGGGGTAAGATTTATATTAATATATACATATATACAGAAAAAAGAAAACTAAAAATCAATTCATTCATAAAATACTTAAAAATAATAATACAAACAAATTAACAAAGTATGACATTCTATATAAACATATGTACAATATGGCGTTATTAGACTGTGGTTGATTTGTTAGTGACTGTTCTGATATAAATATATAATTGTGTTTTATAGTACCGCTTATTGTAGTTGTACAGATATTTTAAAATGACTGATCAAGGTTTTTCAAAGGGCGAATCTGATAATTTGCCTAAAGTGGATATGTTTATGGTGGCATCTTTTATACAAAATAGTGAAAGTTTTTCCCTTGGAGAGGTCCGCGGGGTCAAGGCAGAGAAGTATGTATTTTTTTTAGCTTTTAGTAATAATTTATAAACATAAAATAGTTATGACTTGATCACGGAATAAAAAGAAATAACTACAAAATGCTTAGTCGCAACTAAGCATTTTTAGCAGACTTAGTCTTATGTTTGAAAGAATTTAGGGTAATTCTTTACAATAGCCACTTCTATATTTTTCGTGTTTTTTTTTTGTACACACGCGTAAAGTGTCTCTATAGAAGACATTTGCTGCAAAGGAAGTGTTGCGCAAATGTATAATTACCTATTGTAGGTATTTTCGTACTATGTTTTGGGGCAAGGGAAATAAGTGATTGTGTCGTGTTATCATTCACATAATAAATAAATGTAAGATTTGAATAGAATAAATTAAAGGGCAAGGGAAAGGTATTTGCAATATACTATATAGACTAGAGGTAAACATTTTACTCTTGGCAGACAGTAGTGTTATTGAACTTTTATATAATTGTTGCACATTCTGTAGGATACTCTTCCCAGTTTTTTGAAAAGAATCTTGTGTTTGTCTTATAAACTTCATTCTTACAATACCTAATGTATTGACTACATATTTAATTTTCTCTCCCGATGGTGCCGACTGTATTGGCGAAACGCGTGGCAGTATATTTTATAGTATAAACTAAGATTCATTCTTACAATACCTAACATATTGATCACATATTTAATTTTCAATTTTTTTTCATCTCCCGATGATGCCGACTGCGTAGACGAAATTTGTGGTAGTATATTTTACAGCATTTTGGTGTCTATAGAAAATTACTTCAATTTTAGTAGCACATTGAAAATTGCAACCCTCTGTAGATTCATATTTTTAAATAAAATGTCCTATAACTTTTTTATTTACTATTTGATTTTTTTCAAAAACAATGGATTTCTTCCTCTAGATAACACTAACTTATAGCCCAAATTTCAATTCGATCGGACTTTTCTTTCTTTAGTTATCGTGCTTACAAGAAACGTGACGGACGGACAGATGAACAGACGGACATTTCGAAAGTTGTTCAGAATTCGATGACGAACGAAATGATTTTTTCTCTGCGAGCGATATTAACGATTTTAGAAATGTCCCGATCAAATGCAATATACTCTTCGTAATCGTATTTGCGAAGAGTATAATAATAAATAGCTGTTTACTTTCGCATCAGGAAATTACCTTTACTTAGTATCACTAAATTACATTCTATCTACTAATCTTATTTTCTAACATTGTATACACATTCTTTCTTTAATCCTACCCTAATTAAAATTCAATAATTCGGAATTCGGAATATTTTATTGCCCGCCTGCGAAAAACTAGTAGATACACATATAGTATTTAATAATGTACTTACATTAAAATGATCTTCACACATATGTAGAGACCTACTGCTCTGTGGAATGTCTTTTTCATTTCTTCTACACGCTTTTAGCCATTTTGATCGACGATTCTTATCTTCTGGCAATATTATAAATATTTTATCTGGCACTTTCACTGTAGTATTCTTACACAACGGTACAATGCAATATTTAAAATAAGGAGTTTTTGTTTCCATTTTAAGTATACACTTAAAATTTATCTAAATTCAAGCGGTCGAGTGCTGGGATCTCCGTCGTCGCTTGTAAATTGTATGGTGTGATGTCACGACTACTCCCGCGCTTTTGAACTTGTTTGAAACGGTTCGCTCGCGCGCGAAACTTTAATAATTTATAACAAATTTATTATTGGGAATTAAGGCGTCATATTTTGCATATCTTATTTTTTTAGTATTGTAGAACATTTTTATGAAGTAAAAAAAAAATGTGCAAGTTCCCTATTCAACAAATATTTCCTCCACGCAAACAATTATTCTTTCTTTTCATTCAAAAGATAATCGGAAAAAACGATTTTTTTTAGAAACGAACAGATTATGTTCATTAAAAAATATTTTGCTTAAAATGACCTTCATTATACGCTGGTGAAGTCCTGGTCGTTAAAACGGAAACACCATGTATAGTTAATTTTTGCGTAAACCAATTCGGCTTATTTTTGCGAATTCCAAAATATCTATATAATTTGTTACCATTATACTAAAAAACCAGTCGCGACTAGTAGTGGGAACCAAGACGCCTGAATTCAACACCTTGTATACCACTCGAGGACCTAAACAACTGAACGTTAAAACTTGTGTAAAATGACCTGCTGCATCGGAATTTTTTGTGTCGCCAATTGATTTCGAACTGCGAAATCAGTGGAATGGAGAGTTTTTCAAAATATGCGATTTTTCTTTTTAGATTTTTCGTTCAACTGTCGTATATTTTTTTATTAGTGACTTTATTAACCTTAACTAATACGCAAATAATTCGGAAACTATTAACAATTAAGAAATTTAAAAAAAAGAATTTTTCAAGAGGACGAAATTTCCGATAAAAAAAGTCCTAACTCCCGGAACTGTACCTCCATTATTAATAATTTTAATTTAATGGTGAAAATAGTGCTCCGCGCGGCGAGCGCGACGCTGCCGCAGACCTCAGAATCCGACCATAGCAACAAAAAAAACATTTTTTTAACTATAAAGTATTAATTTAAAAATTTCAAAAAAATATCGGATCATCTAGACATCCCAAGGAACAATATCCACTTAAAAAAAAGTTGTTTTCATCAATTTTTCATGAAATGCGTTTATTGTTAATTAACAAATTTTTTTGGAGTTCACGTTTATGTTTATAATCAGATAACTGTTAAACTAAAGACATGAAAATTATAACCGATGCTGGATACATTGTGACAAGTATACTTTATGAAATAATCACATCCCGATATTTTTAATCGTTACAGTTCATTAGTTATTAATCTTTTATGTTAACAAAAAACTAATAAACGATAAAAAATGGTGAAACAATTTTTTTTATCAATATTTGTTATTATCGCTGTTTTTTGTATATCAAAACACTATTAGATTTTATAATTTTTAAATTTTTAGTGGTATTTGTTTAAAAAAAATGTTATAACAAATGGATTAGTTGCATATTTTAGAAAAAAATTTTTTTGTCAAAATATTAGTGGAATGATATTATGATTTAAAAAGAAAATTTCTTTTCTTAAAAAAAATGTTTTATTGTTAATAATCATTTTATAATTTTTTTTCGTTATTTAAATAATAGATTAACAAAAAGATTTTTTTCAAAATTTATCATTTGCAATTTTCTACAAAGTAAAAAAATTATTAGTTTATTTAATAAACAATTTGTAATAAACAATGGTCGAATGTATTAATATTTTTTTTTATAGAAAAAACAAATATACTAAAAACAACCATATATTTAAACAAAAAAAAATAATAAAAATTTTGGATTTTTTATAGAATTTCCAGTTTTGCTACTCTACAGAAATTAAAGTGCCTCCTTCTTTTTGTTAAGTTATTAACCTCTATATCTTTTATGTTAGAGATACGACAATGGATATTCAAGTCGTTTTTATAAAGGATTAATTAATCTTTAAAATGAGTTAACCACCTAGTTTGTAACTATTATTAATCAGCTATTATACGCATTTGTTTATAAAAAATTAAGGTTTCTTTGTCATTTTCGAATCTTTTATGACTTATAGCTTATTAAATATTGCAGATACAATAATAGAGCTTCAAGACAATTTTGTTCAGTGATTAAATATCTACCGAATAAGCTTTTGATCATATCCATGTCTCTTATAGTTTAAACGTATTTTTATTAATATTCTTCAAATTCGTATTCTGTTATATATCTACGATTTTTTTTTTTTTTCAGTTTTTAATATTTTTCTATACTTTTTCTTTCTATACATTATAAAAAGTTACATTAGCTTATAACTCAAGGAGCTGCTATTGTTAATTTAAAAATAAATAGTTTTTTTTATCAAATTATGCAGTTACTCGAATTTTTCCAATTTTCTCGGCTATATCATCAAAAATTGACATGGAAGAAAGGGTAGAAGCCAGTTCAATTCAAAATATAGATGAACCGACCAGTTCTGCAATTCCTCCTTAAAAAAGAAAAAAAACGTTTCGTATAAATAATGACTATATATTGATTACACCATTATTATTCTTATAATTTATGAAAATATAATTGTTCTGAAATAAAATTTCTATTTACTTAATGATAACATTTGATCCTTATATTATTTTCAATAATTTTTAAATAAACAAAACATGTAGTTTAAATTAATTAGTAATAGAATAAATAAAAATATAGTTACTATATAACGGAATACGAAATTGAGGAATATTAATAAAAATACGTTTATAGTTTAAACTACGGATATGATCAAAAGCTTATTCGGTAGATATTTAATCACTGAACAAAATTGTCTTGAAGGTTTATCACTGTATCTGCAATATTTAATAAGCTGTAAGTCATAAAAGATTCGAAAATGACAAAGAAACCTTACATTTTTTATAAACAAATGCGTATAATAGCTGATTAACAATAGTTACAAACTAGTTGGTTAACTCATTTTAAAAATTAATTAATCCTTTATAAAAACGACTTTTAATATCCATTGTCGTATCTCTAACAGTTTAAAAGATATACCGGGTGGCCACGAGTCAACGTACGCCCCCAATATTTTGGTTGTTTTTGAATTTAAAAATTTGGTTTTTGGTACACATAAATTAGACAATAATGGGCTACTTTTAGACCAACAGGAATGTAAATATCCGGTTCAACCGGAAGTGACATCAACTTTTTTTTCTTAAATAGAATTACTATATTTTTTTTGATGGTTTATTATTAAGCATAAATTTCTAAGTGCAACAGTTTTTTTCAGATTTTAAAAATTCCAAAAAATAAGTGAGATACGAACAATTTTTTAATTTTTTCAAAATGGCCGCGTCAAATGAATGCGATGTAAGAAAATTACTAAGTAGGCTATGGAAATTATTAGTAAGGTTGTAGACTTGTCTGTAAAGAAGAAAATAATTGTTTGAATTACTGATAGGTACCAATATTTTTAGGTTTTTTTTTCAAAAAACGGAATTTAATTTTAATTTTCATTTCCGTAGAGGTCCTATGGAAATTTTTTTAATAGAACTGTGCTATTTTTTTTTATTAATCAGAAATAATGATTCATAAACTATAATTGTTTCGCCATTAATCATTTCTTAACGATATCCTTCGTAATAATAAAAGTATTTTTAAAAGGTAAACACAAATTAAACAAGAAATATTTTAATAAAACGTTACAACCATGAATTAATAGAATAACAGAACTATTTAAAACCTAAATTATAATAAACCATTTTAAAAATTGTTCAAACTGTTCACCGTTTTGATTAATACACAGAGTAGCGCGACTTATTGTTGCACGTCTGACATTCTGTAATTGTTGAGATGTTATTTGTGCAATTTCATGTCGAACTCTTTCTTCCAGATCTTGCCTTGTGGTTGGAGCAGTCATGTAGACTCTATTTTTCAAATGCGTCCAAATAAAAAATCGAGTGGGGTTAAGTCAGGCGACCTTACAGGCCATCTGACTGGACCATGGGTCCCAATCCAACGATCTGGAAATCATTGATTTAGGTAATCCCTAACGATAATAGCATTGTGTAGTCCAGCCCCGTCTTGTTGGGAGTAAACCTCGTCAATATTGGTATTTGAAATTTGCTTAGTCTGTGGAACTATTATATTTTGGAGAAATTCTAGATATCCTGATCCAGTTAGAGTTCCGTTAAAAATTATTGAACCTATGATATGGTCGCCCAGTTCGCTAACCAAACATTGAAGCCAAACTGCTCCTGAAACCACCCCTGTCTCATAATGTGAGGATTTTCAATTGCCCGATATCGAGTGTTGTTTCGATTAAATAACCCAAGGTTTGTAAATCTCGATTCATCAGTGAACAAAATGTTTTTGATAAAATTCTCATTTCTTAATTGGCGTAACTGTAACCAATTACAAAAGGTTATTCTTCGTTGATAATCATTCTCATACAAAAATTGATGCAATTGATATTTATAAGAACGATAGCCGTGTATCTTTAAAAATTTCCTGGCTGATTCTTTGGAAACTGGTAATTCATGTTCAATTTGTCTTACCGAAATGGTTGGGTCACCATGCACTAAAGCGAATACATTAGTTTCCGTTTCTTCATCCACAATAAATCTTTCTTCAATTTCTATATCAGGTTCAGTTCTAAATTGATGCTCCAACCGGGCGAAATAGTTTCTCCGAGGTTGTCTTCTTTCTGGATATCTCTCTCCATACAGAGTTTGTGCTCTAGTTGCATTACGTTGAGACTCCATAAATAATCAACATGTCAACTTTTTCATCTCTTGAATATTTTTCAGCCATTTTATATTAATTTTCTTGTTTATAACAAATGTAATACACTTGCTTCAGAAAATTAGTAAGTCAAAAATAATTCAATTGTTGCGAATGTTTGTCATTTTCATGTCTATCTGCAATTTTGGATTTAAATGTAGATAGGTACCTTATTAAAATGATTTGTTGGCGCTTACCTTTTAAAAATACCTTTATTATTACGAAGGATATCGTTAAGAAATGATTAATGGCGAAAAAAATTATAGTTTGAATCATTATTTCTGATTAATAAAAAAAATAGCACAGTTCCATTAAAAAAATTTACATAGGACCCCTACGGAAATGAAAATTAAAATTAAATTCCGTTTTTTGAAAAAAAAAAACCTAAAAATACTGGTACCTATCAGTAATTCAAACTACTATTTTCTTCTTTACATATAAGTCTACAACCTTACTAATAATTTCCATAGCCTACTTAATAATTTTCTTACATCGCATTCATCTGACGCGGCCATTTTGAAAAAATTAAAAAATTGTTCATATCTCACTTATCTTTGGAATTTTTAAAATCTGAAAAAAATTGTTGCACTTAGAAATTTATGCTTAATGATAAACCATCAAAAAAATATAGTGATTCTATTTAAGAAAAATAAGTTGATGTCACTTCTGGTTCAACCGGAAGTGATATTTTCATTCCTGTTAGTCTAAAAGTAGCCCATTATTGTCTAATTTATGTGTACCAAAAACCAAATTTTTAAATTCAAAAACAACCAAAATATTGGGGGCGTACATTGACTCGTGGCCACTCGGTACCTAGAGGTTAATAACTTAACAAAAGGAGGCACTTTAATTTCTGTAGAGTAGCAAAATTGAAAATTCTATAAATAATCGAAAAAAAATTTTTTTTTGTATTGGTTAAATATATGGTTGTTTTTAGTATTTTTTTTTTATAAAAAAAATATTAATACAATCGACCATTGTTTATTACAAATTGTTTATTAAATAAACAAATATATTTTTTTTACTTTGTAGAAAATTGCAAATGATAAATTTAGAAAAAAAAAATCTTTTGTTAATCTATTATTTAAATAATGAAATAATTTGGCAAAAAAAAAATTTTTCTAACATATGAAATTAATCCATTTGTTTATAAATTTTTTTTAAACAAATACTACTAAAAATTTGAAAATTATAAAATCTAATAGTGTTTTGATATACAAAAACAGTGATAATAACAAATATTGATAAAAAAAATGTTTCACTTTTTTCATCGTTTATTAGTTTTTTTGTTAACGTAAAAGATAATTAACTAATGAACTGTAATAATTAAGAATATCGTGATGTGATTATTTCATAAAGTATACTTGTCACAATGTATCCAGCATCGATTATAATTTTCACGTCTTTAATTTAACAATTATCTGAATATAAACATAAACATGAACTTCAAAAAAAATTTGTTAATTAACAATAAGCGCATTTTATGAAAAATGAATAAAAAAAAATTTAAGTGTTAAATGTTCCGATAATTTTTTGAAATTTTTTAATTAATACTGTATAGCTAAAAAAAATTTTTTTTTGTTGCTTTTGTCGGATTCTGAGGTCTGCAGCAGCGTCGCGCTCGCTGCACGGACCACTATTTTCACCATTAAATTAAAATTATTAATAATGGAGGTACAGTTCCGGGAGTTAGGATTTGTTAATAAGTTTTGCAATTTTTTATGTGCTGGTAAACAATTTTTATATATTTTTCTAGACGTCATTCCGAATCCAATGAGCTATCGCCCATATTTTTACGACGTTTATCACTAATTAACACCGTTTTTAACGTGTGAACTAGACTACATATTGTGGAAGATGAATTGCAAAATTGACAAAAAAAATATACATGGATTTCACATATATACGTGGATTTCACATTTAGAAATTGTGAAAAAACTAAAAGCATATTTTCTTAAAAACTAGAAACATTGTTATTTAAAAGTACAATATTTTAAAAAAAAATTTTACAAGTAAAGAGGTTTAATTGCATACATTTTTTTAGGAAACCTTCAGATTCTATTTAAAAATTTCACACAAATTGTAATCTGTTCAGACATTTGTCCCACAAGTGAAGTAGAAAAATTGTTTTTAAATATGATTTGAAGGAAACAACTACTCAGCGGGCAAATACCCCGACCTGCATTGAATTACACCTTCAAATCATGATAGATCGATAGCCAATATCACTGACTAAAAAAATTGTACCTATTTTTATGCAACCGCATAATCCAAATTTACAAAGAATTCAATTTAGGTGATATCTGATTTCTAAGTTTGTACAAAAATTTCAAATAATAATACATACCTAAATTGTACAAGATAATTACCTCAAAAATATATTATTTATTTGCACAAATTGTTCCTGTCACTTTTTTAATACCAATTTAAAATGTAATTTTTTATAACTGAGATAAAATACCACATACATTTTTCTCTGTGTTTTGTTGCAAAAATGCCATTATATGCTGATACCTAGTACCAGAATATGTAATGCAAGCTTACAGAAATTATTTTAAATCTCGTATAAATGTCCGAACTTTACAGGAAATATAAGGTTCAGAATCGGCGTATAACAACTACTGAGTTGGTTTGTTCGCGTATATTTATTTACTGACTAAAATATATATAAAAAACCTGTACGCGAGTTACTTTCCCGGCTTAGGTCGAAAAGTAACTTTCTCGTACGGTTGATTAACAACTGACTAAAATACTAGAATAGCGGTGTATTTTAGGATCTGAAATTGCGTCGGGAAAGTAGATATTTTTGAGTGATTTCAGAAAAATAATTATTTGTCACACTTTTTTTTTATTCGATTGTAAGAAAATATTTTTTTCTCATATTTATATTAACTGAAAAATCTGATCGAAATCGACTTTACGACACTGACACAATTTAATAAAAATATCATTAAATTGTTTCATTTGTTTATGGTGTCCATTATTTTGTTCATATTTGTTTACCGTCCGAAAAGTAGTCGCCTAGCAACTACAATAAAAAATAATACCTGTTATAAAAATTAGATCTTTTCCAAAAACATCACTTTTCAACACAATCGAACTATTTTTGTTCATTTTTTTTTTACATATTCTGGTGACCCCGAAATATTTTTAAATGCTATAATCTCATTGCTGTGACAATCAACTTATTTTTTCATATGGCACACTATAGTTTCTTAATTCTTTTTGGAACTGGAACATTTTTCTGCATACGACTGCATAAAATTTTCTAAGGTGTTCTTTTTTTATTTATTTATACCAACTGCTTTTGGGTTTTTAAGTACAAAAAAATGTGTTTTTAAGCTCATAAATTTTATTCTTGATGGTGGGTAGATTTGAGGGATAGCGGTAGTATTATACCCCAAACTTTTTTAGCTCTCACTTTTGAGGCAAAATTTATATGTAAAATTATTTCTCTTTAAATAACAGAAATAAGTAAAACCTTATATTAATAATAATAATAACACCCTGTATATACTTATTGGACCCTCCGCATACTGACTAATATATAAATATTTATGACACAAACTAAATCATTGCGCATAGTTCGGGTAATTTAAACTATTATACATATTTATAGTGTTTTTAAAATGCTAGTCAATTCACACAATGACAGTTCGCCAAAGTTTAGAAGCACACTCTGTTTATATCACGAGTATTAGTGCTGAAACGAAGAAACGATTTGCATCATATTTCATCGATATGTTTCCGTTTTTTAGGTCAGCAGGGGATTCTTTGACCCCAGCGGCCGGCAGTGGTGGAGATGAAATTGTGGGGGGGTCCAAGAACGCCCCAACAAATCGCAGCACAGAAGAGGCTGCAGCAAACACAAGCCCAGGTGGATGAAGTCGTTGATATTATGAAAACAAATGTAGAAAAAGTACTGGAAAGGGATCAGAAATTATCCGAACTTGACGATAGAGCAGGTAATGAGTTTATTGAATTTTAGGTAATTTGCTACGTCCCCATATATTCAAACGAGGAATTAAAAGTATTTAAATATTTCCTATTCCTAATCCGGAATTGTCGTGAATAACAGCATGTTAATGGTTGAATTCTATAAGTGTCCGTTAAATTTTAGTAGACTGGAGTTCCGCTAAAATTTTAACAGGAGGGACTGTCGTTAGTATTCTATAACTATAATAGAAATCAGTTAATTATTTAACAGACTCTGTTTAAATTTAGCGGGATCTAGTGTATTAATTTTATGAGACGTTAGATTTGTAAAAAGGTTAAAAGAGAAAATTTGCTATATTTTATATATGAACAAGACAGAAGGGAACAACCGTAAGTAGAATACTATGTATTATTATTTATTATAAGTTGTAACTAATAACAATAACATACAATTTGTTTTCTGGTAATGGTACAGCGGAAAATAGCTGTTTTGAATAGCGGTTACAAAAAAAAACTTTTTTTCAGAAATGTTTCGAATATACAGATATCTTAAAAAACGATTATATGTTATATACTAAGCCAGGCGACAGGTAGTTCAATAAGGAAATAATTAGTGGAAAGCTGGAAATTGCTTTAATCGCTTTATTTGGCCCCAGATATTACTCTCCCAAGTTTTCCCCCTCGAGCGAAGTCGGCGTTGGCCCTTCTGGCCCTAAGAAGGTACCATTTTTCGGTTTTTTGAAAATATCTCCCAAACCATCAACTTTATCAACAAAATACTTATTATAAAAAATAATCTAGAGTAAATTTGCTACAAAAAATGTTCTTTACCATTTGTCTCTAAAGTGAACCGTTACGATGTTACGACCATTCAAAGTGGAACCCTTTTTGATTCTTGCGGAAATTTTATCGAAATCATATGCCATATCAAAGTTTCTACATGTTATAAATATTTGTCAGCATTCCAGGTGCACAAGATGTTAACTTGTTACAAGTATAATATCTTCCCTTATTATGTCTGCTGTGGCTTTTACAATTCTTAGACGCTCCTCCTGATCATCGATCTTTCGACAATGGTACCAATTTTCTGTGAGTATTTTGTAGCCTGCGTCGCGAAAACAAATCACCGATTAATTGTTTTTTCTTGCTGTGACAATGATATCAGCACCATATTTACCAAGCAACCTGTCTTTCAACGTTTTCTAATTAGGAATATAGCCCTCAAAATCTTCGAATATCTCTTTGAATGTGAATTGACATTCTTCTCGATTTCGTTCCATATAAGAGCAAGCATACTCGAAAGCAGCAGTGACGTTTTCATCTTCAAGCCGACCAGGTGGCCTTGTCGATGTGGAAGAACTCTTGAAGAATGTTTTCGCGCAAGAGCCGTGATATCGACCCTCTGCAGCGACCAAATCATTTACATGTGCAATTTTCCTAGTAACAGCCTTGGCCCACGCATCGTCACGCTTACCAGCTGTCTCTACCAGTGTGTTTTTGAAATGGAGTGTTTCTACGCGATGAACAGTATCGGGACTGTCAATGGGTTTTTTAATAACACTTTTTAAAAATTCTTTGGATGCATTTTTGCCGCACAAAATACAATTAACCTTGAAGTCGAACTGTTCACACGATCGCGAGCTTCGGTCCGTTGTTGCCCTTTCCCAAGATTTTATTGCCGCGGCAATATTTTTGTCTTTGGTATACGATTTTTGTTATTAACATGAACAGTAACATTCTGCAAACCTTGTAATTGCACATGTCTATTATCACGTCTTTTTACACTACTTTCACGTAAGGTTCTTAATCCTCTCTCCTTCACTATAATAGTGTCTCCATCTTCTAAACCTTTTTCACAAATAAAACAAACGGTTGGATTACCAGCCGCGGCCATTGCCGCACTTTCTCAAACTACAATTTTGATTGATTATTTTGTCCGTAAACACGTATACACTCAACCAGATCGTTCATGATACTGCTGTGGTATGGGAGCAGCGTTGCCAGCTGTATGGGAGGCCGAGCGCGGCAAGCCAGCTGCATCTGCAGGTGTTTCTATCCCCACATACACAGTGTTGCCAGCGCCCTCGGTGAGAAAGTAATGAAGTCCACTTGTCAAATGCACTGAATCTGAACTGAATGTACTTACTGACCATTTTTTTATTGATACCTGCATTAAAAACACCTGGAATGCTGACAAATATTTATAACATGTAGAAACTTTGATATGGCATATGATTTCGATAAAATTTCCGCAAGAATTAAAAAAAGGTTCCACTTTGAATGGTCGTAGCATCGTAACGGTTCACTTTAGAGACAAATGGTAAAGAACATTTTTGTAGCAAATTTACTCTAGATTATTTTTTATAATAGGTATTTTGTTGATGAAGTTGATGGTGTGGGAAATATTTGCAAGAAACCGAAAAATGGTACCTTCTTAGGGCCAGAAGGGCCAACGCCGACTTCGCTCGAGGGGGAAAACTTGGGAGAGTAATATCTGGGTCCAAATAAAGCGATTAAAGCAATTTCCAGCTTTCCACTAATTATTTCCTTATTGAGGCTTTTTTTTCGACATGTCGCCTGGCCTATACGTTAAAATTAGCTTTCCAAGAAATTATACATTTCTCTAAATGTATAAAAGTAATATCGGAGAAGGCTTTCAAACCAGAATATTTAGTGTCTGAATTCAGATTGACTAGAATTTCCGTAGCTGACTTTTGCAAATTTCCAGAAAAAGCATATGATGTGCGAAAATTGCACAAGCTTAATCAAGAAAATAAAAAAACTGAATATTTCGGACACGAATGTCTGTATTTACATATATGTACACCGCGTTGTTTACTTCGAACCAACTGGACCCAAAATGGCGGACGATATTACCCGTCTAATAGCGAGTATTGAAATAACGCAGACTGCTGTTATGAGGACTATTTCTAGCAATTTCATTGGCCGTTTTAAGATAGCCGCAGGGCATGCGCAGTTACATGACATGACAAAGTGTATTAAATCCTTTTGGAATCATTTGCCAGCACAGTTGTCTCTGCAGCACAGACTCTTTTTCTGTTCTGTGGCACAGACTCTCTGTGTTTGCCAGCAAGAAACTAGTTAGATGTTAGATGATAGCACAGAGATGATAGAGAAGATACTCGCCCTAGCACGCGGTAGGTCCAGGGGTCGAATTACAAACTTGTTACTTTTTTTTTTTAAATAAGAATTTTTTAGTTCGTTAGTAAGATTTTCCTTGCCCTTTATTATAGTTTCTTTATTTTCCTTGCCCTTTATTATAGTTTGTTTATTTTCACGGTGCCGAATTCCCCTTTAAAAATGATATCTGATGAGCACGCCATGCCGTGGCTTTGAAACGGCCAATGAAATTGCTAGAAATAGTCCGCATAACAGAAGTCTGCGTTATTTCAATACTCGCCGTCTAATATAGCGCCCTAGTCAAGACGGTGATAGATCTGGCATCGATCGGGTTTTTTCGTGTTGTGTTCATGATTCTGACCAATAGGAATTAAACCAGTGATAATATTTACGTATCTCGCGTGGGATGTAGATAAACCGGACAACTTTTTATGTTTTGTTACTCATCTTCTAGAATTATTAATCTGAGCCTTATAGTGTAGCCAATCACATATTAGGTACAGGAGTTTCATGCATCGTCTATAATTACTCCCTGGGGGAATAGTGGATATGTTAAATTTAAAAAAAATATAAGTATTTTCGTTTAAATTAACAATAACAAATTGACACATTTTCAGTTCAAAAATCGATACATTATATACGCTTAAAATTTCAAGTCTATAAAAAAATAATGGTTTTGTCTACAATAATTCCCTTTGTCCAATATTAGACTCTTCTCACCTAATTCTTATGACAAAATAAAGATACACTTATTGAGTTCTTCCTAAAACACTGTTTTGCTTTCTAAACACAGAACTAAGCTAAGAACTGCCAAAGGGTCTAACAAATCAAACCTTAAACACAGCATGTGATTAACTTGATTCATATCTTCTTCCTTCTAATGGGGCTACTGCATATAAGAACCTATCACTGACATGCGTAAAATGCTAACTTCATATAATTGAATTAGCGGGTCCGTTATAATTTAACAGATAACAATTCAGGTAAAATTTGACACAATATAAAATTCCGGACCGCTAAAATTAATATTTTAACAGTCTGTTAAAATTTAGCAGATAATTATAGAATACAGCTGTACAGAGTTTAATTATGTTTACTTACATAGTTTAATTAAGTTGGTAAGGGAGTTATATTAAGTTTCCTGTCTATACTACCTCAATGGGTCCTACTTCCTACAACATTTAAAATTATGACGGAGGCGCAGGTGATAATTCATTTTACAGCGCTTACGCTCATTTATATTTATACAGGGTGTTTGGTAAATCAGTACTTACATTTTAAGAACTTCTTTGGTCCAAAACAATAAGAATGTACTCAATTAATATAACTCGAGGAACTTATTGAAAATGTACAGGGTTATTCATTATAAATTACCTACCCATTATCATCGTTATTATTGCCTATAGAAAAAAATGTTTTAAATAAAAGTTGTGTGGTTATGACTGAATTCTCTTAAAATACCATCAAAAGTCCAGTAGCGTGTAGATTTCAGGGGATACAAAAAAATAATATGTTTTTTAAATGGGATACCCTGCATATTATTAAATTTTTTGAATGATCCTTTCTTCTTGATTTCAAAAATATACCATATGTTATCCCTACCATATACCGTTTTTGAGTTTTTAAACCTCGAATATCTTAGTTAATCTAGTTACTGTAAATATGGAAAAGTTAACATTATTAAAGTGAGCTATGAAAATGATAACTGTTATGTTTGATAAGTGACATTTCTTTAATGAAATAATAAAAATGGTTTACAGTGAGGAAGAGAAAAATCAAATATTTATACAAAATAGATAAAGATTTATTTAGAAAATTTAAATCTAAATAAATGATAACTCATAAAAGATGTTCGATGTGTCCACCATTATTGTTAATGCATAATTGATAACGTCTTCTTATATTTATAATTGCACCGGAAATGGCTTCATTATTTATATTCAGGTTGTTTATTTCAAGTCGAATTATGTCTTTAATGACTTGAATACTATTATCATTATTATTATTATTGACAATGTCTTTTAGAAATCCCCCACAAAAATAAATTCAGAGGGGTCAAATCCAGACTGTTAGGTGGTCATTTAATAGGTCCATTATTCCCTATCCATATTGGGAATACATTATTCAAATGATCTCGAACAGGTAAGACACAATGCGGAGTTCCTCCATCCTGCATTCAAATCATATCATCAAGTTCGGCTTCCGGAAAATTCTGCAATAGAATATTTTCTGCTTCTGGGATAATTATTTCCAGATAGGTAACTCCAGTTAAAGTATAATCATAAAATATAGGCCCAACAATTTTGTTTCTGAAAACTCCACACCAAACGCTAACAGTTTTTCTTCCTGATTTTTTTTATTTGTTTTACCAATCTTTTTTCTCTTGTGCTTGTTTTCTCGCGACCTTCGATTTTTCCTATTAAAAACTCCTGCCGTAGAAAAGAGTGATTCATCAGTCCATAATATTTTAGTAAACAAATCGGGATCTTCATCCAACTTTTGAATCATATGGCGGAAAAAGTCCAGCCTTTTCCTCTTGTAAGCCTCTGTTAAAACTTGTACGGGTAAAATTTTATATGGTCTGTAGGTTTTTTTTTAACGTACCTTGGATTTTGGAATATCTTTTACCTAATTGATCGACTGCAATATTTATACTACATTCAAAATTTTCTAAAAAATAATGCAATGTTTCAAAAAAGTCTATTCGCGAATAAATATGGATGGGTGTAACTTCAAAATGAAGTAGTATATCTAGCTGTTCTTCCTGGTTGTCTTGAACTACACGCTTTTTTCTACTAAACCTGATGGTATTATTCACCTTTCGGTAAATATTTTTGAACGTATTTTCTGATGGTGTTGAACGATTTGGATACAACACCCTATATGCTCTTTTTGATGCACGTTTATTTTTGTTATTTTGTATATATAACAAGTAAATGTTTGGACTTTTTCTTCACTGGAAACCATTTTGATTATTTCATTAAAGAAATGTCACTTATCAAACATAATAGTTGTCATTTTCATAGCTCACTTTTATAATATAACCACACAACTTTTATTTAAAACTTTTTTTTCTATAGGCAATAATAACGATGATAAGGGGTGGGTAATTTATAATGAATAACCCTGTACAAAAAAAATTTAACTTTTGCTTTCAACCGTATTGAAGTTTTTAAGAAAAAACATATTTTTGAGAGTAATTATTTTACAATGTATATATATACTCTAACCGCTTACTTACATGGAATCGTCGAACTTTCTTATTGTTTTTATGAGTGTCGGATTTAATTTGTGACTCAGCCTTGCTCTTTCGTCTTATCGGGCCTTGGTGGAAAACAGTGTACTGGGTGATCACCCTATACATTATAAAAAAAGAAGCAATGAAACACCACTAATATAATATTTATGTTATTAGATGCTTTACAACAAGGAGCTTCACAATTTGAACAGCAGGCGGGAAAACTTAAGAGAAAGTTTTGGCTACAAAATTTAAAGGTAAGCTTTTCGTATATAAATAGACAACTAGTGTACAGGGTGTTCCGAATTCGTTGTGAATGTAGGATATCGATTTTACAGCTCAAAAAAATGGCTAACGCACACTCAAGGTTTATTTTTCTATTTATGGGAAATTTGATAAATGTTTTAAGATGCTTATTAATTATTTGTTAATAGTTTTCCATAGCTTCCTTGGTAAATATTAAACACATCTTGAAAATTAACTATTTTCCCAAAATAAATATGACATGTCAGCTACTCAAGGCATAAAATAAGTATCTCGTTTTTTGAAAAAAAGGTTTTTTTATTTCGGATTCTTTAAGCCTGAACGCATTTAAAAAACTCAAACAATTTATTTAATTTTCGAAATATTAACGAAAACAGTTTTCAAATATCTTTATTACAATAGATTTTCTAAATTTTCGTTTTCTTTTTTGGGATTTACTACCACATGAATAATTCTTCGTTATCTGAAAAATATAGTTAGTTACCCAGTATGTTACTCGAAAAATAAACCTCTGCGCTTGTGACTTTACGTTAAAAGATTAGACAGATGGTGTTTTTTTGACAACTAATATGAGACACAAAAATAATAATATAATTTCCTAACTTTTCGAAAAATGAATCTCTTTTTTCAAAGATCTTTTTTTGAGAATATGTCAGGCGTGAAACTTGACATATATATTATTTGTTTATGTAATAGAATGGAATAGAATAGAATAATGTTTATTTTTAATATATACATACAATACATAAATGAAATTATAATTGCATTATACAAATAAACATGGTACACCACAAAATATCAAAGATATTTGAGCGTGGGATAGTACATTTGATTATATTCATATACATACTGATACACATGTATACACGTATACATATATATATATATATATATATATATATATATATATATATATATATATATATATATATATATATATATATATATATATATATATATATATATATATATATATATA
The DNA here is from genome assembly GCA_029963845.1 of Rhamnusium bicolor. Taxonomy (NCBI): domain Eukaryota; kingdom Metazoa; phylum Arthropoda; class Insecta; order Coleoptera; family Cerambycidae; genus Rhamnusium; species Rhamnusium bicolor. Next base: position 13,888 of record JANEYF010001303.1, on the reverse strand, counting down.
TATATATATATATATATATATATATATATATATATATATATATATATATATATATATATATATATATATATATATATATATATATATATATACATAGATACACATGTATACACATACACACATACACACGCATACACACATATACAAGCATATACACACACCTATATACTAGTATATAAACATATACAATACAATAATCTTAAAAAATAAAATAATAGCAATAATTTTAGACAATATATGTACATATATATGTGATAAAGCACATTTCATACACATGTACATATGCACACATACATGCATGCAAATACTTTAATACGTACTTACTTTGAAATGTACTCAGATACATATTATATACACACACATATATATGATATATAGTTAAGTTAAGGTAGACAATATATATTTATTTGCAAAAGAATACAAAATTTCCATAGATACCTACTTACATAGAACTGTTGATACTTAAAGATTATACAATGTTAATTTTGTTCAATTCTGCTGTTAATATCGGTAACCACGTACCAAAATCTACAGAGCAATGGAATAAACTTTTTTCTTCATTCAATAATGTCATTGCTGATTCCTTAATTTTTCTTTTTTTGCTGTCCGTTTCTTTTATTAAAAATGTTGCCAAAGCCCAGTTTATTCTATGTCCGTTTTCCCAAGCATGTTCGCAAATTTTCGATTTTTCAATTTCACCCTTTTTAATATAACTTTTATGCCCTCCTAACCTTACACTGAGGGATCTGGATGACTGTACATACAGTTTTTTGAATCTTGCTCACAATTTAACGGTTTTGTTTTTATTAAAATGAATCTTAAAGTATACTCGTTTGAAATACTGTCCTAATATGAAATTTATCTCCGACATGATGTAGTTTTTCTAATAAACCTTGTATATAAGGAATTATTGTTGTATATTGGTATTCAGATGTTCGTTGTACCGAATTATTAAGTTATTCTCAATATTTATTAAAGTCCTATCAACAAAAAATTCGGGATATTCATTATTTATTAATACTTCTTGAAAATAATTTTTTTCATTATTTAATATTTGATCATTAGATGAAATTATTTTTGCCCTATCATACAAACATTTAACAACACCTCTTTTGACATTAATTGCCTGGTTTAAATATCTATTAATATGAGTTATTTTTCTGTTTACACTAGTTTCCAATGTGATCAATTTTTTTACTAAAATATCCATGAAGGGTAATTCATTATTAGTTATTATTAGAGTTGGCAAACCGGTCCGCAAGTCACGGGCGGTGCCAAGTAGAGAAATACCCAAATACGTAAGCGAGACTTGTATACTATTTTAGCAAAGACTAACATTCCATTTTAGTCTATTGTTATGCCTCGTGTTGTGTACAACGTAATTTATTCTTCTCCGTTGTATTGTTGATAATTTTATTTGTTATATTTTATTCTTGATATTAATTTAATAAGTATGTCAGACCTGCCCAAGGGTAAAAAAAGGGCCATACGCTGACGAAGTGAATAAATTTATCAGTGAATTCCCGGATTTATTCTACAATGGTGCTATAATAATTTGTAAGGTGTGCGAGACAGACCTGATGTGCTGGGACACACATGATTGTAAACGTCACGTAAATCCTGTGCAACATAAAACAAAAAAAATGGCGTGCCTTCGACAACACAGTTTGTTCGATTTACTCTTAATGCTGATTGTCTGTGATGTTCCGCTGCACATGCTCGATAAACAACCATAAATAAATACAATCCCAAGGTGACGTTACCAAGTCACACAATGTTGGGTAACTATGTACCAACTGTAAGCGAAGATATTGTAAATAAGATCAAATGTGTACAAAAATACACGGCTGTGGTTATGTGTTGACGAGACGACAGATTGTAAAAAAAAATCTATTTTAAATGTTATAGTACGTGTACTGGACTCTCTTAAACCGATATTTACATTGTTTTTAGCTAGCAAAAGACTAACTGAGTGTACTGGCCAAGCAATTACGCGGCTGGTGCTGGAGACGTTAGAAAAATTGTACCTGTCAAAACACCAAGTGTTAATGTTTGTGACCGATGGTGCCGCGACTATGCGTTTGGTACGCCGTTCTCTTCAAGAACACGGTTGTAGGCAGGTACATGTTACGTGTAAAGTGCATGCTTTACACCTTGTGGCAGAAACTATTCGACACGGTTTTCCAGAGGTAGATGCATTAATAGCAAGTACTAAAAAAAGTGTTTCTTAAATCTCCTAAACGTCTTCGCGCATTTCATAGCGAGTGTCCCGGTACTTCCGACGCCTCTGTCCTGCGGCGCAGTTTTGCAAACTCTAGTTATTACTCTCTACTTGAAAAATCGAAAATTTTCGAACATGTTTGGGAATAAACATAAAATAGACTGGGATTCGGCAAAAATATTAATGAAAGAAGCGGACAGCAAAAAAAGAAAAATATTATTGAATCAAGTAAACTGTTTATCTCATTGCTCTGTAGATTTTGGTACAACGTGGTTACCGATGTTAAAAGGAGAATTGAACAAAATTAATATTGAATAATCTTTAAGTATCAACAGTCCTATGCAAGTAATCTGTGGATATTACATAAACAAATAATATATGTGTCAAGTTTCACACTTGACATATTCTAAAAAAAGATAAATAAATTTTAAAACGGAAACAGGTTCGTTTTCCGAAACGTTGGGGAATTATATTATTATTTTTGTCTCACATTAGTTGTCAAAAAAACCCCTTTGACTAATCTTTTGACGTAAAGTCGAAACGCAGAGGTTTATTTTTTCCAGTAACATACTGGGTAACTAATTATATTTATTAGATAACGAATAATTATTCATGTGGTAATAAGTCCCAAAAAAGAAAATGAAAAATTTAGAGAATATCACAAATAACGTTCAGACAATATAGATTTTCTACGTTAAAACCCAGTTAAATAGTATTTCAAGTATCTGAGCGGCAAATATTTGTTTTTATTTTTGTTCTCCCACTTAATTGTTTTTAACTTAGTTAAACTAGAAATCGTAAGGATGTCAATGATTCTAGTGCGGAAGATGTAAAGCAAACAGCAAGTATCTTTGAGACAGAAATATAGATACTTGTTTTTAGCCTTTTTTTTTTTCCTACTAATCCGGACGATCTGCATTTTATTTAGAATTATTTCAGTCAATCAATAGGAAAATTTACTTTATAATAATAATTTACTTACTTATAATAACTCATGCCATTAAGGAAAAAAAAATGTTTATAGAAATGTATATTATTATTCAGTCGTAATACGTATTTGTATAAGTTTAAAAGGAGCCTATTGATCGTTGGAGTTTGATACAACGATGTGAAGCGAAACGTATTCATCTTTTGTTTATGTTTTGGCAGTGAGTTCAGAACAGTAACTAACAATCTGTTTTTAAAAAAGTTTTTTTAATTATACAAGGTGTTTTAGAAATGAGTCCTTAACACTTAGGAGCATATAAAGCACGTCAAATAATGACGAAAACCTTCGCTATGCGAACTCCGGCCCCATAACGGTGGGTCCCTAAGAATGGTTTTTATTAAATACCTCCAAAATCGTTTAAGATCAAATAATAAAATGTTGTATAACCACTATCTTTTTATACTTAAAGATATATGGAATCACAATAATCTAAAAACATTATTCAGGGGTGTGTCAACCTAGGAGGGGCGGGGGTAAATATGACCTCAACTTTATTGCATATAATTTTTAGTCTTTGACATGAAATATCACAGTTTTTACAAAGAAGAGGTACTCTTGTTGTAATTCGAAATGACGCACCGTTTTTGAGTAAAATAGATTTGAAAACTTCTTTTCATGCTCTAAATTGCATTGTAGTAGTGATTTTTTACGTTCTATTTTGTTTAATTTTTTTTATAGTAGAACCATATCGAACTAAGATAATCAACATGGGTTGTAATAAGTAAAGCTGCAAATCGTTTCTGTGTATCATGGTCGTAGAGTACAGATGTACTTACTGTCGCCGGCATTCACCTTCACCGCGAAACTCTTTCTCCAGTCCAGTCTATTATTAGCTTTCGAATTATGTACACGTTAAGTCACTTGGGCGTATTGCATATTATTTTGGTGTTTTTATTTTATTTGTTGTACTGTATTGTTGAATTAATTTAATAATACAGCATGGCAGACATACGCAGGGGTAGAAAACGGCCATTTGCTGACAAAGTGAATAAATTCATAGGTGAATTCCCGGATTTGTTCTATGATGGTGCTAAAATAATTTGTAAAGTGTGCGAGAAAGATTTGATGTGCTGGGATAAGCGTGATTGTGGACTTCACGTGCCTTCAACAACACAGTTTATGTTTGATTTACTATTAATGCTGATTGCCTGTGATGTTCCGCTGCACATACTCGATAAACAACCATTTCGAGAGTTCTGGGATAAATACAATGCCCAGGTGAAGTTACCAAGTCGCACAACGTTATGTAACTATCTACCAACTGTACACGTAGACATGGTAAATAAGATGAAATGTGAATTAAAAAATACACGGCTGTGGTTATCTGTTGATGAGACAACAGATTGTAAAAAAAAATCTATTTTAAATGTTATAGTCGAGTACTGGACCCTCTTAAATCGACAGTTCCACTGTTACTAGCTAGCAAAAGACTAATTCAGTGTACTAGAGACACAATTACCAGGGTGGTGCTGGAGACGTTAGAAAAATGTGAACTGTCAAAAAGTCAAGTGTTGATGTTTGTGACTGATGACGCTGTGATAATGCGTTCGGTAGGCCGTTCTTTGCAAGAACAAGGTTGTACGTTTATACATGTTACGTGTAAAGTGTATGCTTTACATATTGTGGCAGAAACTATTCGAAAAGGTTTTCCAGAGGTGGATGCATTAATAGCAAGTACAAAAAAAGTGTTTCTTAAGTCTCCTAAACGTCTCCGTGCATTTCATAGCAAGTGTCCCGATATTTCTGAACCAACACAGTCGATTTTTACACGTTGGGGAACATGGTTGCAAGCAGCTTTTTATTATGCTGAAATTTCCAACAAATAAAAGCTGTGATACTACAATTCAATCCAGATGAGACTGCAGCTATTAAGGAAAGCCAGACAAAATTCGAGGATATTTCCGTTGAAACAGCTTTAAAAAATATTGTGAAGAACTATAAACCATTACATGAAAGCATAAAAAAATTGAAAACAGTGCGTTGTCGTTAGCCGAGTCACTGCAGATGGTGGACGTAGTAAATCTACTGCACACGCTATAGGGGACGAAACAAATGAGCGCGTTAAAGAAAAGTTCGCAAGTTTGTTAAATAAAGACACCGGTTTTACCAAATTAAGACAAACATGTGATGGTGCAGCCCCAGATCCGTTAAGTGGGTTCAGACTATTTTACGTATGCATGTATTACATCAGTAGATGTCGAACGGTCGTTTTCAAAATATAAGAATATATTTTCACCAAAGCGAACATCACTCATGGAGACAACCATAGAAACATACCTGATGCTGCAAAATGGCTACACATCTTCTCCAATTTGTGATAAGCAAGCTAGTTAAGAGGGTAAGTTTTACATACATTGTTATAAATTGTAACAGTTTATTGTTTCTCGTATTAGTTAATTTCGCGTACGCCACTGTCCCACGGAATATTTGATAGCCTTAGTAATAAGTAAAAGAAAGTACACTTTCAAAATTACCTTTTTCAATATAAAATATAGTAAAAGAAATAATGAGAAACTGAGCATCAACTTTATTTAACACAGTATGTAAAAATTGAAGAATGCATTAGTGATTATACATTTGTTGAGTACGGTGTACCACATGGCATGGTACTAAGGCCTATATTATTTACCATTTACGTAAACGATGTACTTACTATAAAAACGTCAGGTACGATTATACCCAATGCTGATTATCCCGCTATATTATATTTTGAGGGAAAACTGGATGGACCTTAAGCATACTGTTGAACAAGACATGGGAAAAATATTAAAGAACAATTTGACAGAAAATTATTGATTATGTATTATAAAAAGACTGTTTATTTACCTTTGACATCACATAATACAACTATTACAAACTTACAATTAAGTATCGATAATTTTTTAAATGGAACATCCTGTATATTTCTCAATTTTTGAATTCTGCTTCAACAGTTGATTCCAAATATGTACCACACTGTAGACTTAAGAACTTGGTTGACTGCAAACGGTTTCGAGCTATCTCAAGAAAAATTTATTTTCACGGTATATACAAGACACAATGCTCCAGACATTGTCGATATTCAGGTGGCAGATTATAAATTTCCGTATCAACCAGAGGCCAAATACCTAGGCGTGGTTTCAAATAAAAAATTGACAAAGAAATCTTTTATTGAATCAGTCATAAGTAAATGCAATAAAGGGGATAAATTTCTTAAAACTAGTCACTAAAACTTGGTGGGGCGCAAATAAAAAAACAGCCCGTGCGTTATCATAGCATTCGCCCAAAATTTTCAGCATCTCTAACATATTTCTTTAATTATTATAAACCAGGTCGAATTTATTTCATATGTGTAGTAATCAAAACGAAACAAGCAAAGAATGCAACTAATGCAAACGCTGCATTTTTTGCTAGCAGTAGCAGTAGCACAAGTTCATTAGGTGTATTATATATTTGTTATTATTTTTTAATCTTTATTATATTAGATAGTATAAATATAATTTTATTTTCTTAATAAATCACTTTCAACTAATCTGTTGTCTCTGATCAAATACTCCTTTCCAAGCCTAAATCAGGACGTAAGGCTGCGTCCAGGGAGTTATTACACCACTTACAGACCCAGACTAGTAATTCCGCTAGTTTTTTTCTACGTTTCGGACAGTGGCCACATTCAAATCCTCGAACACACTGGTCACAATAGTATAGTAGGAGAAATCGGTATAGTGACTAGTCGTGCGGGATAAAACGTGACAAGCGGGCGGGAAATGTCTAACACATATCTTCCGTCTTTTACACCGCATATATTAAAGCGAGAGTGATGATTGTTGTTTTTGCTGGCACGCGACCGAGGCGGAGTTTCACTTACATTCTGTGATATTTCAGGTCCGCACTTAGTTTTGTCACCGATTTGTTTAGTAGTGCGTTGTAGAAGAAAGTGTAATATTATAAGTAATAATTATTTTATATCTGTTTATTTGCTGGTGTGTTCTTGAAAACAATTTAAGAAGGTTATCGTATTTAATGTAAAAATGTTTCGACCGTGGGAGGCCTCTACGTCTATAGCTTATTGTGTTTGTGAAAATGGAAGTGATAGTGACTACAGTGATAAAGAAAATCAAAGTTTCTAGTGTTTTCAGCAAGAAAGAATCGGCTACATTTGAACGAGCAAGCGAAACAAGTTTGCTTAAATGTTTATAATAATCTTTTGAGCGACGAGCTAATGACCCTAATATGTATGATTGAGATGTACTAGGCGAAACAGGATTTCGGACTAACCTTTCCCGTTCCACAATACACAAACTGGTGATAGAAGATTGTAACAATTGCCTAACGTAACAAAACCTTTTATTCAATTTATAATTTAATTCTAAATCTGTTTTATTTTCGATGTATCACAGATTAATCTTTTTTTAAACGGCTGCAATGTCGCAGTGTTGATGGGATAGCATTCCAAGCGATAAATTTTACAGACGCGGTTTGTCAGCAGTTTTTGGTAAAGGCTGGGCGCGAAAAGTAAAGAGAGAGAACAGAGAGAGTCATGTGTGAGCTGAGATCGGACACGCATCAAGAAATTTATAAAGATATAAGGCAAAGTGATTATAAAAATAAGAACAAAGCTATATTTAAAAAAAAATCGGGAATCAATCGTCGCGTCGGTTTATTAGCTGGTAAAACCTGATAACAAGGAATTCTAAGTGTGGTGAAATTGGAAAAGTAACGTCGGTAAATAAAAATAAAACTCTCGTATTCGTAAATATTAGTTTTGGGCAGCTGAAAATCACCACAGAGTTGGATATTTCTGCAATTGAAGTTAAGTAGTTGTTCCACTTACTCCCCTTAACTATATAGATACTTTTTTTCTCGTTGCTTTCTTTACAGTAAAAACTTTATTATTGTTTTTTGTTTGTCGTGGATTGATTTTGTTTTGTTTAAATAAATCATAGTTATACTAAATCAATATATTTTATTTCTATCTAGCTGATGTTCCCCATCGAAACTCGGAAAAGAACACCTGTGTTATTTTTTTCGGGCTACGAATCTGCCTTATCGCCGACTCGTAGGCCACTCTACCCGAACCCCTAAGGCCGTGGTCGAGGGGGGTTTGTAACAAGATGCCCTCTCAAGAACACAACGATGCGACGCCGATCAATCGAAAACTCTGGACCCATCAGCAAAACTTTTAAGAACTTTAGTTTACGATGCGTATCAGAAAAATTAAATCCCAACTATTAACGTGGTAGACAGAAAATTGAAAGAAATGGATTATCATCTAAAATATACCAAAAGACCTTTAGGAACTTGGCTGAGAAAAATTTGATTTAAATATCAAACTATTAATAAACCCATGACGATTACGGAAAGCAGATGAATAGTGAATTGGCGAAATTCATATCTAGAAGAGATAAAAGAAGTTACAGGGGAAAATGGACCAATTTATTATCTAGATGAAACTTGATATGATACTTATGACACCGTAAAAAAAGGATGGATTGATGGATCTAGGAAATGTAAACCAATTTCATTGCCCCCTAATAAAGAGACTCGTTTGATTATATTACACTATGGATCAGTTGATGGATGGGTTGAAATGCATTAAAACTGTGGGGAAAAAATATGGAAGACTGTAAAGTGGACTACCACAAAAACATGGAGGGAGAAATATTTGAGGAATGGTTTGAAATACCCTAATTCCAAAATTAAAACCGAATAGTATTAATGTTCCTGACAATGCGAAGTACCATTCGAGACAACTGTATAAAATTCCCAACAAGAGTTCTGCTAAGCTGGAGTTACAAATTTTTTTAATGGAAAATGATCTGTATCATGAGGAAAATTATAATAAAGCACAACTCTTGGAAGTCCTACAAACGAAAAATTATGAGAAGTATATTAACGAGACTGTAGCGGAGAGGTAGGCCATAAAGTGTTGAGATTACAGCAGTATTTCTGTATTTTCAACCAGATTGAATTAATTTGGTGTTAATTGAATAAATATGTCAGAAAAGGAAACACCTTTCCGAAATTCGATAAAAAAAGTCGTAGATTTAATTCAAAACGAAGTGTCGAACATTAACAAGGAAGAATGAGAAAAAAGAATGAGAAAAGTAATTACAATTGAGGGCAATTATTAGAAAATTACTGAATGTCATATAAATGGTGGAAATAAATTTAGTATAAATTTGAACGAGGATAGTAGTTCATCTGAAAATGAAGAAGAGGGTGAGACGGGCGAGAAATCAGAGGAAGAAGCGATGTGAGGTGAGGTAAAGTGAATTTTGTGATATCAACTGTATTTATTTCCGTTTTTGTACATTCGTGTTTCAGTGTTTGAGAAATATTCTTCTTCAGGATATTATTTATTAATATATTTTTTTTTTCATTTTGACAAAAATACGTATTTCTGTTTTTATTATAGTAATAACTTTACTATTAGAATTTATTTTTAGTTTATTTATTGAGAAAAAATTTGATTCTGTTGCTATTTTCAGAGTATATTTTTTGTTTTTTATTTTGTTTTTAAAGATTTTTTGTTACTTTTTAAACAATTTCTTTATTCTATATTAATATTCCATACCCAGAAAGGAATTTCCTGGCAAAAAATGCTCATATCTCCTCACGGTTCTTGCTGGGTAATAACAATATATTAAGCAAACTTGATTACTGCAACTACTGTAAGTGTAGTCAATACTTTAAATTCAATACTTTTATTTCAAGTTAATACTTTGTCTACAATTGTTAAATTGTTGCTAGCTAAACTGAGCATAAAAACTTACATTGAAAAAGTAAACGAGCGAGCAAAACAGAAATCCGGTTCTGCGTTCTGTAGCGTCTTACGCTGCACGTCCCGTCACTAAAGCGATTTCTCCTACTATACATGTACACTGACGTATGTGTGGGGAACGACACACACACATGTATTTTTAACTAGCGGTCACAAGAGTAAGAGTAATATTTGTTGTAAATATTCCGGAATTAACCTCCAATGCCTCTCAGATGTAATTGGAGCATACTTAGAATGTGAATTTTTTCAGAAACTCCAAATGTATGTTTTATGTAGAAAAGTCTACTTCTTTTCTTTTTAAAAGATCATCTCAGGTGTGACAGCTGCAGCCAGGGAAATTCAAAAACAAAAAAAAAAAAAGAAAGTTTTGAAAAATCTTTAAACGATCGAATATATTTTAAATATGTAGAGTATAAATTGATAAAACCAAAAAGTCCTTATAACTTGTGAAGAGATGTATACATCGAAAGAACTAATGAAGAATACCCCAAATAATCCCTGTCTACTTTGGCAGCCTGCTATTCTGTGCAAAATTTCAGTCCCTTTGGACGAAAAACAAAAAAAGTACCAACAGAGTTCTTCTTCTATGTAGAAAACTATGAAATTTTATAATTTTCTCAAAGAAAAAAAAATTATATGCAATAAAGTTTAGGTCATATTTACCGCCCACCTCCCCGTTTGACATACCCCTGAACAATGTTTTTAGATTTTTGTGATTCCGTATTTTTAAGTATAAAAAGGTTAATGGTTGTACAAAATCTCATTATTTGATCTGAAACTATTTTGGAGATATTTAATTAAAACCATTCGGGGGAACCCAATGTTATGGGGCAGTAACTCCTTTGGCAAGCACTTTATTAAGGTTTTCGTCATTATTTGACGTGCTTTATATGCTTCTAAGTGTTGATATTCATTTCGACAATACCTTGTACATAAAAAAAATTTTGATCAATTTCTGTTATGATGATTTGTTACAAAAGTATGAATGTTGAATACTCAATAAAAACATTTTTGATTACAAAATAATCATCTCTTTGTTTTTTATCGCGAGAAGTTAAAAATGCTCTAAGAAGTTTCCAGCATGTAAGATCATATGTATAACTTTTTATATAGGTATCCCGAAAATGCATTGCAATATAAATGCTTTTGATGAAAAATATGAAAAAATTTAATAAACTCTCATACTTCAAGTTCTACTGATTGAAAAGTTATTATTCCTAACAATGTTACCGTTTAATATAAAGCAAAAAAGTAAGTAAATCCTATTCAATTTTGTTTAAGAAGAAAATTCTATAATAATTATTTCATATACATTCACAACTCTAAAAGCAAGTATGTACATTTGCTGGGATTTTGACTTGTGAATATACTGAGACTTATGAATCATGTCATGACAAAAGATTATACAACAAAAAATGTTTGCTGTATCTTTTGTCTGATAAAAGTTTTAATTATAAAACAAATCTAATTTTTTCTAGGATTAAACCTGTAACAAATACCTATTAAAGATTCCGATCACTATTTCCTCTCTTCTATATAATTAGTAGAAACTGATATACTTGTTTTATGCTTTGAGCAACCGATGCCGTTGCATACATTTTATACTGAGTGTCAACGAGATCATGAATCAGCCCCCATTTTTTAAAAATTGAAATAAAATTTTCAAATTTAAAACTCACGTATGAGAAGTAAAAGGGCTTATTTTGACGAACATATGATATCAATATCACTTCCGGTTTCACTGAAAGTGTCATCAATTTTGAATTTTTAAATGTAACGCCTTGTATATTTTAACATATTCTGATTATGCATGAAATTTTCTATATAATAGATCAAAATTTTTGACATTATCCTCAAATATAGCGGACTTATTTCAATCTTTTATGAAATTCAAAATTAATAATTCAGAGTGAAAGGAAAAATAATAAGGCCAGAGATAGAATATTTTTTTCAGTAGGATGGGCCCCCACCTCATAATGACCGAATAGTCATCAACTATTTAGATGTAAATTTCGAGAATATTGATTCTCGATCGATTTGTACCAATCCCACTGGACCGGTCAGGTGGTCTCCCAAGTCACCTGATTTAACACCAATGGACTTCCATATTTGGGGTTTTATGAATAATAGAGTCTACATTATACAGTCAGCCACTCGGGAAGAAATAGATTCACGAGTCAGAAAAACTATAAATGAAATAACTTCACAATAGTTGGACAATTGTTTGAGGGGAATTCGTTAGAAGAATTAATTTATGCAGAAATGAGTAGGGGCGTAATTTTGAACATTTAATATAAATTCAAGGATTTTTTTTATAATGAGATTATGTTTACTACAATGACAAGATAAAAAACATATTACGTTTTTTATAACTTTTTCCAGGGAACCCTCTCTGTCTTTGTATTTGTTTACAGTTGTTGCCTAGGCCCAAAATACCTATTTATCTCCTTTCAAAATCGTTCTCAAAAATATAAATGTTGATTTAGTTGATATTTAAAGTTTTTGTGATTATGTTTTTGTGTGATTTGTTTTAATGAGTAATTCTCATTTATTTTCAGAGGCAACTTAGTTTACTTGCAAATTATTTTAATGCTTTAATTTAAGTAATATGTTTCATACGAGACCAAAAGTTTTAAATTTGCCACAATTCATTTATAATGAAACTGTCGCCCAAAAGTCAGGTAAAAAATTATTTTGAATTTTTTCAAATAATAATTTCATTATAATGAAAAATATTCGCTTCATATTGCACCCAAATATCAAAAATGACCCATATTATGATATCCAATGCCTACTTGGAAAAAGTTTCATTAAACAAAGAGTTTCAATTATTAATTTTGAATTTCACAAAAAATTTAAATAAGTCCGCCATATTTGAGGGTAATGTCAAAAATTTTGATTCATTATATAGAAAATTTCATGCATAATTAGAATATGTTAAAATATACAGGATATTCTATTTAAAAAAATTCGAAATTAATGACACTTCCGGTGAAACCGGAAGTGGTATTGATAATGTGTTCATCAAAATAACCCCATTTACCTCTTATAAGTGCGTTTTTTGAATTTGAAAATTTTATTCAAATTTAAAAAAAATAGCGGGCTGATACATGATCTAATTGACACCCAGTAGATTCGTAACATATTGTTGGAAAACAAATTTAATTTGTGATCGAATGGTGAAATAATTTACAGGAGTCAGCAAAAAATGACAGTTTTTCAAAATACTGTACAGGGTGGGCAAATTTCCATGTTTGTATAAGGTAACTTCGTAACTGTAAGAGATACAAAAAATTGGAAGATGCATCCTCGGTTTCTTTTTTTTTTTTGAGACAAATTCACTGGCGAAAACAAAAATTTGCTATCGTCTTTTGTTTTTCGAGTTATAAACAAAATGTTGATTTTTTCGATTTTTAGACATGTCAAATCTTGGTTGTTGGTAAAGTTATGAAAAAACAACTTTTACATTTTTGAGACACTTTTTTCCTGTATAATACATTGGCGTTGAGAAAATTTTAAAAAAAGGTGCAATTTCGAGTTATGGCATAAAGTTGTATTTTTTTAAATGTAAATCATAGTTGGCTACGGTTTAGTTAAACTATATATCATATGTGGGGTCGCTTTTGATGTGTAAGTATTTAATAGCGAAAATAATCTTTTAGTAGATTACTTTTACGTTTTATATATATATATATATATATATATATATATATATATATATATATATATATATATATATATATATATATATATATATATATATATATATATATATATATATATATATCCAAGTAAGCGTGTGTCACCTATGACAGTGTTTATCCGTTTGTCAGTAAATTGCATATTAATAATTTTTGTTTTCGTCATGATTACACCCCACTTAATCATAAAAGTGAAGATGTCTTACGAAAATTGCGGG
>JANEYF010001302.1:1225000-1336362 GCA_029963845.1 Rhamnusium bicolor | reverse complement strand
CGTAAAATTATGACATTTTACAGTTTGCATAAAAAATATTATTTAAAATAAAATTTCAAAAAGGCGTAACTAAATAGATAAAATTTCTTAATGAGATTTGGAAACCTGTCGAAAAAATAAAAAATAATTTTACAACCGTCCAACAAATAACTTGGATGCCACACTATTTTTGTAACTTTTTTTTCCTAAATTTTAAATTCATTTTTTTTTGCAAAACTTCATTTAAGTATCGGTAGCCATGTATAAAATGGTCGCTTGGATTCCAAACTCTAATCTTAAAATTTTCATCTGCTGTCACTGTGCTACAGAAATATTTACCCTTGTTAAAATTTCAACAAGCTATTTTTAATCTAAATATTATATTATTTGTAATGTTAATATAACCACAACTATTTTGTAGAGTTTTTTCGCAATATTGGCCGTAATCAAATCTTATGTGTTGCCTTTAAGTAAATTGATATAATACGGATAAATTTTGCATATTTTATTTCTGTAAATAACAAAATATAAACCACTAAGAGTGTACATCACACAACCGTAGGCTATACGATGTATTGAGGTAGAAGTCTGTATTGTTTAGATGTACAAGGTGGCCTATTTTCGCGCATCATCATTGGGATCTTGGAAACCGCAAGAGATACAGGGTCGGTTAAATTATGGCAAAGTTGCGTAATTTGATGCTTATCAAAATGCTGTGTTGGAATTTGGAAAATTCCGAATACTTTCTAAAATATCCGGAAAAAAACGAAATTTCATAAAATCTTTTTGATTATTTTCTGACGTTATTTGAAAACAAATTTTAAAACTAATAAAACTTCGTCGTTACCACTCTTTATCCTCTACAAGGTGGCGCTGTCAAATTTTAAATCCGACGTTTCGTCTTCCAGAAACCATCATGAACTATTTTTTTTTAAATACGGACCTGGATTTTTTTGTATTTTTTGTTACCTTTGGACTCACTCCCTAAATGCTATGACTCATCACAAATTTTGATTTTCAAACGTTTCGATGACAAAAACTGACATTTTCTGTATTTCTTAAAAATATTTAATATGACACTGTTTATAAAACAAATTGGCTAAATAATGTTAATAATAACTAATTAATTAATTAATTATTAACTATATACCTAAACTTTAAAAGGAACAAAATTAAAACCTAAAGTAAGTGCTCAAATAACCCCCCCTTGCACCTCTATGCATTTTCGCATGCGTCTTCGCAGATTGCCCGTAACCGCCCGCTGGATTACTCTTCCTCTTGCCCTTAAATCTGTTATCTCTAACATTAAATTTTGGCGCAAAATGTTTATGTCACGTGGAGTATCTTGATACAAACGGTTTTTTAAAAATCCCTATAAAAAAATAATCCAGCGGGGACAAATCCGGGTTTCTAGCAGGCCAGCGCACTACCCTTTGGTTTCCAATTCACTGATTAGGAAATGTTTCATTAAGAAACTGTGTGACGGCCCTTGCATTATAGGCTGGTGCACCATCCTGTTGCCACCACAGTTGCCGAAGCATATTTAAAGGCTCGTCGTCAAGCGCATCTAATATATAATTTCGGATGAAATTAAAATAGCGATCAGCATTTAAGTTTCCATCGTAAATAATTGGCGCCAAGATTTTATTTCGATACAGCCCAACCCAAACATTAAATGATGCCCGTCCCTGCCTTCGCACTTGTTGATTTTGGTGCGGATTTTCCACTGCATAATAATGCTCATTGTTCCTGTTAAAAAGACCGCATGTGGAAAAATTACACTCATCAGTCCAGATAATTTTATTTAAAAAAATCGCCATCTTGTTACACACGGACACATTAGATTGAAATAAAAAAATATTATATATTTGACATCCTATTTTTTAAAATCCTTACTTAATTTACGCATTTAGGATTTGGAAATAAATAAGAAATATTACATTGGTATTTACTATTGTAATCTAAATTAATTACCCACCAATAAGTGCTTTAGTTATAATTATAATGACTTTTTATCCGCTTTTAATATAGCTTTTCATCAGTATCATAAATTTAGATATTTATTTTTTACCTAGCTAACAAATTTAGAATTTTGAAAGAATAATTTGTTTTAAAAACAGTGCCGTATTAATTATTTCTTTTAAATACGGAAAATATCAGTTTTTGTCATCAAAACGTTTGAAAATTAAAATTTGTGATGGTTCATTGCATTTAGGTCGTCCAAAGGTAACAAAAAATAAAATAAAAAATCCAGGTCCCTATTTAAAAAAAAATAAGTTGATGGTTTCTGGAAGACGAAACGTCTGATTTCAACTTTGATAGCGCCATCTTGTAGAGGATAAAAAGTGGCAATGGGGAAGTGTTATTCGTTTTAAAATTTGTTTTCAAATAACGTCAGAAAAAATTAAAAAGATTTTATGAAATTTAGTTTTTTTTCCGGATATTTCAGAAAGTATTCGGAATTTTCCCAAATTCCAACACAGCATTTTGATAAGCATCAAATTGCGCAACTTTGCCATAATTTAACCGATCCTGTATCTCTTGTGGTTTCCAAGATTCCAAAGATGAGGCTCGAAAATGGGCCACCCTGTACAGGATTACAACGTTAGAGTTCCCCTCAGTTTTGCGGTCTATTTTTAAAGTTACAAATTTGTGGATTTGATTATGGAGAATCAAAATATGAAACAACAGAAACAAATCTCAGTTTAAAAAGATTTGTTACAAACCTGAGTTTTTAAATAGAACACACCGTATATTTTTCATTTTCAGATATTTTTTTTGGCCTATTCCAACTACCGGGTGTCAATTTGAAAGTTTCCACCCTTATTATCTCAGAAAAAGAGAGAGATATTGAAGAGCTGCTTTGACCATGTTAAATGGGATCGAGAGGGAGTAATGAGGGCTACCGCGCTTGAATTCACCACGAGAGGCGCTAGTATAGGGTAAGGTTCATGTCACTGAACGTTAATGTTTACTATGACTTTTTAACGTGCGTTATTAGTAGTTTTTATAAAAATTAGCTGAAAAACATTTAACACAATGATGGCAGAGGAGAAAAGTTGTAATTTACTGGCCCAGTAGGGAAATTATTTTACCTATCAGAAGTATCTTATGTCATTAAAGTTAGGTTATATCAAGCATGAGCATAATGAAAACAACGAATGTGCATGATTATTACTTACGATTTTCTGTAGTAGGCTCCTTTGGTGACGCATAATCGTCAGGATTAAAATGTTTCTTACAAACACGCGTATGTTTCGAGGGGTAAAGTTATCCCTGCGAATCGCTACCAACCACTGCTTTAGGCGACTTTTGTCTTTTGGAGAGACTTTTGTTTCCGAACAAAATGGACCTGCACAACACTTGAGGCATAATTAACAAATTTTTTTATTTACTGGTGTACGAAATAATTATAATAAAACCATATAAACTTGTTCTGCACCTAACAATAACTTTTGACAGCTACCTTACTCGCCAGTAGCGCCAACTAGTTAGCCTGAAAACGGTAGCCCTCATTACACTGTATAAAGATCAACAAAATAGCAACCCCCTCCCTCATGTCTAGCCACTCCTATTTTATATTCATAAATGACAACCTACTTGCGATATTTTGATGAAAACCTTTTAGACGGTTATCTTTCGGCAAAAATTAAATTTAGTTTCATCAAATACTTTTTGGGTAGTTTTGTAAAAACTAATTTTCCGAAAGTTGATATTTTCAATATTTTAATTAGAATTCGAACCATTACTAAGATCACATTTTAAAAAGTCCACTTTAGAGCGCAATGGTGAACAAAGATTAAGATAACTAAAAACATTTTATTTAGATAAGTTATTTATTTCCAATTCAGAACAAATTCTCAAAATGTATTCCATTATTTTCCAAACAGTAATATAGCCTATTCTAAAATTCGTATCATATTTTGGAAAATTTCTCTGGAAATAGAGCGACATACAGCGGTGATTCTTTGCCAAAGTTGTTGAATGCTCAGTGGTGAAATTCTGTAAACTGCAGATTTGAGATGGCCACACTAATAAAAGTAGAGTGGCGTCAAATTTGGAGACCTTGCATTGGGTCCTCTTATGCCATTCATGCTATTGGGAGATGCCATTCGGGGAACCATTCCCGAACTGGGAAAACATAATCGGAGGAGCACCATCTTGCTAAAAGTAAAGCATGTCTTCATCTAAGAAAAAATTACCATTCTCATCAAATTGATTTTTCAATGCATGGGTTTTCAGAGGGTTAATGGTGATTTCTAATATGTACAAATAGATGTTGCCATTGAGATTTCCTTCAATGAATAAAAGGCCAATAATACTATCTCCAATATACATATCAGCCTAAACGTTTATGTTCTGTGACCATTGAGTCTGTCCTTCAACAAAAACGTGGATTGTTATCGCTCCAGTATCGACTATTGTGTCTATTGAGAAAATAATTCAAAAAAGAATGTTGATATTTTGTAACAGAAGCGCGTTTTTGTTTATTCAATTGATCATTTATTCACAGAACTGGATTATTCTTTCAAAATCGTCTTCAGTTTGTTCTTAATAGACTTGCATATTATAAAGATGAGGTTTATGCAGTTTTAGAATTTTGTGAACAGCCTCATGAGAAATACCAGTTAGCAGACATCTGGCGAAGTGAACTTGTTGAATTGAGAGCAAAATGCCCTAACACCACAATTTGAATTCGTTCGTTCAAGATCCTGGGCTCGGTTCTTTTTTTTATTTTCTTCAGATCGTGTTACTGTAAATTTTGCAACTAATTTCAAAACGTATGTGTGACTTACATGTTTATTAGGATTTCTTTCACTGAAAACCACAGCCATAGTCTTGAGCAATGATTTGCACCACAATGGATTAAAATTAATTCAGCCCGCTGTGATTTTTATTTAGCATTTCTCAAGAATCACAATTATGTTAAAACATTTTTACAATCTATTAAAACTTATGGGACATCTTAAAGTATTTTCTAACGAAACTGTTTTTGGACTCAAACTTTTCAATTTCAATTAATGACGTTAACCGAAAAACAGATTTAATATTACACCTACAATAAAATATCCAGGTTCCAAAATGAAGAAACAAAAAAAAATGCAAACGACCGACGGTTTTTGTTAGGAAAGAAAATGTTAGTCTTTCAATCTGTTTTAATGAACCTACCTACATACAGGTTGTTTGAAAAATCTAACAGGAGCTGCAAAAATAAACTGTTTAAGTTGTAGCGTCATTTAAATTCACGTATGAAATTGAAAACGCTGGACAACTACCATTTTTAGATGTATTAGTAGTGTGAGAACCTGCTTTAGTGACCAGACGTGCGGGGTAAGGCGCTGCAGAACGCAGAGCCGAATTTAACTGTATTGTTCGCTCGTTTACTTTTTCAATGTAGGTTTTTGTGCTCAGTTGGGATTGATCGCGCATAGACGTGCATATTCGTGCAAACCGCAGTTCGCACGCATACGCTTCCACTGTGAGTCTAGCCTAAATCATTTTTCAAGATCGTTTAATTACTCTTAATACTCTTAATGCTATACATAAATTTCTTCCAAGATAATGTGACATTGCAAGCGATTTCTTCTTGTTGCCTTTTTTAAAAATTCTATCTTTCAAGTTCCTATTCATGATATTGACCATCTTCAAGTCAAAATTGCAGAGAAAATCGACGAAATAGACAATAACCCCATTCTTCTGCAAAATGTTTTTGGTTCTTTGAAAGTTATCTGAAGTATCTAAACTTCGTCCCTTGCAATTGTTTTTTTTTCACCTACCTTATGTGCTCGATTATATTAGGTAAATAAATACATCATTATTATTATCATTCTGTTAAAAAAAGGATTCAGAATTGTCTGGAGGAAGGTGGCCAACATTCTCAGTATCTTCTGTAAAAATTAAAAAAAAATTGCATTGTTTATATATCTATATCTTATTTTTGAAGATATCCGAAGAGTCCCCTTAACTAATCTCATAAAGATTTTTTTAAATTCAGTATCGTTTTCGACTTTTACTTAAATATAAAATTTGTCAGTTTTACTTTTGGAAAAATTGATATACTATTTGAACACGTTATAAAATTATGCTGAAAATAAAATAGAGAAAAAAATTCAGTGACTGCAAAAAAATTAATGGACCGCATGTTATTGATAATAACGCTGATAGATAGCCACCGAAGTAATTAAAATCCGGTCAAAATAATCAGAGAGCAATTCTTTAAATCAGCAGACAAGATATTTACTGCACAACAGACTGGGGTTAGTTTAACCCTACACAATATCAAGGTATGGTCTGATTTATCACAGGAAGTGGAGTAATGAGCTAAAACAGGTGGTGCGCGGAGATGCAGCCTCATGGGAACAATGCCTTATATGAATGCCTTCCTAAATGCAATGGAAACATTAGCGCACCAAAGGGAATTATACCCTCAACAAATTGTCCCATGTGATGAATTACAAAACTACTCATATGTAAAGCACGTGCAAATATTTTTTTTTTATTTATAAATTATAATCATGACATTAGTTGTCTATATGAAAGAAATAAAAAACATTTGAGTCGGTCTCTGTGAAAAATGAAATCACACTACAAAAAAACTATTTACAGGATCTTAGAGAAAGTATTTTAGCACGTTTTTATAATAGGTAAATAATAAATACATGGATAATTCCCACTCTCATTTCCATATTTTTTTTTTGCTCCCTAAAAAAAATAAAACATTTGAGACATTGTAGGTGGATGATGTTCGTTTCGAAATTCAGTATAAGCAAAGGAATTAGAAAATGTATTTGTGTTAGATTTATTGTTTGCAGGGGGTACTGGACAAGTGGGAGAGTCCAACATTTTAAATGAAATCTATTTTCTCTTCATTTATTCAGTGTTGTAGTTTTAATTAGAATTACCAAATTACACCGGTCTTCATGAGATTAGGCTAAATGAATGTATATGTAAACAAGACATTCCTGTTACTAGTGTTACTGTTGGTAAGTTAAAAAAATGTGGATGGGTTCGACTATACGTTTGCAAGGTATCCGCAGTCCTTTCTTTAAAGCGTGTATGTTGCGGAGAATAAATGCTTTTGTATAAAGACTTACAGATATTTTCGATAAAAAAAGAAAATGGGAAAGGGGATTGTCGATGCCCTAGAAGTAGTTCGGACTCCACAATAAACTGTAGGGCCTCGTCTCTCCTTCCTAACGTAAAATTTTAGGATTTTTAGAGGGTTACTTCGGTGACTTGAAAGGCGGTTAAGGAAATCATTTAAAAAAAACAAAGACATTTTAAATTCTTGATATACTATTATAAGTGTTCTTACCTACAAAATGCTATATATGTATTTTGTAGCTTGTCCGTAAATGGATTTATTTGTAGAATACCGAAACCAATAACTGATAAAAAAAATAAAGGATCTAGGAAAAGAAATCGATTTTTTTTCCGATAATGTTGGTAATGGAAAATTAAAAGCATACATTTTTCATGTTATCATTGATTGGTGTATACATAATGGGTGTCTGGTGCCTCGAGGACTGACTTATTTACTTTATTGGATTCACCAGCAAAAATATATATTTAATAGTTTCTAAAAAGAAGGGAGTACGGGCCTCCAGGCCGACACTCCGCCTCTGTTTGTTTGTTTGAAGGTATGTGAACATAATTGCTAACAATTTAAGATGATTTCTGTGTTTATGATTTAATATTGGTTTGATGCATAACATTTGTCTATTTTTTGGATTCTTATACAGTATGCCCGCCCCTATAAAAATTGTTCACCTCAAATTTCTATTCAGAAACTTGTTTACGGGAATTTGCCAAAACACATCAACAACGGTATAATGAGGGACACTTTTAAATATGAGAATATTAAACCCAGTGCTAAAACCCCTTCACTCCCACAAGAACTATACTATTTTTTTAAATAGCACTGTACTATGTGTAGCATTTTAAATAGAAATACAATGATGTGGTTGAGTTTGAAAATTTTGAATAGTAATGAAAAAGGACGAAATAAATTATAAATTGTTCATTTATTTAATTAAATTTAAAGAAAATATTTTCCACAAATTTATTTAATCAATATTAAATATTAAGTTCCATCTAATAATATAAACGATATTCGAAATGTCTGTGTACAGGGTTAGTTTTACTAATTGGATCCCCCCCCCTTTATTTTCTAATAATTTAAGATTTTTAAATATTTCAAAGTTTATTTCCATTTAATGTTTTACGAGAATTTTTATTCCATCGTCAGATTATCTATTGGACTCAAAATATACAGAGTGTTTAAAAGGGAACGTTTTACTTAAATAGAACACACTGTATATTTTTATATATTTAGATTCCCCTAGTTCCCCTAATATCAAATATATATACAAGTATAACTTTCTATAAATAAAAGTAACAAATGGTAAATAGTTTAATGATCAAATATCAGATTTATTACTTAAGTGAACATTTGGAGAATATAAAAGTTGCTAGTAGCAAAAATTAATAAAACACGTCGGGAATTAAATAAAAATTACAGGTAGGTATATTTAGTGCAAATATTTAAAAATCTTAAAATATTAGAAAATAGTCCAATTAGTAGAACTAACCCTGTACGCTTAGGAAATCTCTAGTCTTAACTGATTATATTCTCAAATAATCCTGTTCTGTAGATCATAGAGGTTAAGTATTCACTATACTAGTTCCCCTCGAGATTTCAAATGTCCCCAGAGAAAAAAATCCATCGGAGTCAGATCCAGGGATCAGGCAGACCACTTCACACGGATCTCTACTATCCATCCAGGAAATCGATTATCCTGAGCTGGGAGTAGTCTTGACTGTGTAATATTTTCATGAGCTCGGATTTAGTCCTGCATCTGATCAGTAAACTGCAAATAAGGCCTTTTATGTTTAGTTAAAATGTTATTTTTCATGTGTACAACGAGAAAAATAATAAAAGTCGGCATTATTATTATTATTAAATAGGGAGGATATACAATAAATTTTAACGATACTATAACTTATAATTATTTTATTATTCCGTAGTATCTTCTATGATAATTACGAATACAGCAAATTAACAGAGAAATCTGGTCAACTTATTGTTTGGAACCTTTTCAGTGTTACCAATGAATGTGTATGAGTGTTACCAGTGAATTAGCTGTCAATGACTTGACATTTTTCGGATCTATTCGCACATCAATCACACTTAGACAAATGAAATGTAATAATGCCTAATAGGGAACAAGCCATACACAAATACAATTTATTAGATTTCAATTTTAAAAAAGCTAATTTTATTCCGTTGCATTAAACCTTGGCTTGATACAGACTGGACATCACTTGAAGAATGTTAGTAAAAGCAATGTAATAATGCCTAATAGGACCAAATCATACACAAAAACAATTTATTAGATTTCAATTTTAAAAAAGCTAATTTTATTCCGTTATAGCAAAACTTGGCTTATGCAGACTGGACATCACTTGAAGAATATTTCAACGTAAATTCAATTCTCGATGTATTATTCTATACAAAGTTAAATAGTATTTTTGCAGATAAAGTTCCAAGGAAACAAAAAAGTTATGGGTCCTCCTCCTTGGTTTAACAAGAATATCATTGATGATCTTAAATTAAAAGGCAAAGCATCGGTTAAATACAAAAAAGTGGTTCTCTTCTAGATCGTCATAAATTTGAACAATTAAGGATGAAAATTAAACAGTATATCGACCTCTCCTACAAAGCGTATATTGAAAATATGGAACTCGGCATAACTAGAGAACCTAATCAGTTTTGGATTTTCATAAATTCTTTAATAAAAACAGACCCCATTGTAGCCCTAAGAATATTATTGACATTATCTGTATCAGTGGCATCGGTAGAAAGAAGTTTCTCCAAATTAAAGTTGATAAAAAACTATTTACGATCCACAATATCACAAGAACGACTTGTAGGTTTATCATTTATGTCAATTGAACATGCTGTTGGTGAAGAACTAGATGTATCTGAATTAATTAAAGACTTTGCAGCCCTAAAAGTAAGAAAAGTGTAAGTGTGAGTACGGAATGAACAATGAACACTATGATAATTATTGTAATTAACATTTTATGTAAGTTTTTTTTTGTATACATATATCAATCTACTTGTACTTTTGTTTATTGGATACTAAAATATTTAAAATTTTGATGTGTTTATTATGATATAAATTTTTTAGAATCTGAAAATTACCGCCATTTTTAACTTACGGGGGCGCAATTTCCATAGTTAGCTCATGATAAAAAAATATTTGCTTGGGCCGGGCCTGTATTGATACCGCTTTTGTTTATAGTTATTTGTAAATGATATGTTGTCTAATATTGATGTCTGCTCCTCCTTTATGCTGATGAGTGATCACTGATGATTTAAAAAATTATAGCCAGATCTCATCACTACATGACTGTAAAAATCTCTAAATAAATCCTGAGAGAATAAATGATTTTTGCAAAAAATACTAATTTCGATAAATGCGAACAAGTGCAATATCATATCTTTTAGTCGCAATAGTACTAGTATTTGAACTGTATTAAAGATGTGAGAGTCATCTTTGATTCTAAGCTGGCGTTTAAAATTCACATTAAAAAGACGTATTTATCAGCATACAAAAGCCTAGTATTTATACTATGCAATTCAAAAAAAAATTGAAAACATTAGCAATCACCGCATGGTCTAAACTCCATTTATTCGCTCTCGGCTTGAATACGCTTCTGTTGTGTGGAGTCTAATTAATATACATATGGGTGCATTAGAATGAGTTCAGAGTTTTTAAAATTTATTGTTTATGTAGAAGATGGTGTCTATCCTGAAAGAGGATATCCTAGTCTCTTTTATTGAAAAGGTTTAATGTAAGTGCCTTAGGAAAGAGACGTGCTTTTCTTTCAGTTATATTTATATATAAGATAATTAACAGTAATTTAGATTGTAGTGAACTGCTCAGTTTAATTTATCTGAAAACACCTAGACTAAATACTCATACAAATACTTTGCCCATGTTGTAACGTGTCCTGGACTAAGAAAAAGGACTATTAGTGCAATTTCGGGAAAATTCTAGAACATTATATTTGGAAACTACAAGAGATACGTGGATTGTGTCGACGGGAACGTGTTATAGATTTAAAAACAAGACTATAAGCGACTTTTCGTGAAAATTCTAGATACATTCGATTTGGAAATCACAGAAGATACATGAACTGTGTTAACGGGAACGTGTTATAGACTCAAAACAAGACTTATTAGTGATATTTCGTGAGAGTTCTCGAACATTCCATTTGCACAATTAGTGGAGATAGTACATGCACTGGAGATTGAGGCTGCCTATAAGAATACTACACAATCAAATCAGAGAGCTGTGAGTGTGGAGGAAGACAAGCCAGACAACACAACACAAAACCTGATATCTGATTTACACAAAATGATAACTCAACTACCGACAAAATCGAACTCCCAGCAGAGACAAGACCAACAACAAAGTAGTGGGAGGCCGAATGGAGGCATCCGTTGTTATAGGTGTGGCAAAGTGGGCCATATCAAGAGAAACTGTCGTCAGCGCAGCTCAGAAAGGGTAAATGCTGCTGTGATTGAGGAGCCACAGGAAAACTAAAGATGGCTGGCAATTTGGGGCTGCACTGGCCAAGAAATGTTGTGACCTCCGAGAAATAAAAGTTTCCCAACTTCTGAGAGGTCAAAGTAGTCTGTTGTTGGAGGGTTATGTAAATAAGAAGAAATGTGTGTTCACAATCGACACAGGAGCTACGTCATCAATAGTATGGGCAGGATTCATAACGGGTATCAGACTGATAGAACTGGTACTACAAGGATTAACTTGGAAGACATGCCTAGTTTATCTTGATGATATGATGGTTACGGGACGGGATTTTAAGGAGCATTTGAAGAACCTTCAAGAAGTGTTTGGAAGAATTAAAAATGCGCACCTAAAATTGAATCCCAAAAAGTGCCTAAAGTTCCAGAAAGAGGTCAAATTCCTAGGACATGTCGTGTCTTCGGAGGGGATAAGAGCAGACCCAGGCAAGATTTCCTCAGTACGAAATTGGCCGAGGTCTTCATATATTCACGAAGTACGAAGCTTCCTTGGCCTATACACTTACTACAGATGATTTGTGGAACGATTTGCTGGTATTGCGAAGCCACTATACCGGCTTACAGAAGAAAAGGTTCAGTACCAATGGACACAATAGTGCGAACCATCATTCAGAACATTAAAATTAGCACTGTGTTCGAGTCCGGTTCTTTCATACCCAGAACGGAAAGGTCTCTACGTATTAGACATGGATGCCAGTAATTCTGGACTTGGATGTGTCCTTTCCCAAATTCAAAATGGGCAGGAAAAAGTAATTGAGTAATTCAGCAAGACGTTGTCGAAGCCAGAACGTAACTATTGTGTGACATGGCCATTGGCCATTGTCAAGTCCATAGACCATTTTCACAAGTAATTATATGGACAACATTTTAAAGTTCGGACCGACCATGCTGCATTGAAGTGGTTATTGCAGTTGAAGACTACAGAAGGCAAACTTGCTCGCTGGATAGAAAAACTGCATCAGTACGATTTTAAAATCGAACATCGTCCTGGAAAATCCCATAGAAATGCAGACGCTCTCTTCAGAAGACCCTGTCGGGAAGACTGCAAGCACTGCCACCGGGTGGAAAAACAACAAGGGATATTAATTGTAAACACTGTTAAAATTGATGTTCATGACGATTGGACAAAAGAGACATTAAGAGAAGAGCAGCTAAAAAAATCAAGAAATTGGTCCTATTCTGGAATGGAAAGAAAGAAGAGCCCGACTTGGCTGGAAGGACATTTCAGACAAGGCAGTGGGACTGAAGGCTTTGTGGGCACAATGGGATTCCCTTAGAGTAGAGGATGGACTGTTGAAAGGAGCTTGAGAAAGTCCAGACGGTAAGGAAATTTCTTTTAGATTGGTAATTTCCAGGTGTCACATACCAAAAGTACTCCAGCAAGTACATAATGGAACGTCTGGCGGATATTGTAGCACTAATAAAACTCTCACAAAAGAACGTGAACGATTTTACTGGGTGAACAGCCGACAAGATGTGGAGGATTGGTGTCGCAAATGTGAAGTTTGTACGGCAAGTAAGGGGCCACGAACAAGAAGTAAGGGCCAAATGAAACAATATAACGTCGGGGCTCCTTTTGAGCGAATTGCGATCGATGTAGCTGATCCATTCCCCGTGACAGATGATGGAAACACATACATCTTATTGGTCATGGCCTATTTTAGTAAGCAGCCTGAAGCTTATGCCATACCCAACCAAGAAGCAGCCACTGTCGCTCTAGCTCTGGTAGATAATCTAGTATATCGATTTGGTGTGCCTAAGAATTACATTCGGGTCGAGGAAGAAACTTTGAATCAGGGGTGTTTCAGAAGATGTGTCGCTTACTAGGAATTCATAAGACAAGAACAACAGCCCTACATCCACAATCAGACGGAATGGTGGAGAGATATAATAAAATCATGGAGGAGCACCTATCCAAAGTGGTTGGGAAACATCAGAGAGATTAGGACCGTCACCTACCTCTTTTCCTTATGGCCTACAGGGCCTCCATTCATGAAACAACAGATCAGACGCCGGCTCGCGTGATGTTTGGACGTGAGATTAGACTGCCATGTGACTTGGTGTTTGGCACACCAGATGAGGAGCAATTTTCCATAAATGACTACGCTGATAAATTTGGTGAATGGCTAAGGAACATTCATGAGCTGGTACGAGGCCGAATTGCTATAGCAAGTGATCGCATGAAGGCTCGTTATGATCTTAAGGTGGAGTCAGGAGGGTTCCAGGCTGGTGATTTGGTTTGGCTATATAACCCACAACGAAAGAAAGGCCGGTCCCCGAAGCTTCACCCGCCCTGAGAAGGTCCTTATACTGTCGTCACCAGACTAAACGACATTGTATATTGTATTCAGCAAAGTCCAAAATCCAAGATGAAAGTGGTCCATATAGAGAGACTAGCCAAGTATGCAGGGAACAATGAATTGCCTGCTCGGGCCGTTCAGGCTTAAGGAGGGGGCAGTGTTACGCCACTGGACTGTGTAGACTGGTTAGATGAGACTGGAATTGTACACGAACGGTCGGAAATATTCTTGAATGCTCTAGAACGTGTGAATGGATGTATAAATAATACGCACGGTGGGCCAAGACTCTTAAGTTAAACGTGAACGAATAAAAAGAAATAAGAAAGAGACATAAGTGTTCAACTGTAATTATAGTTAAGACAGTAATTAATCTATTGTTGTTAATTGTTAATTAGTAAATAAAGTAATGAGTAAGTGTTACCTGGACTTTCAATCAACGAATCTACGAGTATAGGTGTTTGTGTGGATAGCAAAGACGAAACAATATTATAAATATGTCAAAAATGGGAAATCCTAAATACTTCATTCAAGAAACATACATTCTTTCCCACTATTCACATGCCTTCCTACAATAAAGGATTGGTTAATAACAATGTGATTGCTTTATAGTTCTTACTAAACATGACAAATTGAAATATGTCAAATAAAAAAATTTTCAGTAGGTACAGACAAATAACTAAATACCTATATTCTCGGTGATAAAACATTGCAATAAAACAGTAATTTATAGATCTTAAGGATTTGTTCCACACACTGAGAAAATTTATCGGTTGTTTCCTATCTATTCTCTGAAAATATATATTTCATTTTCTATACTGTCAGATAACGTGTACAGAATTAAAGGGTGACATTTCGTAGAAAACTTCTTTAAAAGAAATATTTCTAAAACATACAGAAAAATTTATTAGCGAACTAATGCGTAACTGGTCCGGAAATAATCATGACTAGAAAGACAGAAAATCGAACAGAAGCTCAAAAAATTTAAGAAAATATGAAAAATAAACGATGCTATACATTAAAAATTTCTAGGTTTTTTTTATAAGAAATAAATTAAATAATATGCTAAAATTTGGTACTATACAGGCTGTAACTGCTGTTTGGAAATAAAGAATAACTTTATTGATATCAACTGTAGACAAGTTGTTACATTTGAAAACATACTCAAAGTAATATTTTCTTTAATTTTTCATGAAGATGTCTGATTCAAAAATGATCAACAATTACAACAATGTAATGTCAGGTCAAATCGGAGGTTGATTTGAATTTGTTTCTTTACCATCTAAATTGGTCTGTTTACTATGAAAAACGTTGCAAAGGACCCATCGTCCAAAATTTGTTTTAAAAAAGTTATGGCTATTTTTGTTACTAAAAAAATTATATTTAAGTTCAAATATATCGAAAACCAGTGATTTTTCGAAAATTATCCGCTTCATAAAAGTTGCTTAGAAGTTAATAACCTGTCACGTATGCCTCTTTCCAAGGTTCTGGGATCGAACAATTTCTTTCCATCATATCTCATCTATACCGAAGTGTGGAGGAAGGCCATTTTAACTCAAACCTGACGTAATTATTCTAGTGAATGTCCTTTACGGAATTCAGATATCTCTTTTGTTTTCAAGAAAATGGCTCCGGGAGTTTTAAATGGGACACCCTATACAGGATGGTATCATTTTTGCGTTGATACCATTGGCATATGGTAGCAAGATAACAAGCTCGGTTAAATTAGGTACCTGTAGTTGATTATGAACAATACATATCACAGGGCCGTCCCTAGCTATTGCGCCGCTGGGGTGCGAAATGTAATTTGCCGCCTATCCTTTACCAACTCAGAAACATAATTTTTTACACAACTTGGGAATGGAAATAATGAGGGTTTTTCCTAATACTGTCATCCAGAGAGCCGCTCTCTTCCATCTGACATCTAAAAAAAATAGATAAGGAAATACAAAATATACATATACACTTATCGTTGAATTTTTTTTTCCAAAAGCAATTACATATAATCAAAATATTTAGTTTAATTACCAATACAAAGTAAAGATCTCTTAGTTACGGTGTCAATTGCATTATTGGCAACTTTGGAACTTAAAATATTATCGGTTTATCAGCTAATTTAATTAAACTTAACGTACAGCGCGCTGTACAGGTTCAGTAACCAGGAACGGTACAGTTAATGCCAAATACTATGATTATACTAAAAGTTCCATTATCTAGTTGCTCTCTCTCACTACATCGATTATGTTCCTCCTAGATCACGTAAAAATCGAAGTAGCCTTTTATAAAATGTTATAAATTCATAGAAAATACAGAGCAAACTAGTACTAGACTAATCAATGGTTTTTGTTTATATGTTCTTAACCCTCCGCCGGAAACATGCTGGAAATCAAAAATTCCAAAAACATCGGTCTCCGACACCGACATTTTCAAAAAAAGTATATTTTATTTATTTTATATTATTTTTATTTTTATATATATTTTTTTATTTGAACCACATGTTTTTTAGTTAGTTTTTACCACTAAAGTTTAGTTTCTGTGTGCATATAGAAGGTTGAGGAAAATTGATAAAATCTTACGATTTTTGAACAACCTGATTTATTTCGGAACAAAAATACAAAAACAAAATAAAATTAAAAAAAAAAAACAAAAGTACATTAAAACAAAAAATAATTCTAAGAGATCCAGATACATTTAGCATAAGCATTTCTTATACAAAAGGGAGCTATACTTCTGAGTCTTCCCCTTCGAAACAGTCAAGATAAAGTCCTCTGATGCGTCCAAACATAAAAATTGACGGCACGTGACACATTTGTACTTGGTCCTCCTTTCTTGGCTTTTTTGTTCCTCTTCTTAACTCATTTGTGCAAATATTCTGAAAAATAAAAGGTTATGTTGCAAAATAGAGAAATGTGTTTCATTTCATATTTCCTGAAGTGAGTTGGTACCTTTGATGTGAAGATAACACTGAAGTAGTTTTCCACAAAATACCTAAACCATATACTGCACTCGATGTGCGTTTCATCTGGAGATGACTAAAACTTCATATTCACCTCAAAATATGTTCAATTTCGGAAACTTCGGCTCGTCAGACCGAAAATCGCGCTTGCATTTAAAATTCTGTAGTATGCATAATGTCTCCAACAACACTGAATACAAGACTCAGCCGTGTAGGCATTCCTGAGCGGGCAAACTGAATCACTTACGCATATACGAGTGAAAGGGAAAAAAACAACTTGTTGGTACGTGGGACCACATGTTTCCGGCGAAGGTTTAATCGTATTTACTTGTTTATGTTTATTTTTCAGTTTTTATATATACAGTTTTATAAGGAAACCTTAATTTAAATATTCCTGAGGATGTGTCAAAATACATGAAACGTCGGCTAATTAAAACGTTAGTTTTCTTCTTTCTGCCAGCCTTGCCCTACCAATTTTAAAAAATATGTCTAATTTTTGTGATGTGTCTTATGTTTTTTTTTATGTTTATGTTCCTTTTTACCCCATTGAAATACATACTATAAGCACAGAATATTTAGTCTGTGCTATAAGTAAATGAGTACTTTCGCTCATATTCCTAGTTACCCCGGTAACTGGGGTAAATAAGAACAGGAAATATTGTTTAAAAAAATTATGATATGTTGCATGTAAAAAATATGAAAAAATTAAGTCTACTGTTTTATTGTACATAAGTTAATAAGCAATAGTTTTATATTCTAACATTATTTTGTTGAAACTGTCAACCATATTGACTCAAGTTCCATGCACCATGCTATACTAACTACAGCAATGACTACTCGATTGCTATCTATTATTTACTTGTTTGTTTTGTTTTAACCAATGAATTACCACATAAAAGAAATTGTATTTAATCCAAATAACATGGGGGGCATGACCATAAAATCACCATCTTAAAAGTAATTTTATTGTATTTCGATTAGTGGAAATATGGTTAATCTATTGCTGAAAACAAGGATATCATCCTTCGACAAATCAGATAAGAACATTCCCTAAAAATCCGCCATATTGGAGATCCATTTCAGTCGTCGATAGATTGTTTAATTCTCATTTCTACTTTCTTTTATATATTATTTTAATGACTTCAACTAAAAATCGTCTATCCTCAGAGCCCCTATGTTGTCTTTATAAGAACTTACCGGGGATTTTACCGGCCTTTCGTCTGACCAGTGAATTATATGTTAAATATAATTATATTATCATATGAGTGTGGCTTAAATATTCAAAAAGTGAGGAAACATAATTGCTATTCTAAACATTTATTATTTCAAATTGAGATTTTTTTCATTATTGTACACTGAAACATCGTTGTCAGATTTTTAATTGCACTCAGAAAACTCTGAAATAAGTACTATTTACTTTAAAATTGTCTTCTCTTAAGTAACTCAAACAAAAGATTATTGTAGTCTCGTTCTGTTACATTTAATTAATGAAAACACAGTTCACAAAGACTTCAAGATGACAAAATGATGAATAAACCATTTAATTAGATGTTGATTTTATTGTACTGATATTTAATAGCCATGAAATCGTTTGCGATATCATTTAGATAAATATTAATATTCTATTAAAACGAATTAAATATAAAATCAGTAATAATTTATTTACAATGAATATTTGTCTTAAACTTTTCATCACTTGCAGTGCAGTGTGCAATTATTTTGGTATGGCTCGTTACAGAGATATAATAAATATAAAATACCATATAATCATCGGAAAAAGATTCCTCCGACAGTGATTTTATGGCGATTTTATTTTTTATTGAATCAGTTTCCTTTTTAACAGCCAAATTAAATTTATTTTTAAAGTTCTCATAAGCCTCCTCAACATTTTCTTTATCCAACGCATCACAAGTTTCGTCCTTTAAAATATTTTTTTACTTTTTTTGTAATTTATTTTACTAGAATGACTTGATCGGGTGGTCAAGCGACATTAGAACCTAACTTAACTTTGTTATTATTTGATATACTAAAAAAATTTAAGAACAAAAGTTATAGATAATTATATTTCTTTTCTAATAATCATGTCACAAAACAATTGAAAATCGGTTTCCGGAAATATGAACCAAATTTAAGGTTTTTTTAAATGCTATATATTTTTTACACCATCCGAAAGGTCTTAAAAAAAGATTTTTAATGATATTTAACGCATAGTATTTAAGACCTTTACGAATTATTATTTTTTATATTTTGTAATTACAGGAGGCCACTGACCATTAGATTCGTACAAATATTAGTATAACAGATTTATTTTAAATTAAATAAAACAAAGATATTACAAAGAACTCATAAAAACTTGCAATCTTAGAGAATAAGACATTTTTAATATTTTTTTGATAACCAGTATTAAAATAATTGACTGTAACTTCTTCGATTCTGTAGGTAGAAAAAAAATTAGATGCCATATCTACCTGCCATATCTTCCAAAATAAACTATTACTCTTAAAGTTTTAAATAAGATATTTTGAATTGCGATTTTCTAAGATTTTTAGTTTTTTTGTCTAGTTTACGGTCGAACAAAGAGTATTTAAGAAATGAAAACAAACATAATAGATGTGGTTCATCAGATCAATGAAAACAATATACTTAGTAGAAAACAACTTGAAAATTTGGAAAAACAGTAAACAATATCAACTTTGTATAGAAAAGCGAGGACGTCAGTTGGAGATATTTTTATAATTTTAACATTTTTCGTTCAGTTTGTTCCAATCTAAATATTATACCGGCAATGTTCAGTACTATAATTTTTGAAATAAGATATGAGTCTCCTAAGTTAACATAATATAGCGTGTTCGTAAAGTATGGAATAAATTAATTATTTCTTAAAACAAAAATATTTAGAAAAAATCCTCGGACACGATTTTTAATTTCAATTGCGCACTTTATTCTTTATTTTTTTGTTGTTATGACGTTATCACTGTTTCCGTTATGACGTTATCGATATTTTATTTAAATGTAACACCCTGTATATTTCTCTATTTTTGGATTCTGAATCAACAGCTGATTCCAAAAATGTATCATACTTGAGGTTTAAAACTGATACGTTAAAGATACGGCCATTTTGAATTTAAGAATTTACTAATTTTTCATGTTTTGTTTGAACAAATAATAATCAATAGAACTAACGGTTAGTTAATAATAAAAGGAACTTATAGTAAATGTTCGACCTATACTCCTTGTTGTAGCTGACAGTACTCTAAACGATGAATAAAGTGTTGTTGTACCTTGTTTATAGTTTCCTAAGAAATGTTGTTTATTTCTGTTTTAATTCTCTTTTAATTCAACAATGTTTTCCGGTTTGGTTTTATAAACTAAGTTTATCAATCCAGCAGAAAATAATCTGATGGATTGAGGTCCAGTAACCTTGGCGGCCATTCGATGGGTCTACGTCTACCAATCCACCTGATCAGAAATATTTGATCAAGATACCTTCGAACGTCTGCTGCATAATGGGGAAGTGCACCATCCTGTTGATACCACAGGCTTTCGTCAACATTTCCATAATTAATTCTACTGAGGAATAAATTTAATAACGTTGGGATGAGATGGCCCATTAAAAATTGGAGATATGCCGGTCCGTTTACAATTCCAACGAAAAAATGGGGTCCAATGATTCTATTTCTTACAATTCCCGCTCACACATTTACCTTTTGTGGATACTGTGTGTGCTGCTCCCGAATCCATCGAGGGTTTTCCCTTGTCCAGTATCTACAATTCTGACGATTCACTTCACCATTCAATTTGAAAGTGCATTCAATGGAGAAAATAATATTTTTTATCAGACTAGAGGATCATCACTGCACATATTCATCATTGTTTCACAAAATTGTATCCTCGGATATTGATCATTATCATTTAGTTCATGCACAATATGAATCTTAAAGGGATGCCGTTTTTCTAATTTTTTTAATACTGTATGTACTGACGTTTTAGTAACATCATCATCGCGACTAACCTGGCGAAATGTTCCTTATATTAATAACTAAAATATTTATGTTTTGTCTCTCCTGTAAACCTTTGTCTATATTTTATAAACTACTGTTTTTACTTTCCCTCTTCCTCTGTTGTATTAAGTAAATCAATTATTATCATTATCATAATCAAAAGATAAATTACATGCACCTATATATGCACAAAAAATTAGCAATAAATATAAAAACAAAATAGTAAACTAAGCAGTAAACTTTTAACATAGACCCATCGTAATCGCTCATTTGCATTTTATGTTGAATTAATAAGACATTGACCGTCACATTTGCAAATTTAAAGTTATCTTAACCCTTTAAATATTTATACACACGTTAGTACAATTTATAACCCTAGAGAAGAAAAAGTACCTAATGTTGTTGGAGCCCTATACAGGGTGTTCGGCTTTAACTTTCCCAACAGAGATCTTGCTTATCGAGTGACAAAATCGGTTAAATTAGAGAATAGTTGCATAATTTTCTTACTAAGACCCTAAGACCAACAGAATTTAATTATTTGACTTGGTTTTTCAGATATCTGGCATCGATTAAATTTAGTTCTAGCTCAATCTGCAGCGTGTCTTAAAGAGTGCAAAGTGTTTTTTTTCAAGTATTAGTGGAAAGGCTGCTTTTTTTTCAAAATCATCAAAACGGACACGAGAATAAAAACTTTTTCAAGAAATTTAACCAGTGAAGAGCGGCTTTCAAAATTGTCCCTGTTAACAATAGAAAGTGACTTTGTGAAGATGTCCAAAAATTCAAACTTTTACGACGAAGTTATTTCCGACATCGCAAAAAAGGAGAGGCGGATTAAACTACATTGTAAATAGGTAGGTATGTGCATGTTAACTACTTAACAAACTCTCTATTTCGCTGCGGGTTCAATCCTCGCCACCGGCGCTGGCAATGTCGGTGGATATGGTTGTGTGTCTGCGTTTTTTTCATAAGTGTAACCCTCGCCCGTGCAGCTTCGGCTTTGGAATCGGGGTTGTCTAATTTTTGTGGTGTTTTTATGTTTTATGTTTATTGAGGAGTGGCGGTCCTACAAGTGTACTTTTTTCTAGATGTCATAACTTTGCAGCTTTCGACATTTGTTTTAAAATGAGTATACGGAAGCCACGTCCCTTTTCTTAAAATAATTTTTTGCCTCGCTTCGCTCGGGGCCTCGCGCTACCCATCACTCTATATCACAAACTACTTCCCCTGTATCAAAACTCACCGCACGCCCCTGTAATTCATATTCGCCTTCAAAATAATAACTAATACTTATTTCTTTTTTCTTTAGTGCTACAAGCATGGATACCGTCAGTAAGGGGCAAGAGGGGAGCAGTTGCTCCTCGCTTGAAAAATGACGAAAGGTATCAAGTATCAAACCAAATTACTGGAAATCGTGATTTGCTTTAAACCAACATATGTCGCTCCCCAAATTTGTGTAACAAAAATGATAAATCTGACAACATTTGACAACCATGTTTTTCATACTCTCGCCATAGACTTAGTGCGGACATGCCGATGATGTCTTGCTGTTCGCGGTGGAGGTCGCAATTGCAGGCGCGGTCGAGGTGGATGTCGATGATGAGTGGACATATCAGAGAGATTTATTCTTTCAGTGTTGAGTGCTGGTCGTGTAGTACACGGCGAATCGTGTAACTGGAAGTGTGTCAAGTGATCTTAGTGAACCAATCAGGTGCAAATTACCACGTTTCCTTCCTTTTTTACAGCAATGGAAAACAAATTTGTTGTATCGACGTCGTCATCGAGCTATACCTCGATGTAAACGACGAAGATGAACTGCTAGCATCCTTAGTATGTGCGATAGTGATGCTACCGAGACGAGACATTTCTCTATCTCGTCTCGATTTGTCAAGTTGAAAACAAACTTTTTTTCTTGTTTCGAAACGAGACACGATTTTTCAAGTTGGTATCTCACGAGACGATCAAGAATTTCTCAACTTTTATTTATTATAAAATTATTCCACTTTCGACACTCGATTGAATAATAAACTTGGATTAAATGAGGATATAAATAATACACATATTACAGAAAAAAATAATTTTTTATTTCTTAAAATATCTGATGTGGCCAACACATAACTTTCTTATACCAGTATATATCATCCTGATCTAAAAAAATCATTCTATCTAATTCTTCACTTACCTCAATTAAATTTTAATAGCGGATCTTGAAATGTTTCATTAAAACTGTTAAATAATTAATTATCAGAGTGATTCGATACTGTCAATAATAATTCATGTCATATATTTTAATAATTTTTTTGTTACTGACATTGACATTTTTGTAACTAAATTAGACCTTTCAAATGTCAAACTGTTAAATTTATCCTAACCCCATTTTATGAGGCCAAATATGTAAAATATTTCAGTGTACATCAGCTTTATTTAACTACTTGGAAAATATATTTTCGCTTGATGATTTATAATCTTGCATCAAGAATATATTTCTGGCCAGTTTTGCTCATCACCGAATTTTTCATTGTTTCATTTTTCATTTATAACTAACGTACAATCAAAAAATGTAGTATCTTAGTGATGTCGAAAATGAGACGATTTTAAAGAAAAATAGACATGGGTCCGGAAATACTTCCCTACATAGTTATAGTCTTTCAATTTCACGTCACTTAGAAAACACCTTGTATAGTGTTAGTCGCCTTTTTATGAGGTTCTATGTAATAAATATACGACTCCCTTTTAGATTACCATGACTTTTCATAACTATATTCCGTCGATAAGCATTTGAAAAATATACAATTATGGGTCTTGGTTTTTGTGCGTTTATATTAGTTTTACCTATTCTATAGCATTAATTTATGTATTTATTCATTCCATGTTTACTATAACGTTCTTTATCCCATTAAATGTTTTTACAACTTTTCATTTATTTTTTCTTCAGCTTTCTCTGGTTTACTGAATATGCAGATATTTGTTGACTTTTAATTTTGTTGAAGATTCTCACACTTTATTTTTAATGCAACAATTTTTTTCTTCGCATCTCAGTCAAATTTTTCCAGGTTGCTCACATCTGTAAATTATACCTTTCATAACTAGCTTTTTGGAGGCAAATCATTATTCATTATGTCCCTTATATTATATCTCTCTATCTAGATTTTCTACAACAATAACATTTGCAATTTTTAATGACAGTAAACATTAGTTTTAGCAGTAGTTATACAGTTTAATTATTAAACAATAAAAACACATCAAGAGCTAATCCGTAGCTTCATTCTATATTGTGTACTGTCAGATATTGACAAGAAGAAGATTTTCATGCAGGAAATGGAATAGGTTCAAGATTATCTTCAGATTCGAGATGACAAAAATCTTTATTTAATTCAATTCAGACACAGGCTCATTCTTGGCAACATTCTGATCTTTAAGAATGTAGTAAGTATCCGGTGTGGTCACAAGCAAAATAACGCTGAATCCGGTACACCATGCATAATTTTAATAGAATTTTATTCTTCTAAAAAGAAATAAGATTTTGGAGTAAAAAGTGACTTGTTCCGCGATTTATATACAGGGTGGGGCAATAATGCCTCCGAATTCGATATCTCGAGTTCTATGACCGCTAGAAACTTTAAAAACATAAGTAAACTAAACAAAAAAGTCTATAACCGGAAATTGTTTTCGAATATACAGGATCAAGTAACATGTTTTTAAATGAAATTCCATGTATATCAGAATATTTTTTGAAACCTCTTTGTGGCGTCCTTTCACTCCTGTAATATTATTGACTTTCTCCTAACCACTTGGATGTAATGATTTTTTTGTTGTTGAAATTATGCCATTTACACGTGTATATTAAAAATGTCACTACAATCACAACTGTTGATTTTAAGAAAAAATATGTTAATACCAATTATGAAACATCAGCCATTTTCACGTCCTAAAAGTATACAGGGTGGCCAAAAAGGATTTTTAAATTTACAACTTATTGAACTGAATTTTCTCAATTTTTTCAAATGGAACACCCTGTATATTTTTGGACGGTGTGATCTGTAGGATTGAAAACGAACATTTTTTGTACGTACATTCCTATGACTATTTGTGACAAATTTCAATTTATTGAACAATAACCTCAATATTCAGCAATAGAAATTAAAAATGAGAGTTTTTTTCAAATAGTTCAAGAGAAGGTATTATATATAATAAGCGTGTTACATGATGCTCATAAAAAAATTACACCAAGAATAATCCAAAATTTTAAGGAAAGGATAATAATAAATGCTTTTAGAAGTATCACTCCGGCAATTCTTTGAACAGTAGAAACCTCATTCCAAAGACGCATAGAAATGTGTGTCAATCAAAATGGGCAACATGTGGAACACTTTTATATTCTGTATATTCGAAAATAATTTCCGGTTATAGACTTTTTTGTCTAGTTTATTTATGTTTTTAAATCAAGTTTCTAGCTATCATAGAACTTGACATATCGAAGTCGGGCGCATTATTGCCCCATCCTGTATACTCGTATTATGATTATTTAATTATTTAAATATTTATATTATTACGATTACTGGTTTAAATAACAGGTCCTTTATCTCACAAACTCTAAGAGTTTGTGAGATAAAGGACCTGCTGTTATTTAAACCAGTAATCGTAGTATTATGGACTCACACGGGTACCACTTCCCTAATTTATATTATTGCACTAACTGAATAAAAAATATAAGATAAATAGAGACTTATAAACAAAAAATCGCATCAGCTGTTCACGCATATGTATGTTGATATTGTTAGAGAGCATGTCAGCGTGAGGTTAAGTCTCAAGCCAACTGCGATTTAAACGCAACACTTGAAGCTAAAAATTAAACTGGGCACACTTGCCGCATCTGGAATAATATTCATGATTCTGATTGAAGAGATAGGCAGCAAGACACCTGTGCTCACATGCGTTTATATACATTAGGACCTGAATAAATATTCAGGTCCTTGTGTATATCACGATATACAAAATGCTGATTGATATATAGTGATTAATGTCTAATAGTTCGGCTGTTCTTTTCTGAACACTAACAATTAATTTGCTAAAATTTAAAACATTGATGTTATATCAACGAAATTATGCCATTTCTAACTATTTACGTTCTGTATTTGTCTTTGAGGTTCAATAATCAGTGGAATGGCACAGGGCCCCATCTTGCTGTCAGATGATCTGAGGGCGAATATTTAAGGGAATATTGTCAATAAAGTTCTCAATTCCAATTTTAAGCAATAACAATCCTTCCAGTCAAATCACCATCGTAGAAAATTGGCCCAAAAATTTTGTTAATATCCCATACCAAACCCCTGTAGACTGACGACCTTAATGTTGAATCTCCTTTACTCGATGAAGATTTTCAGAAATCCAATAATGCTCATTTCTTTTTTTTGTAAAAAATATTTTTTGCAGTAATTATTATCCTCTTCTCTTGAATTAAAAAAAATATATATATATTTTAAGTTTTATTGCTGAATTTTGCAGTTATTGTTCAATAAATCGAAAATGGTTACAAATAGCCATAGGGATGTACGTACAAAAAATGTTCGTTTTTCATTTCTACATCACGTCCAAAAATATACAGAGGGTGTTCCATTTGAAAAAAATTGAGAAAATTTAGTTCAAATAGTTGTAAATTTAAACTTTTTTTTTTTGTAATTCAAGAGAAGATATTATAAAAAGTGCTCCACATGTTGCCCATTTTGATTGACACATATTTCTATGCGTCTTTGGATTGAGGTTTCTACTGTTAATAAAATTGCCGGGTGATACTTCTAAAAGCATTTATTAATTATCCTTTCCTTCAAATTTTGGATTGTTGTTGGTGTGATGTTTTTATTGGCATCATGGAGCACGCTTATTATAATACCTTCGCTTGAATTATTTGGAAAAAACTCTCATTTTTAATTTTTATTGCTGAATTTTGCAGTTATTGTTCAATAAATTAAAAATGGTCACATATAGCCACAAGAATGTACGTACAAAAGATGTTCGTTTTTCTGTCCTGCAGATCACGTCGTCCAAAAATATACAGGGTGTTACATTCGAAAAAATTGAAAAAAGAATTCAAAAAGTTGTAAATTTAACAATCCTTTTTTAGGAAGTGAAAATTCTACAGAAATGTCTTGGCTCACTCTGTATATTCGAAACAAATTTCCGGTTATAGAATTTTTTCTCTGGTTTACTTATGTTTTTAACACGCTTTTTATATTAGCTTCACTTGTATGTTTGTTTGTTTGTTTGTTTGTTTGTTTGTAACCGACTCTTTGGACTCGATTTTGACCCACTTTAAACGGACAGATTTAATTGAAACTTTGTACACTTACGAAGAACCGGTAACAGTACAATAATTTGATAAGTTTATATCATTATCCTGATCAGGATCGCCAGTCCTTTCCTCACGTATCCTCTGCGTGAGAGCAAGAGGCTTAATATTGTAAGTATATTCCATGATTCTCAGTTTGGTCGTTGGCCGAGCGGGCAAGTCTTAGTCGACGCGAAACGACGGACTCCTCGGGCGTGAATTACAATCCCATGGCTGAAATAAAAAAATATTTTTTTTTCAGAAATATCTGTTGGATCGTAATATGTTATAATATCAGCATCAATAAGCAATATAAATATAGTTTAAAAAAACTACAAAACACGCTTTCATAGTACATCAAACTAAAAAGTGAAAAATAAATATAGTTTAAAAAAACTGAAAAACACGCTTTTAAAGCACATCAAACTAAAAAGTGAAAAATAATTATTAATATAAACTGAAAACAATAATGAACGAAAAATACTAGTATTATTGTGAAAAAAGCGTGGGGCGCTTTGTGCCATATTTTTCGTATATCGATCAACCCACGCTTTTTTCATAATAATACTAGTATTTTTTCGTTCATTATTGTTTTCAGTTTATATTAATAATTATTTTTCACTTTTTAGTTTGATGTGCTTTAAAGCGTGTTTTTTAGTTTTTTTAAACTATATTTATTAAATCAAGTTTCTAGCTATCACAGAACTGGAGATATCGAAGTCGGACGCACTATTGCCACACTCTGCATATATTAAAAAGTGGATTATGCCTTTTTGATAGATTTCGAATATTCTATTGAATGCAACCAAAATATATTGGGAGATTTAACATTTTCAGAAAGAAAATTCCTTTCTGGCCAAACCAGAAGTGATATAAAAAAATACTGAATATATGAAATATATAATAATAAAAAATATAATAATCCGCCATTTTGAATTTTTTAAAAAATTGG
Organism: Rhamnusium bicolor; assembly: GCA_029963845.1. Classification (NCBI taxonomy): domain Eukaryota; kingdom Metazoa; phylum Arthropoda; class Insecta; order Coleoptera; family Cerambycidae; genus Rhamnusium; species Rhamnusium bicolor. The sequence goes on along the minus strand of JANEYF010001302.1, from coordinate 1,308,241 downwards.
TTTTTTCTGCTATAGATTTTTTATTTGATGTTCAACTGATTTTTTTTGCGGCATCGGATTCCTCGGAAAAAACTACATCACATTAATTTTTGAACTACAAATTCGTAGTTCTTAAAAAATTACCGAGAAATTTGCGAGTGACATCTTAGCTGGGCCATCCTGTACATTATTATTAAATTAATATTAAATACCGTTCATTTAACTTTAAACAAAAAAATCTATGTATACATCGATATTTTACCTGAAATTATCACAAATAGTGAATCGTGAAAAATCAATCATATTTATCTCAAACATTAAGTAAATACTACCGTTTAAAAAACGAATCTTATTTGAGAATATGGTTAATAATTTAATTACAAAATTATACAGAAATTAGCAAAAGTATGGAATATTGTTTATATATCCGCAAATAGTAATTTTGTATAAAGTTAATTTGAACCTTATTTATAACATAAAAAAAGTTGGCACCTCTGACAGCGGTAAAAGGAACAAAGTCGCCGGCGTTTTTTTATGTTGAAAATAAGTTTGAACTGAACTTTCCACTGTGCAGAGAGAGGTTAAGAATATTTCATATTTTCATAAAACGATTGGAACATACCAATGGCCTTATTGGCATCAGGTTGTAATAAATGACGCCTCGCTTCCATATTTGTTCAAAAGCTTGACAGAATACGTTTCAAACATACTTGAACGCAAATAACTACAGAATGAGAATTAATTGTATCTATTCGAAAATTAGAAAAACAAGAATGCGATGAAAAAGAGAAGACTTTTTTACCAGGCGAGGATACACACGAAGAAAATTATTGCACGGACGTATTCAAGTGTGACTTTTTCAATATCCTTAACTTTCTGTGCACAGTGTATTTTTTTTAGTTACATATTAGAATATATATTTTTTACACTTGGGCGTTAACGTATTATTAACGTTAACAATGTTAGAGATATTATGTCGTCAGTAATTATTTTCTAACCAAACCATGTAATTTTTTTATAAATTACAAATCTGTCTGAATTATTAAAATTAGCACCTCGAGAGTTAAATTCAGTTCCTAATAGGTTAAGTAGCAAAATATGTATTTACGTTTTCTACTGTATGCAGTCTTGAAAATGTTTGACACAAAACAAAAATAACTGGACAAACTTAAAATCTGAATTCAAGACATTAAAATAAGAAAAAGTTTTCTATGGAAACGCTTCGTTAAAAAGTTGCTAAGTTCTAAAGATGGAGGCTAAAATCGGGTTTTTAATTTTTTTTCTCAAATTTGGAAAAAGATAAAAAAATAAATTTTGGTGAAGATTTTATTCTAATAGGAACGCTTCTAAAGGATAATTTTTCAATCATCCCTTATCAGTAAAATGGGTGCAATCAGTAACCCCATTTTATTTTTTAAATAGAATTTTTTTAAGGGCCCAAATTTTATCATTTCAAATTTTTGCCTTGGAAAACTTCATTCATTTAGAAACCCTTTTGTCTCTTATTACGTCCTCACCCCTCAAAGTGAGGAAGTTATGTATTCCTGAAAAAATTTTTGAAAATTGTTATTTCATTTCTGGAAGAATCTCGACGAATTATGACGATACACAAAATTTCAGACAGAAAAAATATTCTGTCTGTCTGTGTGTCTGTCTGGTTCGCGATAGCAGCTACAGTTTTTGAGATAAAGCTTTCAAATTTGGTACACACTTCTAGAGGTCAAGGAAGAGATTGAGTTCGTTGATGAGCAAAATCAGTTCCAATTATTGAAACGTCAAAAAATGTGACTTTTTTTGAAACGTCAAAGTGACTTTTTTGAAACGTCAAAAAATATTACTTTTTTAAAACGTCAATAATTACTTTTATTATAAACTCCACCACACGTCGAATTTTATTACGGTGAGGAAGTTCTGATCCCCAAGTAACTGGCAGCGGTTTTTTTTTTCATCGAACTGATAGTTTTTAAATAAAAAAAATAAATAATCTCGAACTATATAGTCATTTGGAAAATTGCATTATTTAATCAAATGGTAAATGCCTAGTAAGCTAAAAAAATAATTATACTTAACTTGAGCCCAGAACAAATAAAGAATACTTGACAGAAGCCTACTTAGACATTTTGTTTTAATAATAATAATAATAATAACAATTTTTATTTGCAGTACAGATCATTATAATAATACTAACAAATTGTATTTAAATTTGAATTATGTCCTACAAAAGGGACTGAAAAACAATACAATTACTGATCTAAGTTTCAGCCCCATTTAAATATTTGATAAGTTTAATTGTTATATTGTTGCCCGTTAGGAAAATACAATATCTGTACTACTACATAAAAAAGACAGTAAAAAGAGAAAAATAAAAAAATAAAATAACTGAATGAAAGGTCATAAAATACACAAAAAAAAGGAAGAAAAAAAACAGAATGTGATCCCTATTACTAAGTAAGGATATAATATTCACTACACACTGTAGAATGTAAGGTATTATTATCTACATAATGACTCGTATAATGAAATCAAGAGGCTAGGAGAATTTTTTTTTAATTAAACTTAAAGCTAGGTAACCTAAGAATTTTATAATCAACTGGAACTTTATTGTACAGTAAAAATACATTATAATTATAACTAACTATACCTCCGATACAAAGTAGTTTTATGGGGTGGAGGTGATATCAGTTTTCGAAATCTTAAGTTTAAAGTATGAACGTCACTGCGATATTTAATTTTATTATATAAGTATGGAGGCGAGTTGTTTAAAATAATATTGTGAAATAAAGTAGTGCAGTGAAATTTTCGCCTTGTTTCCATATTTAGCCATTTTGCATCCTTGAGTTTATGTGAAACATGCTCGTACTTCTTTATGTCATAAATAAATCTTAAACATGCCTTTTGAATTTTTTCTATTTTGTTGATATCCATTTTATCCAAGCAAGGACCATATACAACATCACAGTAGTTGAAATGACTTAGCACCAGCGTATCAGTAAGTTTAATTTTGAGAGATTGTGATAGTAAATGTCGATTAGGATATAACATCATTAAATTAGTATAAGCTCTTTGTGTACACTTACTTACATGTTTTTTAAATCGTAAATCTGTATCCATTTCAACTCCCAGATTTTTTTGCTAAATCATTATCGCCTACTGCAATTTTTATGTCAGCTTGTACCAGATCTTTACACTTGCCAAATATGAGAACAGACGACTTTATTGGGTTTATAGTTAATTTATGACGCTCTGACATTGCAATTAATTTTCGTAAATCATCGTTAATAATATAATTAGCCTGAATCAAATTATCATGAAAAAAAGAGAAATATATTTGAGTGTCGTCCGCGTATAAATGTACCTTACAATTACTTAGACAGTTTGTTATATTACAAGTATATATACAAAATAGCAAAGGACCAAGGATAGACCCTTGTGGTACTCCACACAATATATTTCCGCAATTTGATTTGCCCTTGCTCGTTTCTACGAATTGCATTCTATTAACTAAATAACTTCTTATGAAATTAATTGCGCTGTCTGAGAATCCGACATAATGTAGAATAGAAAATAAAATTTCATGGCTGATCGTGTCGAACGCCTTTGAGTAGTCTAGCAAAATGAGAGCTGTTGTTTTTCCAGAGTCTATATCCCCAATAATGTCGTCCATGACACCTAGCAAGGCGGTCGCACAGCTATGACCTGCTCGAAATCCCGATTGATAAAAAGGTAGAATACTATACATATTAATATGCTCACGGATTTGGAAATTCATAATTTTTTCTACCACTTTAGAAAACACTGGAAGAATGCTAATCGGTCGAAGGTCACCCAAGTCAAATATGTCAGCTTTTTTAGTCAGCGGAACTACCCGTGATATTTTCCAAGTATCCGGAAAGATGGATTCTAAAAGGCATCTATTTACAATATTAGTGATAAAAGGCAATATATAAGGACAACATAAAAGTAACATGTCTATATTAATTTGATCAGACCCGGTAGATTTTGATTTTATTTCTAACAGATATTTGTAAATAATCGTTTCTGATACGGCAGTAAATGAAAATAAGTCTTTAAAGTAAGTTTTTAAATTTTGATTATAAAATTGTAGAAGCTCATTGTCTGAAGGAGATAAGTTTGAAGTACATTGCAGAAAATGCGTATTAATTTCATCTGGTTTATTTAATATTTCAGGTAGTGTGATTGTTGCGGATTTATTATATAAATATTAAGTTCATTTAGTTTCTTCCAAATAGTTTTAGTATTGTTGCCGTTATTATTTACACAAAACTCAAGATAACTTTTTTTTCCGTTAGCTATTGCAATGTTTGTTTGATTTTTTTTTACTTTTATAATAATTCCAATGTTGATCATTTTTTGTTCTATTAAATTTTTTTAAAGCTTTTTCTTTTAAAGAGATCATTTCTTGTATATTATCAGTTAGCCAAGCTGATTTTTGCTTTTTAATTACAATATCTTTTATAGGAGCAAGGGTACCAAAAATATTTAAAATCAGTAAATTAAAAATTTCAATTTTATCATTAACATTTTGTACATGTATTATATTTTCAAAAGGTGCCAACAATAAGAATTTTTGTAGTAATTCTACGTCGATGCGTTTTAAATTCCTGGTTCTAAAAATTTTCTGATTGTTTTTGGGAGCATAAATTTTCAAATTAAAATACTAATAAATGATCTGATATATTGTACACCTCTTTTGTGCCACAAACGTAGTTATCTTTTTCACTTAAAATTAAAATGATATCTAATAAAGTAGAGGAACTTTGTGTAATGCGGGTTGGCGTGTTAATAATTTGTTTTAAATTAAAGGACTGTATGCAGACATTAAAAATAACAGATTTGCGATTTTCGGAATCTAGTAAGTCTATATTCACGTCCCTCCCGCAAATTATATCATTACACGTAGGTACAAAATTGGATAAAGCGTCTTCAAATATATTAACAAAGTCTAACAAATTTTTATTTGGAGGTCTGTATATTGTACCAATAATATATGTTCTATTAAACAAATTAAGTTTTACCCACAGCTGCTCCAATACGTCCTGAGATTTATTATTTAAAATTTCATACCTTAAACTTTTCTTGAGATACATTCCTACACCACCACCCCTTGAATCTCTATCATTTCTTAAGAAATTATATCCATCATTATGTACTAAATTACTAGGTATATTATCAGATAACCATGTTTCAGAAATTCCAATGACATCATAATTTTCTGTTTCAACAAAAGCCTTAAAATCTGCAAAATTATGAGACAGAGATCTTACATTCAAAAAAAGATACATTTAAATCTCTCATAGATTATTCTAACTTAAATAATAATAATAAAAACAATAATAGGTAATTAAAAAAAAAATGTAAATATATATATATATATATATATATATATATATATATATATATATATATATATATATATATATATATATATATATATATATATATATATATATATATATGTTAAATTCGTTTTCCGGGTATACTCCCGCGTAGGTGATAGGCCCCGAGAGGGACCGTGGTTTGTCTGAACGACGTTTCGGCAGAATCTCATCTGCCATCTTCAGGTTCTAACAGATAACTGCTTACTGCGGCTTCTGGTAACTCGAACTGAAAAATAGGTGATAGGCCCCTCTCGGGGCCTATCACCTACGCGGAATATACCCGGAAAACGAATTTAACATTCACCACTGAGTAGTTGTTTCACCTTAGTTAGTATATAACTAGCAGGTTGGCCACTATCATTTGTCTGTTCCATAACCTATGGCATACTGAAGAGAACAAATAAGTTCGAAATCGATCTATGTCTGGTTAGGAATTGACAAATGATATTGGCTTCCATCTATCATGATTTGAAGGTGTAATTCAATGCAGGTCGGGGTATTTGCCCGCTGAGTAGTTGTTTCCTTCAAATCATATTTAATTATATATATATATATATATATATATATATATATATATATATATATATATATATATATATATATATATATATATATATATATATATATATATATATATATATATATATATATATATATATATTATAATAAGGGAAACTTAATTATATTTTAAGCGAAATTTTCCTTCAGCTACGTGATTAAACAAATTAGTCAAATCAAATCAAATCCGGCATATTCAATTTCTTTGGTTCAGATCTTCAATATTTCTTATTCGATATTTTTTTTCCAATAATACTGGTGTAGATATTTCCGCCGCTAGTCCACACATTTTCTTTACCAATTTTATCCTTACTCGAAATCAAAAGATCATATCTTGTTTTAGTTAACTCTTCGGTTATAGCAATTTTACTACCTTTAAGTTTCTTTTTTATTATTAAAAATCAAGTTACGTTGTTGAGCGTCTATAAATGTTGCAAGTATTGGCCTGGGATATTTAGCCTCTTTGTTATATTGGCCTAACCGATAGCAATATTCCAGTTGACTGCCATTAACTTCCATTTTGTTTTCAAATATTACTTGTAATATTTCCTTTAGGTTTTCATTATTTGACTCAGGAACTCCAAAGACTCTTAACTGATTGCGTTTTGAAAACTGTTCTAAATTGTCAACTTTCAAATGTAACTTTTCATTCTCACCCTGTATGTTGCTCATTTGTTTCTCTAGTGTATTTATTTTGGTTTCAAGTTTTTCAATATGAACCATCATTTTTTGTGAAACTATATCAGCAATTTTAACAGCGAAGGTCTCCATAAAATTCTTATCGCTAAAGAATTCGTTTATCACGCTTTTTAGTTCACTTTTTTGCCTCTCAGTGAAACCCATTTTATTGAATATATTAATTTAAATTATGAAAATTATTATCAAATAACTGTTACAACTATGCAAAACAGCAGTTAATGTTAGAAAAAAAATAGGCGTTTTCACACATTAAATTCACTTGCCAAATATTATCAGAAAATCACAACATTTGCACCAATAATACTACATTAATTTGCCGGAACGATAAATATACGTCTACTCTGTACGGACACACTATATCAATTAATATACAGTTAATAATACAGTTAATAAATACAGTAAATAATACAGTTTTCCAAATAACCATGTGTCTCGAAAAATATTTAATTTTTTTATTCACAAACTGTCAGTTCGATGAAAAAAGTAAAAGACAAAAGTGTTTCTAAATTAATCAAGCTTTGCAAATCATATTTTTATATGATAAAATTTGGGTCCGTTAAAAATTTCGATTACAAAATCAAATGGGGTTGCTGATGTCACCCATTTTACAGATGAAAGATAATTGAAAAAAATATCGCTTAGAAGCGTTCCTATTAGTAGAAAATCCCTACCGAAATTAATTTTTTTACCTTTTTCCAAATTTGAGAAAAAAATATACTTCCATAGGAAACTTTTTTCTTATTTTGAGGTCTTGAATTCAGATTTTAAGTGTGCCCATTAAATCTTGAAACACCCTGTATAATATAATAATTAGATATTAGTAATTTAAGATTAATTATGAATGCAACAAAGTGTAAACATAGTATGAATAGTGACAGAGGGCCAATCCCGTATAGTCCGCTGTATTTTTTAGTGAGCCACGGTTCACCAGATCGTGACAATAGTTTACGTATAAGTAGGATATATTATTAGCATAAGGTTAGCTTTAACCATCTTTAAAAAAATCACAAGGCATTTTTAAAAATGGCGATTTTGGCTTTTTCCTAAACAAAATCTAAACCAATCGAAATTCAATTGTTTTCTGGACGCCACGTTAATGGGCATAAACTTCTGCATTACATTGCTCATTTAAGCGATTGTCTCTCTATCTCCACTAATAACCAAAATACCAATGTAATGCCACCTCCTTTGTAATTGCTAATTTCCTAAAGAAGTTAAGCTCTATATAAAATGCTTTAAGCCGTTTTTAGTACTTCAAGCCCTTTTAGCAGGACTTGGAAACATTTTCAAATATCTCTGACTCGATTCTATAGTAAATAAGATTTATACTATTTATTCTGCAATTAGCACTTGTTAAATCTCTATAACAATTGTACATCTCTTTATAAGTACATAGTGCTATAACAAATAAATAAAAGGTAAGCTCTAATAGTTTATAACAGGTATTCAAGGAGTCGCTGTTGCTTAATTTGAAACCTATAGGTACCTTTTAAGAATGTTGTCTATAATTATTTATTTATAGCATCCTACAATGTTTCCTTGTACATTCCTTGGATACTAAACCACTGTCATACAAGTTATTTAAAACAAATTTGGTAAATAAACCTGCACGTCAAAAGAACTAGTCAGAGGTTGGTTTTTGGAAAAATATTAACCTGAAAATGAAACTGTTAAATGTAAAATATTTTACGTCATTAAAGTTGGCGTTCCGGAATACAATTTGATTTCATTTTCAAACTTATTGGAAACTAGAATCACCGATGTGCTGCGATCAGACAAGTAACGGTCAGCTGATTGTTGGTGTGTTTACATTAATTTTAAGTGCTTTTGTGGGTTCTTTCCAACAGGGACCGCTCTGGTGTTTACGCCGCCCCGGACAAAAAACAAATTGCCGCATTTTTTTAAAGTTATTTTTTTCTTAATAAAAGATTTGCAATAAAAACGTATATTTAAAAAGAAACAAGTATTAAAACTTAACATTTGATACAAAACAGTATAAATTAAAATAAAATAAAGTTGCAGTACCTATAGATACCTAGTTGTTATATTTTAAAAATATTTACTTAGTTTTAAACATACAGGGTGCAATTTTACCGCTATTACGATTTAGATTTTTTTCTCATATACCTAAAACCTAAATAGAAAACAAAAGTTAGATACATAGAACCACAGTAATACATTTTTTTGAGTTATAATCAGAAGAATATTTTCTCTCACTTTTAATTCTGCAAATGTTTTTATTACCTCTTTTAAGTTTATTTGATCAGCAATTTCATATTCAATTGATAAAATGGTCATGCCGTTTAGTCGATTTTGCGTAGTAGTTGAGCGTAAAAAAGGTCTTGATTAATTTTAATTTGGAAAAACTTCTTTCTCCACTGGCTACTAATATTGGAATAGTCAGTAGTATTCTTAAAGCAATACTAAGATTTGGAGCAAAATTTAGTATTGTTATTAATTTAACATCACTTGGACTTTCTTTTTTGCCCAAAAGTGTACAAACTGCAGAAATTCCCTCTACTAATTCTAGACCGTTAATGTCAGCTGATTCACCATCAGGCAAAATATTTTCCAAATCTTTGCAAATCTTTATCAGTGTCTCTTTAGGCATGGTTTTCAAATCATATATATTATATAGAGATTGAAAATGGTTACTATGGTGATTCAGTTGTTCAAATCGACCATCTAGTGCGTTTAATACTTGATCAATAGTATAGAAGAAAAATTCTATTTTGTATTTTTTTTTTTGGGATCTTCGATTGGTTCGTCCCTTGCCTCATATGAAAAGTTGGCCTTTTTTTCTTACGCGGTGTCGCTGCGTTGTTGAATCAAAATTGGCTTCAATGTCAATTTCATCAGCCAATTCTCTTGCATCGACAATAATTTTATTGAAAGACTTATCTAATTAAAGATTTTTTAAAGAAATTTTTGCAGTTCTCTAGAAGATCAAGTGCTTTTTTTCAAATCAAAATCTTTTGTTTATGGGATTAATACAGTTTAAATTTTTATACTATATGACTATTGACATAAAAATTTAAATTGTTTAATGCAACTTAGCAAACCCGAAGCTTCGTCTCTTATTGAGATATCGATGTCTTGGTTTTCATAAATGCTTAGCAAAGCATGCGTCGCATATTTCACCAAGTTGAAATCTTAAGGGCGTTAAAGTTTCTATCCTGTTTTCCCATCGAGTGTCACTCAAAGGTTTTAATGTTAATCCTTTGACATGTTTTAAAAATATTGTCCACCGAAAAGTAGAAGAAGAAAAAAATATATTTTTTGGACCATATTTAAAAAATTTGCTGCTTCTAAGGATACTTTTACCATATCATTTACCATGGATTGAGCGAGTGGCTACTACACGGAACGTAGAATGCTCGTGGATTTAAATTCCTAATTCTAGATTGCACTCGTGCATTGTTGCCCCTCATGTTAGCCCCGTTATCATATCCCTGCCATCTTATATCTTGCACATCAAGTCCCATTTCATGAAGCTCTTCGATTATAATTTCATATAGTTGTCTTCCTGTAGATCTTTCCATAGGTAAGACATCTAAAAAGCTTTCGTAGATTTTTCTTTCAACATCGTTTGAATCAGAATCAGACTTATTGAATGGAAACATCTAATTATCAAGGTCATTTGCTTCACCTTACTAACGTTAGGAGTGCAATCTAATATTATGGAATAGTATTTCGCTTTTTTTATTTCTGCAATAATATGCGATTTTACACTTTGATGAAGCAAGTCTATTATCTCGTTTTGAATGTTTTTCCAAGATTGTGAGCTTTGGTTTCTTCTTTTTTAAGCACTCTACGCACGTGTTCCTTCATGACGGGGTCAAATTCAGATAGCAATTCAACTATTTTTAAAAAGTTGCCGTTATTATGCTCAAACAGCTTGCCGCTTGTACCTTGAAAAGCTAAACAACTTTTACCGAGCATTTTAATAATTGCTACAATCCGTAGAAGCACCTCGTACCAGTGATTCGTTTCAGCGTTAATAACTCTTTGGGCAGCTGCATCTATGGTTGTACAACACTTTATCCTTTGACTGAGTTCTAGCCAGGATTTTTGAGCCTGAATATAATTTTTAGAAATTTTGTGATCCTTTAAAGTTTCAACGATGTGCTTCCAGCTTTTAAAACCTTCTTTTAAAAGGGAACTTGACACACGACCGTACATTTTGCAGCAAAAGCAATATATGCAGTTTTTTGAAGTTGAGTATATTAGCCAGTCTCTTATAACTTGCTCTCCATTTCTTAAAATTTGAGAATAGTAATTTGCGCTAAATTTTTTTACCAGTGCCATCATAAGGAAATTTGTAATTAAACAATGGTTTAAGTGGACCTTGTCGTACTAAAAAACTTCTTTCGGCATCTCCTATAATTCTAGGCCATAATGACAAAGTTGGTTTAGAAATATCGTGTATTGATTGGTCTTAGTCACCAACACTCTCAAATGATTCCGTGTTTTCCTTTTTATTTGAATTTTTGGAGATATTTGTTTTGGTACTAATGGTACTACCGGACCTATTCTGTAAATAATTTTGCAAAGCACCAGCTCGATTTTACTTTTGGGTTTCTTTCTCTAACCTTCGCTTAAACTATTTTTAAATATAAAAACGATTTTTTAAAGTTTCGGGCTAATTTTGGAAAAAATAGTTAATACTTTTAGTAATTAAAACTAGGCATTTCATTTTTTTAAACTGTGGGACAGACTAAGCCACCGTCACCGAGTAATCGTGTTTGAAGATTTTTCTTCTTTTATCTTTTTTATGCAACGCATTGGCTTATTACTACACAAAATTATAATTTATTAGGAGGATTTTTTCAAAGATTTTTTTTAGGTGTGGTGGATCCCAACAAAATGGACAAATTGTAAACCACCACAACGAACATATAAAAACTAAATTTTTAAAATAGATACCCATCTAATATGTTTGAATTTTTAAGATGGATTTTTTTGATTCTTTTTTTTTTCGCGGCGAAAACCCCAAATAAATTTTAAAAAAATCCGTCATAACAAACATACAAAAACTATTTAAAAATATATAAGTACGTACATATTGTGGAAAATATTTTTGAAAATAATTCTTTACCACTTAATATAGGTATTTGCAGAAGTACTAACCTTTAGAAATTGACAAAAAGTCATAAAAGTCACTATCCTGAACTAACTGTTAAATATTTTTAATATTTATAAACTTACTTCAAGGATATGTTATTACTTGCACCGACGCATTTGCAATAATAACACAATTGCGCTTAGATGACTCTTTATACAGTAAGGCGCGAAAACATGTCCACGCATGTTATGTCTTGGAGTTCCTATTTTAAACAAGTGACTATATACCTACAAGTTTATGCGGGTCATGCGCATCTTTTAACTATACGTCTTGTTTTATTTCAAAAATAAATATGCTTTTCTTAAATAGGTGTTTTAATATTTTTCGAGCTTTAAAACATAACAAACCACAAAGATCAAATGTAAATTGCATGGTACTTAGTTTTAGTTAGAAAAAATCAACAAGTAGTGTAAAATTTATATTAATTGAGAATAATTAAATTTTCAATATTTGGTTTACATTCAGGGGGGGCGAAAATGCCGCCCTCAGGTTCGCCGCCCGGCCAGAGGTCCAGGTTGTCCGCCTCTAAAGCGGGCCCTGCTTTCCAAAGTCTTAGGTTGACAAATATACACCTTTGAGAAATTTAGGATTTGAGTGCAAGAACCTTCTCCAGCAAAATCTGCTTGTGTGCGTGGAGTGGAGCGGTAATATACAACATTCGCATCCAAGTCCAAGCTGATATTCCCATCAAATTTTATAGAGTGGTGGGGTGATATCGCATATATAGAACCCAAATGGTAAATTTGCCGAACATGTATATTATTAAGTTGGTAAGTAAATTTAACAAGTCTAACCTATTTTTCACTATTGCTAATTTGTGGCAGTATCTAACCTAAAAAATTCTTATTATTATAACTTTGTATTATATTTCTCTGCTTTTAAATGGAGGGAACATCCATATAGTGCCGAAAGTACTGCATTTCCCATCATTAATGCTTTCTCCCATGTTTTCTTCTAGCCACTTTTCCGCAGAGCACAGCTGTTGATGATATGAACAAAAACCCCGTCTTCCTTGGGAAAATAATGAGAGTGGATTGTCCTGTACATATGTTTCTTTGAATGACAATTGTACAGGGTAGGCAAATTTCGATGTTTGTATAGGGTAACTCGGTAACTGTAAGAGATACAAAAATTTGCTATCGTCTTTTGTTTTCGAGTTATAAACAAAAGTTCGATTTTTCGACTTTTAGACACATGTCAATATCGTGGTGGTTTGTAAAGTTATGAAAAAACAACTTTTACATTCTAGAGGCACTTTTTTCCGTATAATATAGTGGCGTCGAGAAAATTTTAAAAAAAAGTGCAATTTCGAGTTATGGCATAAAGTTTTATTTTTTTAAATGGGAATCATAGTTGGTTTAGTTGAAAAGGATTTTTTTTTCAAACTATATATTATATGTGGGATCGCTTTTGATGTGTAAGTATTTAATAGCGAAAATAACCTTTTAGTAGATTACTTTTTGCGTTTTTTTATATTTATTCCAAGTAGGCGTGTGTCATCTATGACATCGTTTATCCGTTTGTCAGTAAATTATATTTTAATAATTTTATTTCCGTCATAATTACACCCCATTTAATCGTAAAAGTGAAGACGTCTTACGAATATTACGAGAAATATGATATGCTAGAATTGTAAATTCAAAGTAATAACAATTGTGATATTGCATCCGAAATATATTTCAATCGCTATCCAGAAATAAGACAACCTAATAAAACTATTATTATGAGGTTAAAAGAAAATCTCATTAATTGTGGGTCCTTCAACAAGCCAAAACCAAAAAATTACAACATCGAATATGCTGAAGAAGCTTCTATAACTGTAATTGGAATGGCGGTTGTAAATCCTTCAATTTCATGTCGTCAAATTGAAGCTGATTCTGGGATTTCAAGACGTCGAGCATTGGATATTTTGAAGACACACAAATTAATTAATATTAACCAGTTTATAAATGACTGATAGATTAATAATATATTCTCATTTTTATGTTCAACTCTTTATCGGGTTGTTTGCGTGTGGGATTTTAGTATTGACTTTTTTGATATAAGTAATCCTTTGAGACTTTGCTTTGACTTATATACATAATTTAACTCAGATACATGACCCAACAAGAATTCCAGTAGTGTTATTACATGTCATAATCCAATTTTCATTACAATTGCTTATATTATTTTTTTCTGGTATATTTATAGGAATGAGATATTTTTAAATTACGATTACAAATATTTAAAATTTATTTGGACTTACCTTTAGAAAATGTGATTGTTCACCTGTATATTTTAGTATTTCTGGGAACAATTTTCATTTTGATCTTCAATTTGATCTTGAATTTTGAATAATAAAAGTAAATTTATGTTTCCATCTTCTATCATTACATAGCGTGTCCATAAAGTATGGAATAAATTCATTATTTCTTAAACCAAAAATATTTAGAAGAAATCCTCGAAGAAATCGATTTTTAATTTCAATTGCGCATCTTATCTGTTTTTTTTTTTGGTTATGACGTCATCACTGTTTCAGTTATGACATCATCGATATTTTTTTAAATGCAACACTATTTTTCTCCATTTTTGGATTCTGCTTCAACAGCTGATTCCAAATATGTATCACAGTTAGGGTTTAAAATTGATACATAAAATTTAAAAAAAACTAACACGATTTTATATGAGCTTTTGCGATAAATTTGTAGATCAGAAGTAACTGGAACCTACTTAAGATACTGAAAGTTTCTCAAAGAAGCCACATTTACATTAGGATCATAAAAGTCAACTTCTTTGCCTGTAAAAAGGTGGTCTATATGATATATAATATTGAGTTCCGGATTATTATTTAAAACAGTTTAAAATTTTTGTTTCACATAAGTCCGCACTGATTCCTAATAACTGAAAAATAAATAGGCGTAGTGTATTGTTGACAAAATTTTAAAAATGTCCATGTATGTAGGTCAAATTTTCATGTAGAGTTAGATCCATAAATGCTCAATTGCGATGTATGTAGATGGTGGGGGGTTCTGTCTTACACGTACGCCTACTTGTTTATTTATTTAAATTGTGACACATTATCGGCATTTTCAATTAATAGCAAACCTTTTACGATTGTACACAGCCTGTATTTAATTTAGTGCTTTGTTATTTAGTTTTAGGTAATCCATTTGGGTGTAATTAAGAAAAAAAATTTTAGACTTTCAATAATTAAGTACTAATCTCCTACATTTAAAAGATACAATATGGCTTACATTTATGTGACATGACGGGCATCCACATTTAAAATATAGTTTTTTATTTCTTTACCGTTTCATTTAAATTACGTGAGTACATAAATTTGTTGTATTTTGCAAGAAATTAGCAATATATAATAAAATAACATGAGAAAAAGTTATTAATTAACTGTTAAAAAATCGTGTACTATGCACACAATTCCATAACTGAAATAACTACCTAAGATGCGGTCTCTAACTATTATACCGGGTGTAACAGGATCATGGTACACCCCCTTTTCTCCCTTAGTTTTAAGGATAATTGATTGAAATTTGGGATATAATATATACATAATAAGCGACACTTATTGCCATAAAAATGATTTATTTCACATCCGATTTCGCCGGAAGTGACACTAACATTCGATTTTTAAATGGAACACCCTGTATATTATTGTATTTTTGAATTCTGCATAATTTTCTGACTGCAACGATTCCAAATAAGTGACATTTCAAAAGTTAGTATTTTTTATAATATAATTTTTAGGTTTCTATTTAAGTGTGCCATGACAGATCCGATTTATTCTAAATGACCCGTGTAATGCTAGAAAAATTGAAATCCCGTCAAAAATACTAAATTACGTGATTTATGAGCAAATAAAGTTCATCAAAATGGTTTTTAGGGAAAAACTCATTTTTTTTCAAATGGAACCATATTGGTACCGTGGTACCATTTATTAATACTACTAATAAAGGAATTTATTCATAATATGTCGTATTAAAATGTGCGATTAATACAAACAAAATTACAGCTAAAAGAAAATAAGAAAATACAATTTTGTTCTAATTAAATGTTAAGTAACTAACTAAGGTGGCTTCGAAAACAATGAAATATTTAGCTTGTCAAACATTTGTTGGTTTACCGGTGTTTTTATTGTATCTTTAAAAATTGTTTAAAATTCTTGTTAATTGTGTTCAAAATGCCGCAAATTTATACAAGAGATGAAAAAGTGGACATGTTAATTATTTATGGGGAATGTAGAAAAAATGCCGTTGCGGCTAGACACCTTCATGCCGAACGATATCCTGATAGACAATGTGAAATTATTTTAATCGTCTTGAAAATCAATTCCGATGTGAGCCCAACAATAATCCCGAAAAAATTTCTTCTTGACGAAAGAACGGAAAGTAAGGTTTAGGTCTCGAGTAGAAGTTGATAAGACTGTTTCTTTAAAGCAAATTGGGTTTGACTTGGAAATCAGTCACCAAACAGTAAGCCGAATTTTGCACAAATACCACTATAAATCTTTTAAATACCAATTGCACCAGCACTTGTACGAAAATGATTACGAACGTAGGATGGAATATTGCAATTCGATTTTGCAGAATAACGTGCAGCCAAACAATGATTTTTTGGGAATGATTTTATTTTCGGACCAGCCTAGGTTTTGGATTATTTAACCGACAAAATACAAAATATTGGTCACAAGAAAATCAAAATTTATTACGGGAGAGTAACTTTCAAGTACGGTTCGGTTTCAATGTTTGGCTTGGAATAAACGGTAGTAGATTCATTGGTCCAATAATATTTGAAGGACCCTGACTGGTGCCAGATACTTGGGTTTCTGTAAAATTAAATTGAAGACAGTTTAGCTGAATTACCTTTCCATTTACGACAGGGAATGTATTTCCAACAAGACGGCGCTCCACCCCATAATTCAAGGATAATTGATTACCTTCAATGGAGATTCGAAGAAAACGTAATTTCGACGAATGGTCCCATGAGATGGCCTCCAAGGTCACCTTATTTGACACCCCTTGATTTCTTTGTTTGGGGCCGTTTAAAACATATTGTCCACGCAACCGTCGTTACAACCCGTGAAGAGCTGGAGCTACGAGTAAGACGTGCAATTAATAGAATAACAGCCCAGTAATTGGCGAACGTTCTTCGAGAAATAGCTATGCGAGTTCAGAAGTGCATTGACGTTAATGGACAGCATTTTGAACAACTGCTCTAATATTTTGTGTTCATTTTTCGTATTCCAAGCCACCTTATACACAACAAAGTATTTAGAACAAAATTGTGTTTTCTTATTTTATTTCAGCTGTAATTTGTTTATATTTATCGCACATTTTAATACGACATATGAATAAATTCCTTATTAGTAGTACTAATAAATGGTGCCATGGTACCAACATGGTTCCATTTCAAAAGATTGAGTTTTGTCCCAGAAACCATTTTGATGAACTTTATTTGCTCATAAATCACGTAATTTAGTATTTTTGACGGGATTTCGATTTTTCTAGCATTACACGGGTCATTTAGAATAAATCGGAACCGTCATGGCACACTTAAATAGAAAACAAAAAATTATATTATAAAAAATATTGACGTTTGAAATGTCACTTATTTGATATCGTTGGATTCAGAAAATTATGCAGAATTATAAAATGCAATAATATACAGGGTGGTCCATTTAAAAATCTAAAGTTTCACTTCCGGCGAAACCGGAAGTAAAAAAAATCACTTGTATGTCAAAAAAGTGCCGCTTATTATGTATATAGGATATCCCAAATTTCAATCAATTATCTTCAAAACTAAAGAAGAAAAGAGGGGTGTACCATGATCCTGTTACACCCGGTATATCACGAAAGTGAGTTTGAACTTTGAAGAGCTCTACTAAAATAGGTGTCATGTTATGGCTATCTATTTCTAATAATTTTGAGGAATTTGGACTTAACGATTCAAATCTATATAGATTTTCTTTCGTCATTTTTGCAGGGTTCCCGCTAAAAATAGTTAGTCAAATTCCATGACATTAGAAAAGTTTAACACACAGTTTCTAACAAAAATTATTTTTATTTATGCAAGGTGATTATAAAAGAGAACCACATGTAGAGAACAAAAAAATGAGATGTATTTGTTTTTCTTAAGGGTAGAGGGTAGAAAGAAGTAAGCAAAATTCACATTTCCTTTATAACTTCAAAAACACTTCAATTAATTTTGTGTAAATTTTGTACAAGGTTGTTACTAACAATAGCAATTTATTTGATCATTTATAATACAAGGTGCTCTGAGAAAATTAACCCAGTGTCAAATTCGGTTGCTTTTTTTCTCTTGTTAATTGAATTAAAAGTAGAATCATATTTTCGAAGTCCCAATGAAATATCTCAAAAAGTTCAGTTTTCGAAAAATTAAAGGTCATTAAAGCCATAAATCAATATAATAAAATGGTCTGCGCTAATACGTCCTTGGAGGAAAATAAATATTTTCAACAAATTCTAAAATGACGTGTTTTTCAAAGTGGAAAAAATGTATGTGTTATCTTAATATTATTTGTGTCATCTTAATACTTCTGATATATTTGGTAAGTAATAATATTTTGAGATACTTTATACTTTATACTATACATAATAAATTATTGGTTTCAATTCTATCTTAAAATTTATATCTAAACCGGTATCTATCATGTTATAATGTTACTATTAATTTACACATTATTATTAATTTACACAATATCGGTGAATGTTATCGCAGAACATATACAAACTTTTGTAGAGAGCTTACGTTTCCTGAAAAATTTGCTGTGAGATATTTTACTGATGCTTCCAAAAAAGGTCAAATTTTAATTCAACAAACTCTAAAAAAAAATACGATCAACTTTGTCTCGGGGTTAATGTTCCGAGAAAGAAAACATCCTGTACGAAGTGTCGAAAATGGCTATTTAGATAAGATAATATAATATATAATACAAAGTTGTATGAGATTGATTAATTAGGTTTGAAATAATGAATTTTTGCAGTGCCTTTTCAACCCCAAAAGTTTAAAGATCAAGACGTGGGGTCTCCCATTTTTCTGTTCTCAAGTGCGATTAAAATTCAGCTCTTTTAAATCACTGTGTATACAAATGGTGAGGATCAAAGTTCTACTAGTACTACCGCCTAGGTATTTATATGTAAATACCTAGGTAGGTAGTACTAGTAGGAACTTTTGATCATCACCACAAAGATAAAAATTCCGGTTAAAAATGTGACTATAAGCAAATTAATATTATCATTATTGACCGAAGGTCATACAAAAAGTTTTGGTACGAGTTAGTACTATTTTTTTGTTATAGACATAACTTTTAATTTTTGGAAAACGTTTCAATAAAATGTAGTAAAAATTACTTTACAAGCAGAAGGTCATTAAAAAAATGTGGTGACGAAGCAATGTAAATCCTTTTTTAAATGATTATTTTAAAATTTCTGTCCAGTATTTATTTAGACCTAAACGTTTGAATTTTCTGACAAAATAACTAGCTACCATCACAATAAATGTCAAATAAACGTATTTTTATTTTTGTATTTAAATCTGTTAAAAAATTAGATTAATGTAGTACAGAAAAAAGATATAATAATATTAACTTGTCATTAATTATTAGTAACCTTCAGCAAAGAGACATGCGTTTCACCTTGATACTGCTGTGGTTAAATTAATTAAACACCACAGGTAATACAACCCCCTGTATTCAAAAAATACCTCGAAGTATATGAGAGAGGACTATATATAGGGTGGGCCAATGAAAACGAAACATACGTGTTTTTTGCATTTTTACGCCTATTTTTCCGGAAAATGCTCAGACTCGTCGATTGTATTTCCAAGGGGGACACTTTCATTTGGTATTTTCGAACTCGCCACTTCAACCCTTAAGCTATGGTGGCATCAACCCCTAAAATTTTAAATGGCAAAGGGGCCAAGTAGAACATCGTTCTAGTTCATTAAATTCTCTTTACAACCGCATTTTACTTTTTGAAATTGGATTAATAGAGAAATTTTGCGTTCTAAAAGTAAAGAATTTAATGAACTAGTTACAAAACTTAACAAGCGTTTTTTTGTATTTAAGTTCATATTTTGGAAAAACACTCGGACGCGTCGATTTATTATTTTCAAGGGGGACACTTCATTGGGTATTATCGATCGCACCACTTCAAACCTTGACACGGTGGTGGAATCCACCCCTAAAAATTTAAATGGCAAGGGGGATAAGTAGAACTTCGTTTTAAAGCTCGTTAAATTCTCTTTACAACGGTACTTACTTTTAAATTTGAGCTAACAGTTTGCCAGAAATTGCATTCTATTACTAAGAAATTTAATGGAATTACTTCTCGAGTGAATGCGCCTCAAAATTATTTTTTGCTTTGCTTTGCTTTATTTTATACACATTGAAGGAAAAAATAACGGCAAAACGGTTAGCTGATATTATTAAAGCAAGACTAGTCAGTACCCAGTTTGTGACCAATGGTAGATGTTCGAGAATTTTTTTCAAAATTTTTCACCCTTTATGTAAGTTGCAACATATTTTTAAAAAATAATTACCTTTTTTGCAAAAGTTCAGCCCCCTTGGATTTTTGGAATAATACTCTAGCAAATATTTTTTTATAACTAATAAAATAATTTAACGCTCATTTGTGTAATTTCCTTTAAGGGCATTTTTAACATGCTTATCCGGCTAGACCCTTTCTGTTTCTTTTTTATAGCAATTGTCTTTGTTTTATATTATTAGTATAATTTTGTAGTGAAATATTGTTGAAATTGTTATATTGTTAAAATGTCATAATAGTTTTGTAAATATTCAATTAATTGTGGGCAAATGAACGGGAAATTCGGGAAAAGAGGATATATTTTAACTTTCATTTATTTTAATTAGTGGATTTCATTTTGAAAATTTTTTTAAAATAATAATAATAAATAATAAATGTATTTACTTACAGAAAGTTATGACAAGAGCAAAATATATTAAAACTTATGATAAGTAGTAGTAAATAAATATAGTTAAGACATTAATAAGTGACAACACTTTTTGGATAACAATAATGAATGTGTGAATCTGAAAGTTTGTTTTTAAATATAAAACAAAATACCTGTACACACTGAACACATTTTAAAAACAAAATTTTAAAATAACATGCATAAAGGGGTAAAATACTTTTCACACTGCTCCAATTTTTTTTATATTAAACACCACAGGCAATACAACCCTGTATACAAATATTTATAAAAATTTTATAACTCAGCCATGATAATAATAAAACAATTATAGACAACAATACAACATTAGTAAATATTAAGAATTAAGAATAAAGGTAAGTATAAGAATATTATTATACTGAACTGAATCCGCGGCTGGCTGCTTGTGAAACATTAAAATTAAAGAAACTGTTTGCTTTTAAATGTTTTTTATTAAAACTCTACACGTGTTCCGGCTTTTTAGGCCTTTCTCAAAAATAGATGATACTACATTTTAAATCGTGTCTTTACTTTCATATAACATCTGGGCAGTACAATACAATTGTAAAGTATTAAATTTTATGGTATGAAACGATGGGAATTTCTTTAACTTACACTAATTTTATCTAAAATGTTGTGGCCGGTAAAAATTATTTGATCATTTGTTATGTTCTTATTATTTTTTACCTGCTTTTTTAATTTCTAATATTTCTAATAAATATAATTTTTTACCTTTATTTTCTGAGTGAAGCAAGTCGATCTTATCCAAATGTATGAAATGATTACTATCTATACAGTACGTTGACATGGGGGTGCTATGTATATTGTACAAAATAGATTTTTTTATGTTCCTCGACCCGTTTGTTTACATTTCAACCAGTTTGTCCAATATATATATATATAAGCATCATAGTCAGAATATTTTAGCTCATATACTCCAGCTTTTTGTATTTTATCAGGTTTATCTTTATTATTTGATAGAATTCCTCCAATGTTATTTTTATTTACAGAAATCGTTTTACATCCTAAACTGTTTCACTTAATGTTAACTTTATTGCTAATCTTATGTCTATAATTGAAACATTTGTAATTTTTCTGGGCGACTTCTGAATAACCAACATAAAACTCATAAAGAATATTTTTCTTTTGTTTCGCAGATATTAAATTATCAAAGTCTCTTGGTATCCATTATTTTTGGCAATGTTTGGCAGGTTAATGGTGAGTGTTTTATTTGTAGTGACTATTTGGAACTGTTGTGAATTATCGTGTCGGTACAAATGGGTTTGCAATATATATCAAATTCTAGGAATTTATTATTATTATTATTTTTGTTAACGTCTAAAAAACTTAAATTGGATTTTTTTGATTAAATGAAATTAGTAGATTTAAAAACTGGTTTAATTATCTTTCTGTCCTTTTTCCAAATAAGACAACGTGTCATCTATATAGGTGTCCAGAAAAATACATTTTCCACCAAAACATTTTTTGACTGAAACAGATTATTTTCGAAGTCGGCCATGAAAAATCGGAGAACCCATTGGTAGTCTGTCTAGTGATTTATAAATTTCCCCGTTAAATTTAAAATAATTTTGGCTCATGCAATTTTGTATTAATATGTTTAGTTGTTTTTTTAATGTCTATATTAATGTCTGAATTATTAATAAGTTTATCTATTATTACAAGTATTATTAATTATGAAATTTCTTGGTTTTTCTAATATACAGTTTTTTAAATGAAAAATGTTGGTAATATTTTGTAATTCGTAAGATGTTGTATACCCTTGGAGCTAAACAAATATAAGACCTTCGCCCAATTGTCTTCGTTATGAATAGTAAAATATGTTTATTTTCAGTGTTGTATGGATGGAAAGGTGAGGATTCTGTATTTTTTATAAGTTGATATTTTATATTTAGGTTATAATAATATAGTTGCCTGATGTCAGTAATATTAATTATAAAATTAATGTAAATAAAAAAAATGTTTTTTTTTGTCTTTAAAATATATGCTTCATTGCATAAAGCGATATTTTAAATTACTCTATAAAAATATAGTTAAAAATATTTTGGAATTATTTCTGCAGAGGTATGTAGTTACTTATCCATTGTATACCCATCCTGTATTGCAATATTAAAATACAAATACTCCAAAACGATGGCTCGTATCGAAATTTAGTAAGAGTGCCTTTTTTATGCAGTATTTAACACTGGCGCTTCTTTCAGTTATAAATGTCAAAAAAAAAGACCAAAAAAGTTATGGCGCAAATTAACCCCCACACCCAGCAAATCATGTAACATTTGAAACAATGTTTAACATTTGCAATATAAGACGTTTCGAATTTATTGGCAGATAATTATTTTGTAGTACTTACCCCTTAAGGGGTTGTGTCTCCGTTATGAACTAATTTAAGGCAAATGTTTGTATATATAACTCACCTTATTTCTTATAGTTCTATAACCCCCTTGAAGGAAGGTACTTAATTATTAGACACCCTATATATCGTTTTAAGGAAAATTTTATGTGTATTTCAAAAATGAAAGAATATATAGGGTGTCTTATTTAAAATATATATATAATTTTGTGTTATAAATATTATAAGCGAAGGCTTTAGAAAAAAAAACATCTACTCTGCTGTATTCTACGTAAGAAACTGAATATGGAACGTATTTGCAGAAAAAAAATTCCACAAACAAAAAAGTCATGGGACAACTTTACTTTACTTACTTTTTGTCACACTCTTCGGGAAATAGGAGGAATCCCCCAAAAGCATCCAATTTGTTGCATACTTTTTGGGACAAAATTTTGTAAAAATATAAACATACGAATTACGATCTAATTTTTGGCATACATTTATAAAATAGAATTTCAAGAAACATTTTCCTTTACATTTTTTGATAGGACGTGTGAAAAATAGAGTAGGTAACTTGTTTTATTTTTCCACGCCGCCCTGAATATCAGAAAATTTTAACCAAGAATTTTTTTCTCCTATGGCATGCAGTTATAAAACAGAATTCTAAGAAACTTTTTCATTTCATATTTTTTTATAGGACGTATGCAAAGTACAATTTATCTAGATGAGAAAATTTGTTCCCAATTTTTGCACACCTTAATTAAAGACAAAAAAATTAAAAAACAAAATGGACAAAATAAACATTTTCTTTTTTATAACTTTGTTTCTAGTAATAATCGTTACAGTGTTGCACATTTTTTGGTGCTCCCTGTATACTAGTCTTTAGTTACATTATATGCATTTCATGTTTTATGTTATTCATTATACTTTATTTTAGCTAGCATTAAGATATATTTGGCACCTTCTTGCGTAACCTTACACTAGTAAATATTATGTTCTAATCTATTCTATGCTAGAATGTTAATGGAAGTACATTCAGATTATTACAAAAATTACATTTTCTCGAATATCTTTGAAATTGTGAAATATATATTAACTGTGTAACTAGAGTAAATTTATTTCCTTACGAAGCAGAAACCGAAGAGGTTTCTAAGTATGCAGTTCCTCGTGAAAATAACATAATAATTAAATAATATTTTCAATGAAAATTTTTATTTTACAGAAAATTTTTAAAATGATAAAAAAGAGTTAAAAAAAAGAGTTATAAAAAAACTTTGTATGCAAAATTGCAAATAATCAAGTTCTTTACAATAACTATATTATACAACTTCTTTATTTGTTAATAAATCATATAATTACTGAGAATTAAGTTTCTGTAAATAATATCCATATAGTGTTATTAAATTTAAGAAATAAATATAGTTAATATTTTTCTTAGCAATTAATTAATTATACAAAGTACAGTTAATATTTGATGCAAATGCATCTTGAGTTTTGTTAAAAAAATGTACAATTTAATTATTTAAAAAAAATCTGAATAACTATTGGTTATTTTATTATGAAAATTTATTGAATGAGAAATTACAGTATTTGTATTTTAAAATAACTTTTGAGTTACATTGACAGCTTAAGTAGATAAAAATATACCAAAAATTGTTAAGTTTTATTTAATGCCCAATCAATAAATATCAAAATATTAATATGCAGTAAATGAAGGTCAAAATAAAGCATAGACTATATTTGTCATTAATAAGTTATCAATCCAAAAACAGATTTATAGATTTAATATTATTAATCGTTGCCCTTATTTTACACAAATGTCAAATGATTTAATTTTTTCCCTCGAATTGTACTTAACAATTAAGTTTCTATTAAAATGTTTATATAAATACAGGGTCTTTAGTACTCTAAACAAAAATTTTATGTTGGGTTAAAATCAAACTTTTTTTATTTGACATTTGTGTAAAACTTTTAACTAATTTTTCTATTTGAACTGATTTCTTCAAATAAACCATTTTCTTTGTCGTTGCTGAACTTCCCAGATTGACACTATTTATTTTTAATTTTACACAAACATATTTAAAAAAAATTTCTTTTATATTAACACAAAGCGTCTTTAATATTAAGAATAAAATTTAAAATACAAAATTCATTTTACACAATAATTTTTCCTTAGTGCTTAGTTTTTTTATTTATAACAACTTTTGTACACAACTAAATTTGTCTGTCACAATTTAATTAAAAAAAATAATAAATTTTCAATATTTTTTTTATTTCATTTTAAAATCACTCTGTATATGTATACATGTTTTAATAACCAGTTTCATAAAGAAAATAATGTATTACCCTGACTTGTTTTAATAAATTCTAAAATTGTACAAATATACAGTGTCATCGGATTGTCGGTTTTTTTATTTTACGTTTTAGAAAAAAAGTTGCGAAGGAAAAAGAAATTTTGCTTCCCAAAATAAATAGGATTCGTATGGTCAAAATTACAATTTGATGTACAAAGGTGTCCAGAAAAACTAAAAATATTAAAATTGCTAAAGAGCTTGCATTGTTTCTTAGTTTATATCAAAATGCCAAGTGAAAAAGTTATTTAGAATGACAAGATAGTCCTAAATACAAAATTTGGTGGCAATATCTCGATTTTCCGATTATCTAAAAAAAATTTTTTTTTTATATTGCTTTGCCCACACTGAATTTTCAATTTTCCTAATAAGTCATGCAATCAGGTTATTATATTTTTCAATTTTCTATAGATAGTAACCTAAGTGCATGGCTTATTTATTACTAACTTTGATATAATTCAGAATGCGAGGGCAAAACCATCACAAAAACAAATAAAATGTGCAAAAATCGAAATATTGCTACCAAATTTTTTGTATTTAGGACTATTTTTACATTCTAAGCTTTCTATTTGGCATTTTGATGTAAAATAAGAAACAAAGTAAATTTCCTTTTAGCTATTTTAATATTTTTAGTTTTTCTACGCACCCTGTACATCCAATTGTAATTTTTGTAATGTGATATGTAAGAAAAAAAATTTCCTCTTGGGTAGACAATCCGGGAACACATTCTGTGTAAATATTTTATATATATATATATATATATATATATATATATATATATTTTTTTTTTTTTTTTTTTTTTTTTTTTTTTTTTTTTTTTTTTTTTATATATATATATATATATATATATATATATATATATATATATATATATCCTATTAAAAAATAAAAATTGAAAAAAATAAACACAAAATATATTCTTGTACTTACCGTAAAAATATACGTTATTGAGTGCATAAAACTTGATATTTATTATTTTTATTTTTTTGTTTTAATTTACTTATATGACATTACTTTCTTACACCTGAAAGAAAAAGTAGTAAAAAAAAACACTTAATTATAATAATTATCATCATATTTATTTGTATCATCGATAAAAGTAACATAACATTTTATTTAAAACCTAAAAACTAATAGCTATAACATATATCGGAAAAATGTACAGATGCAAATTATAAATAATTATAAACACATATCAGTCTTAAACAAATAATACACAGGAATAACATATCCGACTATCATGTATATAAATAATCTTAATGACATTGCGCCAAAACCACAGTTTAACAGTCCAATACTGAACAAAACAGTAATTGGAAATCACACTCACAGATATTTAAAAATTAATATAACAAAACAAATCAAACCTACAAACATTTGGTAACGGTCTTAAAAATAAAACAAAGTATGGCGATGTTAAATGTAAAATTGCACTAATTAGTAACGAATATGCCACAATGGCAAAATATTGACATATTTTTATAAAAAATATAGCAAAATTTTGCTTCTAAAATTTGGCACATAAATTGTCTAACGCCCATTTTCGATGGGACAAAAACTAAACAATAAAATTGGCACATAAATTCATCATAACTGAGGTAGATTTGTCATGGAAAGAATAATATCACCTATTAACGAAAAGTATGTACACAACGACTCACAATTTTATTACATCTTAGTAAACAAATATCAAAACTTGCGTTGTTAACATTATTGCATATTATTACTTTAATTTCCTATAGTACAACCAACTTTATTTTTTTTCGTTGGTAGTTAATGGTTGTTACCAATGAAAAAACATTAAACTAGTTATAGCTATTCTATGATTTTTTGGATTTTATACATATTTATTAAACTTGATCCTAAAGTTTTGTACATCCACAAGATATTTTATAATATAATCTGATATAAATATTTATATCTATATTAACTGAGTTTATGAGGTATTGCTGTTTGAGTATTGTTTATTATCGGACACTATAATATAAAATAAACTTGAGCAATTTTTCTTTTTGTTTGTAATGTTACTCTGTTGTCCTCTCTTTGATCGTCATAGTTATTTAATACTTTAAAATTAAATATAAAATAATATGTACAGTGTAATAAAATATTTTGAAATAGATACAACATTTAAATAGAAAAGTGCCAAGTGACAAATAATAAACTGCTACATACCGAGGTACATACATACCACATTGTGTTGTATTCAGCGTATGCCTGCTATTTTTGGACTGTGTTTTTTCTCAGATGCGTTTCGTGATGCTTCATCATATGGTCTTTTCTAATAAATCCTTTACCACAGGTATGGCAAACAAAAGGTTTTTTGCCAGTGTGTAAGCACATATGTCTTCTGAGGTCTGTCTTATGATTAAATTGCTTCGGACAGAGCTCACATTTGTGTGGTTTATCACCCGCATGTTTCGTGAGGTGTTCTTGGTATGTTATTTCACAAGAGAATCGTTTTCCACACCTTGTGCACTTGAACGGCTTATCTCCGCTATGGAATGTTTTATTATGTTGTGTGAGGTAGCATGCTTTATTGAACATCTTATCGCAGTCATAACATTTGTGTAGTATTTGTTTTGTGATTACCGTTGAAGATATTAATAAATTGTCACTATTCTCCTCATAATCACGTTTGGTGTGTGCTTTTTCTGGAGATTTTCGCTGAACCTTTAATCTATTTTTTTATTGCATGTATTAACTGATGCTCTGTTTCTTCTGGAATATGAGTTTCATTCTCTGAGCTTATTGACAGCACGCTAAGATCATCGCTATGGTTATTATTATTATTATGATTCGGAGAGTACTGGAGCATGTAGTCGTCCTGTATTGGAGCAGGGTCGGCTGCTGTGAGTATCGTGAGTTTATATTCATCTTCAGTGCGATACATCATAGCTCGCGAGTCAGTCACCTGATTTGATTCCATGTAGTAGGTATAAGGGGTCGTTACCGCACCCCCGCCCCCCACGTTCGCAATTTCATAACCGATCAATCCGTAGCGGTGCGCATGAATTTGCGCAAAGCTAGGTAATGGTTGGTTTTCTTCGACTAGGCTGTTTTGATTAGTGAAGTCAAATTCACCAGTAGTATTGAGGTTGTTGGTAGCCATAGCCTGCGTAACGTGGGGGGCCGACTCGTTTGGGTACATCTGAAATTGGTTGTTCTCCATTGACATCATATGCTGGGGCGCCATGTTGTACCCATGAGGGGTATTGGCCGTATTGATGGGATGTGAACTGAGTGATAGCAGGCCCCTCGAATCTAGGTTGTTGGTTGAGAGGCCTGCTTCCCCGTTTGGGGGACTCCCGTTTGATAAATTTGGATTAACTATATGATTTCCTAACGGGCTATGATGCTGCGTCATGGGAGAGTGCGGCATTGGAGAATGTAGGGGCGGTGTATGATGAATATTTGGTGCAGGTTGCCGGTCATAAGGTCCATTAGGAGGTTGTTGAAGTAAGCCAGGCATGGAGTTAATTCTCTCAAATTGTGGAGGCATGCTGTTATTATCCTCGTTGCGAATTTCGTCCCCCGAGCTTCCAGACTGAGGGCGGTCTTCTTGTTTCGAGGAACTTTCCCTGGCTGGATGGTGGTGTGCACTGATCGGCAACGATGCCGGATCTGGTTGCCCGCTGGATTTTACCGCATTTTTATGCAACGTCGTATTATAATGGCGCTTTAAATGACCTGAACTTGTGAACCACTTGTTGCAAGCAGTGCAATTGTATGTCTTTGGTCTACGAGCCTCGTTAGATTTCCAATTCGAACTTTTTTGCATTCCAGAAGGGGCTGGTTGTGCGGGATTATTAGGAACTTGCGTACTTGTCACAGGAACAGGGGGTGACGGAAGGTGCTCAAAAGGTCTATATGCTTGGGGAGGTTGGCTGAGAGAATTCATGCCATTTCCCGAGTTTTCTTGTGTAGATGTAACACCGTTTACCATAAAATCTTGATTATGAATTTGATGTGGTTGGAATAATTTTTGATCAGGTGAAAACATCTTGTTTTCTGGAATGTTATCTGGAATGTTTTGTGGAAACAACTTTTGTTCAAACATACGATGCTGCTCTTGTTGTTGTTGAAATAACTTCTGTTGTTGTTGTTGCGACGGTTGCTGCTGGTTAGGTGGTGGCCAAGTAAGCATGGCAGAAACAGAATGTGGGTTGGGACCGTTGGGATCACCATTTTGTCGTTTTTCCTCTTCAGGATAAACATTATGGACAACTTTGTGCGAGTCAAGGTCAAGAATCTCGCTTTGTACGTTATCTTCTTGTTTTATAATTGATTGATCAAACATAAAATGTTGATTTGGCTGATATGCAGAAAGATGTGGCGCAGGAGTTGGAGGATGCGCCATATTAAGATGTTCAATTAGTTGAGAAGCAGATTCACATACATAGCCACATTTGTCGCATTGTTTAGGGCTAGGGGACGGTGTAGGTTGTGGAGGATATGCAGGGCTTGAAGATGACACCGGCGCCTGCGGTCGTTCATAAGGACTAAGTTGGGGCTGTGAATAACGGTGATATCTGTACGCGGAAATAGGAGTCTTTTGACCATACGAGTCTGAATATTGTTGACCTTGACTGGATTCAACTGCAAAATATTGTGGATCGGAAAAATTAGAAAAATTGTTTTGCTGAAATGGTGCCTGCTGTTGAGAATTTGGAGACATTTTCTCGATTTTTACTAGGTGATAATTATTTTGAAAATTTGGTGAAAAGGCAGAATTGTCATGATTTTGATAAGGAGACGAGGCACTCTGATAACTTTGAGGAGTTGGTGGATGACCAAAAATATGGTCTGGTGTAGCCCTACTGTATTCGGGACTTTTCTTTTGCATAGAATCAGAGCTATCAGCTGCAGCAATAGTATTAATTGGAATTAACTCACGTTTAATATTAGCCTTCGTGGTGTTGTTATTGGTTTCTTCAGAGTGGGAGGAAGCCGCTTGAATCGCCCAATGTTTCAGCAAATTTTCTTTATGATATTGTAAATGCACATCCAACGATTCCGCAGAATTCAGTGATATACCACATTCCTTGCAGTGATAGGGGCTGTTGGTCTGTTGTTGTAAGAAATGTTGTTGTTGCTGCTGCTGCTGTTGTTGGGATTGTTCTTGCACACCACTATTACTAGCCATTGCACTCGATTAAAAGTTTTTAAATAACAAATAAATAAAGAGTTCCAAAACGAAAAATACAACTGTCACTCTTTTTAATATCATAACATGTCAATAGTTCTTATTCCCGGTGGTATAACATTGAGAAAATAAAATGTAAGAACGCATTCGTTTTTTGTCTGCATATCACTTTTTTAAACTTAAATTAAATAAGAAACAAAAAATAAAAATGTCCTACAAGTCTGTTTAGCCCATTATTTGAGCTTTGATAGTCTGTTCAAACACAAAATCATGTTGCACGTTTGCATGTTAGGTTTGTTAATTTCTTGTAAACACGAGGTTAGCACCGAAACACTACACACTGGTCAAACGACGTCTGTTCACTCGCCGGCCAAACTGAATACTGCTGTCAGTTGCCGGTTCCTCTCGATTTTGGTGGTCCAACGTGCTGTGCGTGTAGTTTCGCAACTTCGCATGGGCCGCCCGCTTGAATTTGAACCAATGGCAGTGCCCATATTAATGCGTTTGGGGTAGTAGGGGGTAAGATGCTGCATTTTTGAACATAGACAGCT
This sequence comes from Rhamnusium bicolor, assembly GCA_029963845.1. Lineage (NCBI taxonomy): Eukaryota > Metazoa > Arthropoda > Insecta > Coleoptera > Cerambycidae > Rhamnusium > Rhamnusium bicolor. The sequence goes on along the minus strand of JANEYF010001302.1, from coordinate 1,277,122 downwards.
TTGGATTATGATGCTTATGCTTGGATTTTGCTTGCAGCCCTTCCAACAAAAAACTAATCCTGTACTAGTTTGCACGAAAATGGACTTTGTTATTGTCCTAAGGGAACTAAAACTTAGAAATATATGTACTATTTTTGTAATTACCTATTACTAAGTGTTTTAGTTACAGGACACGCATATTTTATGTATACATAAAGGAACTTTAAAAAGTTAATGAATACTGATATATTTTCGAGACAACTACTTGTAAATTTAAACAAAAATATACATATATCTCTGACTAAATTTCATTCGAAAAAAATATCAACAATATACTACTAGCAGACAGGTACTTAATGCCTCTTCTTCGCTCTCTTCTAATATTTCTCACATTTTCCTTTTGGATGAATTTTTATAACAAAAAAGTAAAGCATTCATTGAATACGTTTTTTAAGCACTTGTTTTAGTTAAGATCGCTGCTAATATCACCCAATATATAAGATGGTGACCCATAATGAATGTGGTTATTTTAATTATAAAATGTCCATCCAGAGGTAAATGTACTTTTGTCCTTGTAAATTGCATGTTGCATTCAAATCTGAATTTGGCTTACGTCATGGTATTTTGATTTAAAAATTGAAGCCTGAAGCTGTTTGTGTTAATTTTTGTTTTGTTAATTTGTCAGTGGCATAAAACACATTTAAAATAATTTAAGTATACAATAAAAAAAGTTATTTAGCAATAAGTATTTTGTTTACCCATATTAATTAAAATCATTCATATCCAACATTCAACTGAAACATCCACGTTGAATGTTATGAACAAAATCAGGATCTTTATACTAGATCAAGTAAAAACGAAATAGAAAAAAATACATGGTATCCTATTAAAGTTTTGAAGTAAAATTCGTTTTAATAATATATAGGTACAAAGTGGGTAATGACTTTTTTTTCGTTTTTTAAAACTTCATTCGAAATTTTATTAAAATTACTTTATAATAAATTCGACAGCTACTTTTCTTAAACATTTTTTTTGTAGCCTTTATAGATTACTACGCAAAATAAAATCTTAAACCGGAATTCAAGAGTTAAGACGAAAACAATCTGATTCTAAATTTGAGTTTAATTTTTTATTACTCTTGAGTCTTTTCTGAATTTTTTATACATATTTATGAAGTATTTACTATATTATACTAAAAAATATATTATTTTAAACAAATGCCTCTATGGAAAGCTAAAATTTAAGTACAGCCACAAATAAATGTCCTACTGATTCTGTGGTGCAGCCTGATATCCGGATCAATTGTTTTTATTTAAACTTATGTCATTTTGTAAAAAAATATATTAAATTCTAATTTTCTGGGAATTTATCTAAGAACATTTAAGTTAAGCAATAAAATATCGGACAACACATAAAAAAGCAACTACTATTAATTTCATAATCAACAATTTTGATGATACCTATTTTTTTAGAAATGAAAATTTTAAATGAAAATAATTGGGTAATAATAAATGACGATTTAAAAATTCTGGGAAGGTAAATTCTTAAAACCTGGCCAAAATATCAAAATTCAAGTTTTAAGAATTTAATAATTGTAAAATTTATAGATAGAAAGACAAAAGTCCCTTCTTAATAGGGATGATAGATAATACTAGTTGAGTTCAGCGAATATTTACGAGCAGGTAGCTGAATTGGTAGTGCATTGCAATTTGCAATTACAATGAATAAACGCAAGGGCCGGCTCGTTATGTAATACTGCCTGAGGGAACGAAGCTCATGCCACCCTTCTGTGACGAAGATTTAAAGGAAGAACAGGAAAAGTTACAGGTCTATTTAAAAAATAATTTATTAAAATAATTTTTTACAACAAAATTCAGATGTAAAAAAAACTACACAAAAATTAGACAAATGAATGTAAAACCAAAATAACAATAATTATTTTCCTCTAGTATTAAAAACAGGAATGCCAATTTGCGATTTACCCACCTCTATGTACAGGGTGATTTTCTAACACTATTCAAAAATTGTTTAAAAAAGGTTACAAGATTTTTTAAGAATATTTTGAAAATCGTATTACCAAGATAATTGAAGTTATTTTTTATAAAATATATTTTCCATTTTCCATATATGTACAGGGTGATTCCTATAACGTTCTCATCCCAATTTTTTTGGTTTGCCTTTGGATATAAATTAAAAATGTTTAACGTAACTTATAGTATTTTTTCCAAGACTTTCAAAAATTTCAACAAAAAAACAATTGAAAGTCAAATAAAAGTGGGAAAACAAAGCAATGTTTTTTTAAATGGAATGCCTTGTGCATTTCTACAATTTTGAATACAGAAAAATGTAATATAACATATGTATTTACCTTCATATTTAGTAAAATACTGATGGTAATAATTGAAATAATTTATAACAATAAATTAAATTTTATTTAAAGTTAACAAAGGAATTACATCCAATCAAGCAAGTAACATCAAATAACTAACAAATAACATTTATATTTAACGGAACTATTCAAAATGTCCTCCATTATTTTTGACACAAATAGTATATTATTTATATATATTTTTCATTGCATTTTGTAACATGTTGGAATTATTTACACTGTTACTTCTATTTTTATAGACTTCAGTTTTCAAGTGTCCCCATAAAAAAAGTATAAAGTGGATATAAGTCTGGGCCTCTTAGAAGACGATATAATTTCATGCTTTCTTCTCCACTCTAAGTATTTGTTATTTAAAAAATTCCGAGCAGGTATAATATTACACACAGGTGCCAAATAATATCAAATATTTCATTTTGAAGTAAATTAAAATATCTGACTGCAGTCAAAGCTCCATTAAAGAAAATGGGGCCTACTTTATTGTTTATTATGCCAGACCACACTCCTATTAAATTTTTGGAATTTTATTTCATACATTTTATGTGGATTTTCTACTGACCAGCAATGTGAATTTTTTTCTATTAAATAGCTTGCTGTTAAAATTTGCCTCATCACTCCATAATATATATTTAAAAATATAATTGCTCAAAGCAAATCTATTTAAAATATTATTGCAGTATTCTACACGTTTGTTTTTATCATCTTCATGTAACATTTGTACTGGCCGTATTTTGTATGGCGTATATTTATGCTTTTTTAAAGTTTTTTGAATAGACTTCTAAGATATATTTAAATCTTGAGGAGCATCACGAATCGAGTAGAACGGATTTTCCTCAAAATGAAGTGTAATATTTAACTCATTTTCTTCTATTAACACAGTTTTATGTTTATTTCTATTTTTTTATTGTGCACTGATCCCCTTTCCCTAAATCGTGTATTTAATTTTTCAAAATAAGTGCGATGCGATACTTACCTGTCAGGATATTGAGCGGTATACATACATTCTATGAACAGCACAGGAGTTTTTAGTTTTAAATAACATTCTGATATATCTCTTTTTCTTCTGCTGAGTAAGACATTTTTAACTTTAAATCTACGTAATGAGTTACAACAGAAACTATTTAAGTGACAGTTCAAAAAACATTTAAAGCCAACTGCGTGTTAAATTATTTCAATTACAATCATCACTATTTTACTAAATATGAAAGTAAATATATGTTAGGTTATATTTTTGGAAAGAGAATTTAAATCGTTTTCAAAATTAAAAAACATTGTTTTGTTTTTCCCACTTTTATTTGCCTTTCAATTGTTTTTTGTTGAAATTTTCGAAATCCTTAGAAAAAATACTAAGTTACATTAAACATTTTTAAGTTATTTCCAAAGACAAACCTAAAAATTGGGGTGAGAATGTTATAGAAATCACCCTGTACAAATAATGGTCAGATAAAGTTAACGGAAGTGGGACTCTACTGATATCTACCTTGGTATTAGTGATAGACCCATCAATTCTTATATCACTGTGTTCATGAGAAAGCGTTCATATTCAAACATGTAAAAATATACAGGGTGTTCAATTAAAAAAAATAGTATTATTAACTCTCACCATTTTGTGTGAGCTTCCATTGTTGTTCTGATATGATTTTTAAATTCTACATAAAAAGTCCTACAACTTTTGCATTTACCATTTTTTTTATAATAATAAAAATAACAAAATTAGAGGGGTGGGAATTCTTACAAAATCAGCCTGTACATCAAATAGTGGTAATTACAATGTCAGAGAAATAAATATTTGCGTTGACCCTGATAAATATGATGTAAAAAGTATTTTTTGGTAATGATATATACAAGTTGTCTCAATAAGGTCACAACAAACTTCGAGGGGTGATTCCTATCGTCCAAAAAAAAGCAAAAAAAAAACAATAATAATTTTTTTTTCCAAAATGCTGCTTAAGCGCACTACGATGCTTTGAAAATATAAAATTAAACAGACTTTTAAATAATTACTCAGTGATGGTACCTACGACTGCAATAAATGTCTGTAAAAGTAGAAATGGGTTTAATTTGATGAAAAATCAGGAACATTAAAATTTATTGTCATGTTACTAATATTACAACTTATAGTGGGAATATGTCAATCAAAACAGAAAAACTGATTTTTTTAAATTTGCTTGACGTTTCACTACATTTATTAACATCCTTAGAACTAGTTAAATTGTGTTTTTCTTGTTCATAATCAGTAATAAATAAAAAAAACGAGAACTGGTACAAAATGTAGATTTAAATAAATACAACACAACACATAACCAGTCTTTACTTTCTCAACGATATACAGTAAATTTGCTGTGTACACCGTCCCATCATTGACTAGCGTACCTACCCTGGTACAGATTCCAGGCATCTGCTGCACTTCTTCAAACGCGGCGAAAATCGGATGCACTAGATCTTCCCGATCAGCCGCCGGGACAGTGCAAACTTTACTTTTTACCTGTTCCCACAAAAATTAATTGAGAGGATCAAATCCGGTGACCGTGGGGCGGAGAAAAGTATCATTGCGTCCAATTCATCCATCTGGATATCTCTTATTCAGGTGAGTTTGGACTTGAGCTGATAAACGAGGTGGCGCGCCATCGTAAAATATCATTCGACCTCGGAGGAATATTATCCAGCAAAATTGGAACAGTGTTGATACGAAATTCAAGATAGATTTGACCATTATATATTTTTTGCATGGGGCCTATAAAAACTATTTTATTTTATTATATAGTCCTTAAAATAGTGGTAAAGTTCTAAAACAATATTATACCTTGTTTGTTTTTTAAATATTTATAAAAAACCAAAAATAACTGCCTGTTTCTTTTCACACTGTAACATTCCAACCTTAATGATAGTACATGAATCGATTGCCTTGAAACAAATAAATGTATTAATTTAAATGAATTTTTAAATTTATTTGAAATACGCAAACATATTTAGAAGAAAAGAAAATTGTTGTTTCATATAAAAAAATTAATTTACCTGCTTTAATTCAAAATATAAATTTCAAACAAACATTTTTTTGTCTTTCTCAAAATAACATTATTTTTTTCTGTGTATATGTAAGGTTAAAATAAAAAAAGGGTAATAAGTAAAGAGATAGGGTGAGAGTTTTTCCGCCCACCCTGTATTTTTGTTGTTACATGTACTCCCTAAAACCGAATAAATCAAAATTCTGTTTCGTTAATACTTATTTAAAACAAATGGAAAATAATACGGTACTGATTAGTTTTTGAAATAAAAATATTCTGATGTGTCAAAATTCCAGTCAGGACAACGAAAATGAAAATACATTATAATTTATAAATTTGTCTTTCAACAAACTGTGAAGTCTAATAAATGTTTTACTTTTATTTACTAATTAAAATACCTAATTTATATTTAAAATTCAAAAAGTGAAATCTCAATTTTTTTTAAAATATATTTATATTTACAAAACAGCTAACATATTCACGTGTAGCCCTAAACAAATTACAAGACAAATTCAAATGATTATGTGCAAAGTCAAGGTGAGAGAGTTCGCCTTTTCGGCGGCTGAATAAACTCTGATGAACTTATTTTAGTATTTTTATTTTGGCCAGACTCCGTCTGCATGCATTAATTGCATCCTCCAGGCATTCTCAAATTCGGCTGCTGCATCTTTCAAGGTCCAGCACCTTGCATTGTCTAATGGAACGCTTATAGTCTGGAAAAACGTATGCAGCGATAGTGGCCGGACTAGGTTAAACACTAATAATATAATAAAAAAAACCGAAATCAGGTAAAGTTAACATAAAATAATATAATTAATAACATAAATCAATAATTTAACCCTCTTCTAGACAGGCTAGAAATTTTCAGAAAAATTTCGATAATTCCATATATAACAAATCAGTTTTGTTTTTCTTTACGACTTACAAGGCGATCAATTATTGATGTTTTATAACGGTTGTTTCTACCATCTGTTTTATATAAAACATTTGAATAATGACTTTAACATATTCGTGCTAACAAGTAATAGTACAAATAAAATGACATACCACAGTACCACAGTATTAGCTACATAGGCCAACCATCCATCCTTATACAAAAAATGTTTAAAGAAATTGACATCAATATAGTTTTTTAAAAATATAACGAACCAGTTTGCTTTATTTGTCAAAAATAAAGAAAAAACTGATATCTGGGATAAATATGGAGTATACCAGCTGAAATTCCCAAATTGTGATGCGTCCTCTTTGGGTAGAACATATAGAAACTTTAAGACTCGTCTAAAAGAACATCTAAGGTCATATGAAAATAATGCTACAGATTCATATTTTGCTAGCCATTTACTGGACACAAAACATTCATTTGAGGAAAGTACTGGTTTTAAACGACTGCATATGCAGATTAAAGGAAAACTACTAAACACACTTGAAGAACTAAAAATTTATAAATTAACAAAATTAAATCCCATTTCATTAAATGGTCATTGCAATACTAATATTTTAAGAATAAAATTAAGAATAAAACATTCTAGTCAGTAGTTGTATGCTTTATCTGTACACAATCGTATTGAGTTATTGAGTTTTTTTAAAAAGTGTTTGTTGTTGTTAATTTGTTTTTTATACTTTTTATTTGTATATGTATATGTATATATATATATATATATATATATATATATATATATATATATATATATATATATATATATATATATATATATATATATATATATATATATATATATATATATATATATATATATATATATATATATATATATATATATATATATATATATATATATATATATATATATATATGTTTTTCAGGTTTTCGCGGGTGGTGAATGTTAAATTCGTTTTCCGGGTATACTCCCGCGTAGGTTTCAGTTCGAGTTACCAGAAGCCGCAGTAAGCAGTTATCTGTTAGAACCTGAAGATGGCAGATGAGATTCTGCCGAAACGTCGTTCAGACAACCACGGTCCCTCTCGGGGCCTATCACCTACGCGGGAGTATACCCGGAAAACGAATTTAACATATATATATATATATATATCTATATATATATATATATATATATATATATATATATATATATATATATATATATATATATATATATATATATATATATATATATATATATATATATATATATATATATATATATATATATATATATATATATATATATATATATATATATATATATATATTTTTTTTTTTAATATATATATAGACAAGACGTAGTCAATTGCTTGTTTATTAATAATTCGGACTGTAAGTATCCATAATATATTTATTGACTATTTGAATAGTCACAACCGGTTGCTAATAAACAAGAGTTTTGAGAGAACTTTTATTTAAAATGTTATTATTTATTCCCAATAATACTTTGTGGTTCCAGCAAGATGGAGCACCCTCTCATTACGGCGTTATTGTTTGGGATTTTTTTCTTGTATTTCTCTTACAATATTTTTTTTCAGTCGAGGTATCTTAACAGTGCTTAATTATTATTGCTGAAATGGATACTTAATTCAATGTAGTAAACACTAAAATTAAAATTTATTCGAACAAAATTATTTATTAGAAAAAAATACAGAAAAAAGAAGAAAATATATTACAGTACAAATTCAAAAAATTTTATTAGCCTCCTGTATCTTGAAAAGCAAGCATTTTTTAGAAAAGTTTATATAAGGTTTTCATCTTGTTTTCATCCCTAGTATCTCCAGTTTACGTTTCTCGATGATTTCGAATGGCTCCTAAAAAAAATTAAATGAAATACATATGCTTGGACATGGCTTAAATGACGGGGGCCTAGCAGGACTATTGCCTTTTACCCCTAACTTGAAAATTATATTTATCAGAATAGTTATCTTCCCAAACATTTCATACCTGGATTAGTTTTAATATAATTAACCATTGAGGTAGTTTAGAGGGGAGGCGTTACTACCTTAACAAATATTTATTATATTTATTATAAATGTGCTTGATGCCAATTGTCAATTTTCTGTTTTACTGATGGAGTAAACAAAATAAATTGTTGTAGGTATTTACTTATCACACCTAAAGACCTAAAGAATCTGCATTTGGGTTAGTCATATTGATCTTAATATTTCTGAATGACTTTGAATTGGTCTAATTGACATTTTTGTCGTATAATACCTAATTTTCAGTTTTCACGTGGTTATTGAATAGTATTTTTTATACACATTTTTTTGTTAAGTGGCGGCCTTATATAAAAAGGTTGTTCTATCTGATTACGGTAAACATAAATAAGTATCAAAAGATAAAAAGTTTCGATTATCCATCATAGTTTTCTAAATTTATATGGGGTGTCCCAATTTTCTAAATTAATCCTCTAAAATAAAATACTTCAATGTAAAATAGTTTAAGTTAGAAAAGTTTAACAAGAATTTCATTTTGCAGCTTAATATTTTTTTAGTTATGACTGTTATGAGACATCACGTAATAAAATTTTATACCCAAAGAGAAAGAAACATTGTAGGGCGCCATAAATAAATAATTACAGACAATAAACAATTTGCCTCTTTTCTATACCTCAGGTTTATCCTAGGGGAAACGTTCCTATTACTGCGAAAAATATAGATAAGATCAAATTAGTGGATAATTATGCAAATGAAAATGAGGAGGCTCAAAAATTTTATGAGGAATTATTACAATAGCCTACTACCTATTAAGAGATGAAAAGATTGACTGTATTGTTATATTAATGACAATTTGTGTTAACAAGTAGGTACTAGAATTATTAGTTATTTTTTTTATTTTGTACTTTTTCTGTAATACTTTTTGATTTACGTGATTATTATTCTATTTTATATTTCAAGTCATTGGTGAAAAGTCCTATTTTTCGAAATTTGAAAATAAACACAAATAATAAAACTAGATTGTTATCTTTAAAAAAAAAAGGGTTATTTTAATATTAATCTCCAAATTTGCACACAGCAGTAACTAAAACCATGGTTTTTTTTTGTACAGTAACTTGAAAAATTTAAAAAATTTTTGGAAACAGTTGTAAGGTTTTCCTTAAAGTTTTTTGCTGAAACTGGAAAAGTTCATTGCTTAATTAGCAAGAAATGAATATAACTTCATTTTTTTATGTGAAACACCTTGTAGGTATATTATTATATCTTCTTCCTGATGTCAATAATATAGGCATGACAATTCATATTTTCCTTTGATTTTTTAGACAAAATAAATATAAATATTATAAATATGTAGGAGTTACAAATACAATTGGAAACATTATGTTGGCTGTGGCATCATTGTTCAGATGTTAAATTACTTAACAAATGTCAAAATAAAATAAACAACAAACAGTGATGTCACACACTGTCACAACTAACATAATGTATTCAATAATCATCGAATCAATAATAAATGCATTTCTTGAGGTATTTCTTAAATAAATTTTCAGCTATTTGGCATAATCCTAAATAAGTTTCATTTATTTTTTAATAAATAATAAAGCAATTATTATTAACACATCTTTTAATAATTACAGTTTCTGGAATTGAATGAAGAAATATTAACTGATTTTGCGACTCAAGCGGTCGAACGGTAAAAAAAATACTTGCCTCATCTCGAGATACTGGGTTTGATATCTGGGGCGCTATTCTTGACTCTTCGAATAGTACAAGGTCAATCGTATAGTGACGTGACTAAAGGAAAATACTTATGAGTGTATTCTTGGGTATTCGAGTGATGTTCGAATGCGAACAAACATTGATAGACTACCGCGAGCGGTCATCTTCACTTCGTAAATAGTTCTGAAGCATTCGAATCGGATTAGTGAGGTTAGATAGAATATTTCAAATTGCGAATAATGGATGAACTGTTACATTTAAATTTATTAGAGGAAATAGAAGAGGCAGAAATTGATGTTGAAGATTTTCAGATGATTGAGAGACCTGTAGGTGATCCATTTGCTCAATTATCAAATAGTATGTTTTTGCGAATTTTTAAAATGTCTAAAGAACTTTGCCAATTTCTGATAAATTCTTTAGAACCATATATGACGCCTTCAGTTAGATCCACAGACTTAGACATCCCATTAAAAGTAAGAAAATTGTCGTTCGCAACTTATAAAGTTGGTTTGGATTTGATTTTTTTATTAAATGTTTTTCATTGCAGGTTTTAGTAGCCCTTCGTTTTTTTTGCTAGCGGAAGTTATCAAATGGATGTGGGGTCAAATTATTTTTTAACTGTTACACAGGCATCAGTTAGCAGATGTATTCGAGAGGTGACTGAAGCTTTAAACCATCCAGATATTTTTAACACATGGGTTAAATTTCCTAATAATTTTGAAGAACTGAATGCAGTTAGTTATAACTATATCTACTTGTATTTTATTTTTAGTAGAACTCTATTTACTGACTTAAAATGAAATATGTGTTCTAGTAATAGCGTACCTACATAAAATCAATTGATTTGTAGGTTTTTTGAACAATACAATATTCCTGGTATTGTTGGGTGCATTGACTGCACACACGTGGCAATTTTTCCTCCAAAAATTGAGGATATGGAATATCCTGAACATTTGTATGTTAACAGAAAAGGTTATCACTCCATAAATGTACAACTGGTATGTTAAAGAAGTAAAGACTAACATTATTTTTAATTTACATATTTTCCTACAGGTTTGCGATAATGCTTTAAAAATTATGAATGTAAATGCCAGGTATCCGGGCAGTACAAATGACGCTTTTATTTGGAACAACTCAAATTTACAAATACTGCTAAGGCATTTACATATGGCCGGCTATAAGGATTATTATTTATTAGGTTAGCAACTACGCACTAACTAAAAAGAAAATAAAGGAATGCATATTTGTGCTGCCAAGACTTCTTTTATTTATTTACACTGCTGAAAAGTAACGAAATATTTGTAGTCATGGGCATTTAAATTTCATAATTTTAGATCAAAATAAAACTATAATAAAATTTTTGCTTGTAACTAAAACTTATCGTCAAAGTTTACCTGATATTTTTTTATAGGTGATTCTGGATATCCTTTAAGAACCTGGCTTTTTACACCGTTGGAAGAAGAACCAGTACCCAACTCCCCAGAATATCGGTATAATACAGCACAAGAGCACAAGGAGCATTATTGAACGCTGTAATGGTGTTCTAAAAATGCGGTTTCGATGTAAACATCGAAATAGCTTTAATAAATTAAAGCACAGGGTACTCCACTATGCTCCACAGATGGCTTGCAAAATCATTAATGCTTGTATTGTCCTTCATAATTTATATATAGAAAACAGAATGCCAGAAATTGAAGAAGAAAATAATGACTTTGATTTTGGTTTGTAATAAAGAAAAGTATCTAATTCATATTGCTTTTTGATTTTTTTTTAGGCATGCTGCAAAATGAACGAAATCTTGTTAATGATCGTATTGAGCGTGTTAATCCAGAGTTATCTGAGGGTCGAAGAATGAGATCCAGAATAATACAAAATTTCTTTAATTAAGTTGTATTTTATAATTATGTTACCTGGATATTAATATATACATATATTATTTATTAAATTTGTTATTTTGTATTCTTCAAACTCATCCGTTGCAATATACTCAAAAACATGTACTTAATGGGAAATATAAAAGTTAGTCAAAAGTATGAAATTTTCCATTTATTGGTAAATGTATAAAGTTTTGAAAATGTTTAGTTGAAAGTTGCATGGAAAATTATATATGGCATTTTAACTTGTAAAATCAAATATGTTATTTAGGTTTAATGAAGTGCTAAGTTATGGTTATAAAATTTGAATTCAGAAACAAATTGATGCTAGTTGAAAGTTCTACAGGAAAATGAACAAAAAAATCATGGGTATCTAGTCATTTAATAATTTCTATCATTAGGGCACAAAAAAAATGAATTACGAAAAAGCATCGTAATTGCAACTTTCATCTAATGCATTTATCAATAACTCTTACAGTCTTGTCAGTAAAAGAAAGAATTCATACTTTGACTCCTATTATTCTGATTAAAATGTGTAGATTAGGAAAATGCCAACAAAATTTTTTTTTCTTTTATTTCAAAATTTATAACTAGACAATAATCATACACGGTTCCTAAGTGGGATTTAACACTAACATTTGTACTGTATTAAATTTAATTATATTATAAATTTTCTAAGGCTTCAGCAATTCTTTGTAATGCTGAAGCACATTGTGTTTTAGCGACAACCATCTCACTTAAAATTTTCAACTTTTCTTCATAATATTTCTCCTTTATAGCTAACTTTTTATCCAAGTGTTTTTCATATGATTCGATAGCAGCTGTTGTGTGTTTCAACCGTGTAGGAGTTCTTTTTGCAATTTTTCTGCTCTTCCACTCTTTTCCATTTTTTGCTGATGGTGTTTTATTTTGGTGGTCCTCGCTTATTTCTACTCTATTTATACTTGGATTAGAAGACTGAGTTTCACTAATAAAGTTACAATCATCTAAAACATTTCAAGATTAAACTGCAAAATAAATGTTGTATAACTTTAAAATCAACTTACTTTCATCATTTTTTTGTGTCTCAAATTCCATATTAAATTCCACAATTGACTCCTTAACATTCTCATGTCCCTCAACTGATACAATTTTAATAATGTCTATTATATCTTCCTCTACTTTCGTTAAACTATCTTCAATGAAAGGCCCACCCCCTGTGCCTTCTCTATTTATTTTATTTTTGCTTGCCTTACTCTTTGTTCTACAGCGCATATCTTGCCATGTCTTAAATATTATGTATATTATAAATATATATTTATCCACTGTTATGCTACTAATACCATTACCTTTCTCCATTGTTTCCAGTTTTTATTTGCTCCAGGAATGCTATTTAAAATTGTAGCTAACTCGGTCCAATCTTTTTCGGCATCTTTATATGTATAGGAATTAGTAAATTTACCACTGATCAAACTTGGTTTTTTTTTTTAAATATTCCAACATGGTGCTTTTTTTACTTTCCGTGGGATTCGGTCCTTTTTTTTTAATTATTTCATTAGAATTATCACCCATCATTGTCAAATCTAAAATCACAAACTTTAAATGATAATACATTTAAAATTAATCAAAGAAACATTTTTAATTTACCTCTTTTTGCACTACGACTGTTCAGCGCCAGCAAATGATTCAAAATTCAAACCAAAATAGGTTATGTATTTATGTCAAACAAGAAATTCAAATTCGATTACAATGTTGTCAAGTTCACTTGCGAACGCTTCGAATACCAGTTTACGAAGGGTGGTCAAGAACAAGAAACCATGCAATCACGCGCAAAGGAAGCCTTCGAATTTATTCGAATTCGCATTAGTTCGAGTAATGTCGGGAATAGCGCCCCTGGTCGAAGAATTGGGATCGTTTGTCTACCATCTTCCGCATGAAGTTCCTTTAAACACTTCATTCTATTCTATTCTCTTCTGTTCTGCTTAACTCTGCTTCGCTCTGCTCTACTCTGCTTGCTCTACTCTACTCTGCTCTGCCCTTCTCTTCCTTTCCCATCCTCTCATGTCTTCCTGCCCCGTATACTGAAAAAAAAAATACACTATTCCTATAATTGTAATTTACTAAAAGAGTGAAATTATAACATAGCAGTAATTTTCATTTATTACAATGTTTAGTAAAAACTAATTAGTAAACAGTTATAGAGCTCATATTCTTCATACGAATATACTGCATATTTTTAATTTTATCAATTACTTAAAAATAAACCTCAATAATATCATACGTTGTAACCGACTATAAGAACTCTCCACTTTTTATGTAGTGCGATGGTCAGTTTTTGTTGTTTTTTATCCAATTCATCTCGTGCAGACTTATATTGGATTAGGTTTATTATTTCATTATGTTATGAGTTAAAAAAAGGACAAACATAGCAACATTTAACTGATAGATGAGTGATAACTTACTAAACGGGTCAGAAATTCGTTGCTCATAGTACTTTATAAACACGCTGTATTTATATAGGTACAATTTATTAATGTTTTTATAATTCTATAAAAAGAACATAATATACAAGGTGTCCCCAAATTGCACCAACAAACTATAACAAGTAACCACGCAATTGTAGTTTCAAATTTATTTGCAAAATAAAAAACGTCGGCTTCTTTGACGGTGGTAAAGGGATTAAAGAAGCCGGCATTTTTTATGTTGCAAATAAGTTTAAAATAAACTGTGCATCCAAAAATAGGTGACGATCGAAACATTAAATGCAAAATTTTTGGGAAACCACTGAAGATTTTCTAATGAAACTCGATGCGCTTCGTATACGTTCCAACAACACGGTGTAATATGAAATAAATTAGTTGTCATTTGAGGTTATAGGGTTGATTCTATCATTATTTTGCCAGGTGCCCAAATGAAGTTGTTGAGGTATCACTCAACGGCAAATTGGAAACAAACTTTTTGATCTACTGAAACTTCTGGTCCCTTTTATTATTTTCTTGAAGGACTTTTTCCACAATTGGGAGTAGAAATCGGTTTATATGGTGTCAAAATTGTGACAGTAGTAAAGCATTTCATCCCTATAGTCAAAAAAATGCAAAAAACTTCCTCGAGAGTTTTCACTTCCTACCCAATAATGAAACGAATATTATAATTCTTATTTATTAACACTGATAGTAAATGTTGCATTTTTACAACTATTTAAATTAATAATTACTTATATTTAAATTAATATTCGAAATACTTTCTTCCACCAAGTGAAACATTTTCGTTACTTAGATTTATAGTTTTTTGAGCTATAGTTCCAGCTTGCAGTATTTGATTAGCTACATGTTTTATTTCGCACCGAATTTTCAATATAGCGCCAGAGACAACCACGAGACGTTCAAGTACGTGTATTATTTCTATTCGGAATATTGCAGTGGTCTACTGTTTGGGAAGGTGAGAATAGATGGCGTGCGCGATGACGCGCCGTGATTTAAAAAAGCGCGCGATGCGTTTTGTTGGCTGTTGTTATATTTTCAATTACATTTTAATGAAGAAATAAAACGAAACAGGTAAAATAAATCATTTATTGATAGAAAATCGATAAAATAACAAGCCACAATGAATGCAATAATTCTGAAGATATTTTAAATAATCTAAACCACAGAAAAGTAAATGGCTAAAGAAAAAGTTAAACATTTTACAATTAAATAATGATGATAATACTTTCTTGAACAACAGGTACCTATGTAATACAAAACCTATATGGCAAGTACAAAAAATATATAATTAAGCCTACCAATAAGGAAAAAAAATGTACATTTGCTTCCCAACATCCCAGATATATGTATCAACATCGATTAATGCTACACATTATTTATACAATGTGGTCTGCAATTTAACAATACTTTTAACAAATATAATAGTAATAATATTTAACTGCTTAGGTATAGCTTACATTAGCAAAACATATTATAAACGCCGATAGGTTTTTACAAATAAATATACATATCCTACACAAGAACGAAGAAGTACTTGTTCGTAGGTACATAAATTATATACCTAATTAATAATCATTGGGAAATATAAACTTATTAGGTAGGCGCATATGTACATATTACAGTTTCAAGCAACATCAACACTTGAAATTATAAAAAAACATTAATAATAACATTAAAGTTATCAAGCCATAAGAAGCTAATAATAAAATAAAACATATTTATTTATTTTATAGTTTGCAAACTGCTGCTGGAACAAACCCCATATCAACAACTATCGATGCTGGAATGTCCTCAGCTTATGTTTAGATTTCTTTGCATCCTTACGATTCTGGATGTTTTCTTGGTTTTTTCTTTTACACCACCAAAGAATACCAATTTTCCACACAGCTTTCACGATCTCCCTGGTTACAATTTTATAATGGTCTGCTCCAATTCACCTGCAAAATTATTGAATAATTTCAGATGTCTGTGTGAATATAAACTGTTCGACTTACCTCGACTTAGCAATGTATACAAGAATGCTCCTACAGTATGGCTCATCACTTGGGCAGCAATATTCACTTTCATGGCAAATTGCATTTTTTGGATCTAAACGGGTAGACTTTATTTTGTGCATCGCTCTAAACACTAAAGGCGATGTTTGGTCAATATCATGTGCTTTCACGATATCTAAAAAATGGGCCTCCATTGTCTGTTGTGTCCCAGCAACATCAACTGGTAATAGTACGTTGTATTTCCTAAATAATGAAACTGTGCACTTAAGGAGATGAGGCGGGTCAAACATAGTAAAAATATGTTTACTGTTAATAGAAATATAAGGGTGTTCTACAGATGAGCCCATTTCCTTTAAAATTTTCACATTTGTGGACCCCATATCGCATATTGTAGCGACTATATCCACCCCTGCTACATGTTGGCATGCTTAAATGATGTCGGTAATGCAAATTTGCAAAGCATTAGCAGGACAAGTCACGTCTGAAAAATAGTATGCAACTGGCTGCTTCCAATTGTGCACTAGACCCTGTAGCATGAAAACTAATGCTTTATTTGCCAATTTTTTGGAGCTATAATTGTCACCCAGCTCCTCAAAGCCGATGATACGATCAGAATAATTATCATATTGCACATGTTCTTTGATGTCAATCTCATCAAACAACAGTACACAGAATTGGTCTTCTTCAGTTATACACTCTGCAATGTGCTTAAAGAGGTGATCGTTGATGCCAGAATAAAACGGTACCTTTTGCAACATCATCAAAAGAGTATTTTTTGAAGGAAGGGCCACAATTTTTCTTAGCCATGTGTAACTTCTCTGGCTTTTTTTCAGCAATGCTAGGGCAATAACTTTTTCTTGAGTGCTCCATCTTCTGCCGTGTGCTGTCTGCTTCGCACAACGTAATTGGGAGATGAGGAAATCTGTAGTGATTCTTGACATGCCCTTGAATATATTTCTTACAACAGGACTATCTTGAAGATCTGTTAAGGCCCTTATGTCATTGGCCTTTTTCTTGCACAACTTCTTCAAGTTTCTTATATGCGCCTCTTTTGTTTCTATCATATGTATTAAATGTTGCTTTCTAGGAGAAGCATCAACACGAGAGACTCCGTTAATACCTCGAAACATGGAGCGATGCATAGGGGTACTTGGACTCCTTTGCAAACCGGAACAGCTTGGAATTGGGTCTTCAATTATTGCTTCTCCTGTAATAAAATATCCATGTACTGCTCAAATTGAAATAAAAAATGTGATTTTACTAACAAAACAGCCACAAAGCTTTTCATGCAAAAAATATGTCTTTTTATACATATGCAATCTTGCAAATTAAATAGTATGATGTTTGTAGCTTGACAGAAAATAGAAAAATGAGTATGTGATACAGAGGCATCAGCGAATCTGACTTATCAACTTACAATCGCTGAGTAACACAGTACAATAATAAAAACGTAGAGTGTACATACTCCAAGTAAAAGAAGTAAGTAACCAATAACTATAACATACCTATGCCTGTATTAGTACTTTCTAAAAGCTCTTGATCATTTGTAAGCTCCACATTTCTTTGAATTACCACCATTTCTTGTGAAGGATCCAGTTGTACTTGGCATGGAAATACCTTTAAAACACAAAAGACAAACTTACTTTTGGTCATTGACTGGAAAGTAGTGCATTTTTTTCTACCTGATCTATATGTATTGAATCCACAAATAAGACAATGTTTTTATGGCATGGTTATAATAAAATTAAATATTACACTAACACTAATAAAAAGTTCAAATAAAATAGTATTTAAAAGTCACAGTATTTTACAGTTCGTTATCCAATATAAAATAAATAACGACAAGTACCACACAATATCAGCATCAAAACAAACAATATGGCGACCGGATCCAACATCAACGATGACGTTTCCTGTGCTGCTATCGCCATCGCCATCTACGAAAATCTTCCCAAACTTCAACAAAGATAGATTAATTGAGAAGCACGTATGTACAACAAGGATGGAAGTATATCAATAATTATACCTAAAATCGAACAAATTTTCATATGTACTTGACTGTCTCCTGGTTGTCTCTGATAGCGCTCGGCAACTGCATTCGACTTCCATCCTCTGTGACGCTTTAAAGTCGTAACATCTGCTCCTGCATCCGCTATAGAGTTGCTAATGATCTACTGTTAAGCCGGCAAAAGGCCCGCGCGGCAAGGAAGAGTATTGCCGATAAGTCGCCAGCTTTGTACGAAACTAAATATCTCTCCCAATGAGTAGGTACGGATACAAATAATTACAAAAATTTATCATGCACTAATTCATTTATTTCATGTACTAATTTATTTATTTCATTTATATGGAAGGCAGAGGAGTACAGGAGAGCTTTGTTCTAGGTTCGTATACCACGGTCTTCCAGGCGGACGTTTACGCCATCTTAGTGGTGGCCGGTAAGGCTGAAGTTAGGAATGGGACGGAACAGATGGTATAATCGGCTCCGACGACAGCCAGACTGCTATAAAAGCGGTATGCTCCCTCAGGACAAGATCAGCTCTTGTTTAGGAATGCGAGGACGCCCTAGAAAAGTTTGTCAGGCATAAACAATGAGACTGGTGTGAGTTCTGGAACATACCGGAGTGTCACGCAACGAGAAGGCCGATGAATTGGCTAGACTTGGAGCTGAGGAACCCAGTCTCGGGCCTGAGCCTATGTTAGGCATTACAAGAAGGCAGGCTCGTGGGCTCTCAATGAGTGGGCCTACGAGACACTGAAGAAGCACTGGATGACCAACAGGGCCTGCAGGTAAACTCGAGATTTTGTGACGGGGCCGAACATATCGGGTTCGGCCCGGTTACTGGGATGGAATCGGAAGACTGAATCTTTTAATCGAAGTTCTGACAGCCCACTGCAGACTGAGAGGGCATCTATCATTGATGGGTATTGAAAAAGACTCTATATGTCCAGCATGCAGGAGTGGTGAAGAAACGTCTTACCACTTTCTGGGACAGTGTGAAGCGTTCGGGCTCCTGAGACATAGCATCTTCGGTTCTGATGCGCTTTTATGGGAGGAGATGAGCACCCTCGCATTGAGAGACATCCTGACCTTCAGTAGAAGATCGGAAAGATTTAACGAGGGAGCAAGAGAGGTACATGGCTGGAGGAAATAGCTGGGAGTTGGGAAAAAGGACCCGTCTGCGGCCTACTTGCCAGGTTTCAGCCTCCCCCACCATTACCAATTCATTTATTTCATTTACGCTTAATTGTGAATGGAATGCAGAAATGACATTCGTTCCGCGGGTCTCCTTTCCCCGACCAGACAGTACATAGACAACGGCTAGTGTAGTAGGTTGGATTTGGCAAGCCAAGGTAAAGGTAGTTATCATACTTAGTATTTTTCCGACCGTGTTTTTGCCTACTGGCTGCGTAGTACATTTTCCTGCCTTATGAAATAAAAAAAATCGACAAAGTCTGGTGTGAGGAGGACGAATTGCGGCGTATTTACGATATAGATCGAGTGAATGTTTCCTACAAAGGTTTGGGCCATTTTAGTCTTTGTATTAGGTATGTTATTTATCCCTGAAGTGGATTAAAACTTTTAATGTAATGCTAACTAACTCTGTCGTAGTTTTCCACAAGACACTAAAACACCATATACTGCATTTGACGTGCGTTTCGCTAACCAAGTTAGTATCATCTGGAGATGATTAAAACTAACCTTGCTAGCAATGTATCCTATTTACACCTAAATTATTGCTACGGTTCTGTGAACCGTGACTCACTAATCAATAGATCGGACTATCTGGGATTGGCCCTAGATAAGTCTAGTGTTGGGCAACATTAGACTTATCTGTTCCGCAATATTTGAGATGAGCCAAATGCTTCTTGAATCAAGTTTGAGTTGATAATAATAATAATAATAATAATAATAATGAAAAAAAAGGGGTGCAGGGCCGGCAACCTCCGCGTTGGTGCACCCTGGACAGGCAGAGGTAACTCTGCCTGACTAATGTCGGCCGGGGATACCAAGGCTAACCACCTGGTGCCCCTCCTACTTCTGGTTCCTTACGATCTCAGAAGAAGGGCCCCTCACGATCGGCCCCAAGCGGATGGGGGGTCAGGGACAGGCGGGAGGGGCCTCACCGGACAGTCTCAACAACGACGACATTGGCATTGTACACGGACGCTTTAAGTGGACGAGGGAACTTCGGGATGACTTGCTGACCTGCCGCGAGAGTAGCGAACCTGAGCGAAGGGGATACATGGCGCGATTGCATGCACTTTGGTGCGAAATGCACCCAGAGCATCGCGCCTTTTCTCAACAACATCTGAGAGATCAAGTATCCTTTCTGCTCAGGACAGGTTACGTAAGGGCACCCCGTCAGCTGGAAGAACTGCCAGCCGCAGTACCACCGCGGCAATTACCAGCTGATGGGGAACATCCTTTAGAGTTCACCAATGTAGACTTAAGGACGAGGGTTAGCCTTAACACCAGGGCTAACCTAAAGCCACAAGACCTGGCTAGAATGGACGCGGTCATCGATGAGGAAATTCCGGAAGATGTAGACATCTGGCAAATCAACTGTGCCGTGTACAACGCCGCGAAGCAGCTCGTCCCCCCGTGAGAGGTCAACCAATCACGGGGTCGGGAAAGCCAAGCGGCGTGTACAAAAATCGAAGGCAAGATACAGTCGGCCAGACAACACGCTTCTCGGATCCAGAGTGTGGTGGAATATAAGACGACTGGTAGAGTTTTTACTCCCAGGATCCGGCGCATAGCTGCCGGATTAAGACGTCAACACCATACTCTAAATCTGACAGTGATGCTTACCATCAAGCAGCACTGTCTAGATAGAATCCGAGCGCTCATGGCGATAAAGAAAACATTGAAGAGGCGGGTGAGGAGTATGGAACAAAACAATTTGTTCCGTACGAATCCATCCCGCCTCTTTCAAGAGCCACAGCGTGTTGTCGAGAATCCGCCGACTGTAGAAGATGTCGAAACCCTCTGGAAGGGAATCTACGAAACGACGCGTCCATTCAATAGCGACACTCCATCAATTGCACACTTCGAGGCTCTGTGTCACAGACATCTTGAAGAGCCAGAAGAAGTGTGCCCGGCAATCAGTACGGAGGAAGTCCAACAAGCACTTGTTGGTACCAAGAACTTCGCTGCCCCGGGCCCAGACGGCATTAACAACTGGTGGTGGAAGAAATTTCCTTCCACTCACCGCCGTCTGGCGCGAGTTTTCAACTCATGGTTGAACGAGGGGCAGCAGATTCCGGACTGGTTCGTCGAGGGACGTACTGTGCTTATCCCCAAAAAGGGGGATCTTTCCGACCCGAGGAATTATAGGCCGATCACTTGCCTTAGCTCCTGCTACAAGATATTTACACGTATCTTGTATGCTAGGACGCTGAGGTCTGTTGATCCGGTCTTCCAGCAGATACACGAACAGCGTGGTGCCAAGAAGGGCATGGCAGGTTGCAAGGACAGCCTGCTGATAGACCGCTGTATTACACAGGATTCTGTGCAATACAAGCGGAATCTATCGATGGCCTGGATTGATTACCGCAAGGCATTTGATACAACATCACATGAGCTATTGTTGTACTTGCTCAAATGTCTTGCAGTACCAGCACCACTAGTGAGATGCATAGAACAGCTGCTGCCGCTCTGGAAGACCCGCTTCACCATAACATCAGGTGCACAGCGGGTCACGACAGAGCAGGTGGCATTTAGGAGAGGAGTTTTCCAGGGTGACTCCCTGAGTCCTCTCCTCTTCTGCATCTCACTGCTGCCGTTGTCTGTTGGGCTCCGCCAAACCCGCGGATATCAATGTGGGCCACCCAGCGACCGGAGGCATAAGGTCACCCATCTATTTTATATGGATGACCTTAAACTTTATGCCTCCGGAGAGCGTGAACTACAAAACGCTCTTAGGGTGGTCGAAGAATATACGCGGGCAATTGGTATGGAGTTCGGGTTGGACAAATGTGCAGTCGTCCACCTCAAGAGAGGACGATGCGGGGAATTCTCTGATGATGCGCAGCTCGCAGACGGAAGCATCCTAAGACATCTGGATGCCGGAGAGACCTATACATACCTGGGTGTGCAACAAAGGCACATCCAAGATGTGACACAAATAAAGGATTCTCTCCGCGGCAAGTACAGACACCGCCTCCGAAAGATTTGGTCTTCCGAACTTTCGGGGAAGAACAAGGTGTCTGCAACTAATATGCTTGCCGTTCCGATTCTGCTCTACTCCTTCGGAGTAGTAAAGTGGAGGGTAGATGAGCTGCGCCAATTAGACAGAGATACCCGCAAGATGATGAATATTCACAGAAGTATTCATCCTAGATCGTCCGTTCCTCGTGTGTACCTCCCACGTCAACGGGGAGGCCGAGGACTCTTGAGCCTGGAGTGTACGCATGGCAGAGTAGCACTGAGTATGGCATGTAACATACTCAGGAGCTCAGATCCCCTCTTGCGGTTCGTAAAACATCACGAAACTGTAGGAGTGGGAGCAGGATTATTCAAGGCAGCAAAAAGAGCCGCAGATGAACTCGGTCTCGCATTTGACATCAGGCGAGGAGGCCGGCGAGGTGCTGATGTTGAGTCAGTCACCGAACTTCAGCCAAATCGTCTGAAAGCCCGAATAAGAGCTGCCGAACAGGAAAATCTGTTTCGGCAGCACGTCGATAAACCCCAGCATGGTGTCTTCTATAAGAACATAGAAACACTGGGTTTATCGACCAGGCTGACTTTCGCCTTTCTAAGGTCAGCAGGGCTTAAGTCGGAGACCGAGGGATTCATTATGGCCTGCCAAGATGGTGTTATCAACACCTTGGTCTACCGTAGCCGCGTGTGGCGTGTAGAGGTTCCTGATATCAACTGCAGGACCTGCCATCAGGCGCCGGAATCGCTCATGCACTTACTTTCTGCATGCCCCATATATGCGATTTCGGCCTACATCCACCGACATAACGCGGCTTTACGAGTGCTATACTACCATCTAAGGCACTCGTACGGGGTAGACCAGACACCAGTGCTGCCTTACGTCCCCGGAGATATTGAGTCCGTTGTCGAGAACGAGAAATGCCGGATTTACTGGAACTACTCGTTCCCGACTGTCAGGCTAATCCAAGCCAACAAGCCTGACATAGTCCTCCTCGACCATCAACTCAAGGTGATGTATGTTATCGAGTTCTCGGCACCTGCGGAGAAAAACATCACCTTGAAGGAGGAGGAGAAACGGACCAAATATCGCGATCTCCGGTACGAGCTCCAAGTGCTGTACCCAGGCTACTCGGTCAAAATGGTCGTCCTTATTATCGGTGTACTCGGAGGGATAAAGCCTACGCTGCTCTCGGAACTGAAGATCATACCGGCCTGCCAAAAACCAGCCGAGTGGCTGGCAGGTCAAATGCAGAAGGCGGTCATTCTGGGTTCTCTCCGTCTGCTTAGGGCACACGATTCTGGTATCTACAGTCACTAACCCTGCGGGATGTGGGGAGTGGCTGTAGTTGATGCGCCGGCGCGACTCCCGTGAGGCGTCGGAGACCACGGGAGGACTGACCGGCATCGGATATTCCGAAAAAAAAAAAAAAAAAAAAAAAAAAAAAAAAAAAATCCCATAATAACCCCAAAAAGGGGATCTTTTCGACCAGAGGAATTATAGGCCGATCACTTGCCTCAACTCATGCTACAAGATATTTACTCGTATCTTCTATGCCAGAACACGGAGGTCTATTGATCCGGTCCTCCATCAGATACACGAACAGCATTGTGCTAAGTAGGGCATGACAGGTTGCAGGGACAGCCTGCTGATAGACCGTTGTATTACACAGGATTATGTGCAATGCAAGCGGAATCTATCGATGGCCTGGATTGATTACCGTAATGCATTTGATACAATTAAACACGAGCTATTGTTTCAGTTGCTCGAATGTCTTGCGGTAACAACACCACTATTGATATGCATAGAACAGCTGCTGCCACTCTGTAAGAATCGCTTCACCATAACATCAGGTGCACAGCGGGTCACGTTTTCCAGGGTGACTCCCTGAATCCTCTCCTCTTCTCCATCTCACTACTGTTGTTGTCTGTTGGGCTCCGCCAAATCTGCGGATATCAATGTGGACCATCCAGCGACTGAAGACATAAGGTGACCCATCTGTTTTATATGGATGCCTTTAACTTTATGTGTCAGGAGAGCGAGAACTACAAAATGCTCTTAAGGTGGTCGAAGAATACAGGCGGGCAATTGGTATGGAGTTCGGGTTGGACAAATGTGCAGTCGTCCACCTCAAGAGAGGACGATGCGGGGAATTCATGGAAGACGCGCAGCTCGCAGACAGAAGTATCCTAAGACATCTGGATGCCGGTGAGACCTATACATATCTAGGTGTGCAACAAAGGCACATCCAGGATGTAAAACAAATAAAGGAATCTCTCCTCGGCAAGTACAGACACCGTCTTCGAAAGATTTGGGGAAGAACGTCTTCAACTAACATGCTTGCCGTTCCCATTCTGCCCTACTCCTTTGGACTAGTGAAGTGGACGACAGAGATACCTGCAAGATAATGAATATACACAGAAGTATTCATCCTAGATCATCCATTGCTTGTGTGTACCTCCCACGTCAACGGGAGGGCCGAGGACTCTTGTGTCTGAAGTGTACGGATGGCAGAGTAGTATTGAGTATAGCATGTAACATTTTCAGGAGCTCAGATTCGCTCTTACGGTTTGTAAAACATCGCGAAACTGTAGGAGTGCGAACACGATTCAAGACAGCAAAAGGAGCCGCAGATGAACTCGGTCTATAATGACATAGAAACACTGGGTTTATTACCCAGGCTGACATTCGCCTTTCTAAGGTCAGTTGGGCTTAAAGAGGCCGAGGGATTTATTATGGACTGCCAAGATGGAGTTATCAACATGTTGGTCTACCGTAGCCGCGTGTGGCGTGTAGAGGTTCCTGGCATCAACTGCATGATCTGAGGTCACCACTGTCATACCTATATCTTTAAAAATCTTACCAATACCACGGGTAAATCGAGGATCGTATGGAATCGATACAAATTTCGAATTTTCTCTTTCATTTTGAAATGTCGAGGAATTTCGAAGTGTCTCCTCAAATTTACGTTTCCTAAATTATCTGATGAGCTTATTTTCTCACGTTGATGATAACCTTGCAAGTGGAAATAATCAAACACTAAAAAAAAGTAATTGAGGAAAAGAGATAATTTAGACACATATGATAAACTACGTTTTGTTGGTGTAGACTTTTCTCACCTGGGCTGTGTCACGTATTGCACGAACAGCAATATTCGAGAAATCATCGATTAAATTAGTGTATTTTTACACTAAAATAACATTGACATCAAAGGTATACAACCAAACAGAACATTCACTGGTGAATTACTGCCTGTGACCTCCGATTGACTTCAACCGCATAATTTAAATTGGATGATCCCTCTTTCCATCTCGATCTGGTCGATGATACACACACACACACCCTTGATCACTTTATCTCTTGAAATTTTAATTCACTTTTCCTTCTGAAAGATTGATATTATCGCCTAATGGGCACTTCGCAGTTCCCACCAACGTAGTTATATAAGGGTGGTCTTGTATTTGAGTACCTTTTTGAAGAACTCAAATAAGTATTTTATTAGCAGACAAAAAAGTTTAAAGGGCAGTTAAAGAAATTAGCACAGAAATGCGTTTCAGAGCACTAGAACTGTCATAAAAAAATGTCTACATCTTAATTTCTAGTCTGTGTATTCTCTGACTTGACTGTATTTCTGCAAACCATTCATTCTTGTAAATATGATGACTTCCGGTTTGACTTAAATTTGGTACGAAAAATGGTGTCATAGAATTCTAACTATTGGTACTGTACAGGGTGGAGTAAATTCGATAGGATTTGGGCTTTTCTCTAAAAATATGTGGAATAGAAAAAACCAATGTAGGGTTTCTGGGATAGATTTTCATTGGTGAAACATGCGTCGAGTGCAGGATATGGTGTTTTGGTGTCAGTCATTTTCCACAAAATCTTGAATCTATTTTCAAATTTTATGTAGTACCCCTAGTTTTTAAGCAATTTTCAAAAAACTGAAAGTTTGTCATTTTTCCTCCATAACTTCTTACCCATTGTTTACATAGGTTGGAAACTTGCACACACTACATCTAACAGTGAAAGAAAACTTTTTCTCTGTTCACCTGTTTCCGAAATAGCCACACTACCTAACTTTTGATTTTCATATTGGCGCTACCTTGCATTTTTCTATGATCAAATGATGCTTTTTATGTACTTTTCAAAGATGTATCACAGCTTCAAAAATAATTGTGGCTAGATAACCCTAATTGACAAAAACTGTTTTTCGACAAGTAGACATATTTCGACAGGGAACTTTTCAATAGCCACCGATGACATCTGATTATGTTTTTTGAATAGGCTATACAACTTAATATGACAAAAAATAAAATGCATCCAATAATTATTGTGACAGTTTGCCAAAAAAGATGAGTCGTTGTAAAGCATGGTTTCAAGAGTTACATTTTCTGGCTTTGTTGTTATTTTGTGCTGTTTACTTGTTTATTGTTGTTGAATTTCATTATTAAGAGTTCCTCTTTGTTACTTTTTAGGTTCATTAGTTTATTTAATACTATTAGTTTTTTAAATAAGGATATGCCGTTAAGATTTTCTAATGAGGAGGAAACTGATATGCTTGAAATTTACTTTAAAGGCTATAGAAATGCAACTGTTGCATCCAGGAATTGTGAAGAAAATTTCTCTGAAAGAGTTTAACCTAATAAGAATTACTTCAGAACCCTTGTAATAAATACTAAACATTTTAATAAATTAGAAATATTACTTGTAGCATTGGCAATGGGGAACCTAATAATACTCTCTCAGCAAACATAGAGCATCGGTAAGAGAAATTTCAAATAACACTAAAGTTCCCAAAACAGTATCCACCACCGTATTTTGAAAAAAAAAAGATCCTTACAAATCAACCAAAGATTATGATCGAAGATTTCGTAAATGGTTAATGGAAATAGGCCGTGAGGACTGAGGATTTCCATCTGAAAGTACTGTGGACAGATGAAACATCATTCACAAATTGTGGAGTTTTTAATAAACACAACTATCATCATTGAACTGTGGACAATTTACCAAGACAAAGATGATTTCAACAAAGATTCGAATATAATATTTGGTGTAATATTTTAGGTAAGCTTTGAAATTAATGATTAAGAAATATATTCTCTGATAATAAATAATACTTTAGGAAACCAGTTGATCAGATCGTTTATGTTTAATTATACGTTAAACAGAAAACGATATTTGAAGATATTGCGTAAATGAATTTTGCCAGCTATATAAAACGCTGTGCAAAAGGAAAGTATCCATGATAGCCAGCTAAATGATTTCAGCAAGATGGTTGCACAACACAAAGACAGTGAAACAATCTTTAACAGAAAATGTTAATGATCAGGTCATATCACACAATGCATCTATCCTATGATTAGCAAGGTCATGAGCCATTACGCCGCTGGACTATTATCTCTGGGAACGCAAAAATTATCCCCTTTTTTGAAAATTACTCAAAAACTAAGAGTGTTACATAAAATTTTAAAAATAGACACTGTATGCTAAAATTGAAGTTTAGCTCATAGCAATCAAAAGTTGTTCAAAAACTGCATTTTGAAGTTCATCTTCAACCGCCTGTATTTATTCAGGAAAACGTATTCGGACACTTATTTATGGGATATTCTGGCTTTATTTTTGAACGTAGATAATACTCCTTTTCTGGCGGACAGGAATTTCTGCACACCAACTTGCATATTTTTAAATAGAACACCTTATAAATTATTTCACCATTCAGTCTCAGTTCAAATGTGCGTCTAACGATATACAGTACATGTTATATTTATTTTGAGAAAAAGTGGTTAATTTTCTAAAAGTTAGATATTTACCGAGGATGATATGGAAAACTATTAACAAATAAATAATAGGTAGAGGACACTTCTTAAAACACAGTGGAGAAACTAAAGATGGGCCCGGGCCCCTACTATGGCCCAGCTTGGTGCCCACCTGCTAGTGAAGAAGAATACATTTACATTTTTGCCGCCCGTAGACCAAGAAAGCTTTCTGCCGTCTCTTGTAGCTGAAAGAAGGGTGATTCAACTTTTTTCGTTTGATTTCTAGGCCTAACCTGACCCGACAATGAAAAAAATTCAAAGCGACAGGTCGTCGAGCATAAGAAATGCTTGTGGCCCACCCAGCGGCCCACCTTTAAATTTGAACTGGTTCCGCCACTATTTAATACATTTCCTATAATTAGAAAAAACCACTATCTGGGTTTACGCCATTGCATGTGTCCCTAGTTATAAAAATTTTTTTCACATGATCCCAAAGAAACTAAAATGCAAGAAAAAACGATTTTCAAGAGTGAAAATACTCTTAAATACATTTAAAATAATACAATTTATACGTATGAAACAAGGTGGATATTGGGATGTTTGTCGCTACTGATTATAAATATATTTTGAGAGTAAGTAGGTCAAATTTTTTAAAGTTTATTCAATATATTTAAAACTTTTTTAGTTATTTCCAACTTTTAGCAAAAAAATATTATGTTCAAACAATATGACCACCGTTTAAGAGCTAGGCTAAGCACTCTGAAAATTTAGTGATTTTGGATCTAGAAGCATTAATAAATACGTGAATTTTTTTTTATTTGAAAATCGAAAAATCGAAAAATCGAAAACTAGAGATAAAAATAAGAAACACATGCTCGTTATTTATTTTTTTCTTTCCATTTAAACTGACAAAAAATTAAGTCAAAAATTTTCGTAATATCACTAAGCGCAGATTCAAATAGAGCGCCAAATCTAGTTATTGCACATATTGCGCATAATGTATATAACTTTGTGAGGTTAAAAAAGCCATCCAAAATTGAAATACATATCATACCTGATTGAGAAGTGTAATATGGAGGAAAACCAAAATGAGAAGTTATTCAGCGTAGTACAAAGAAAGCTACTGGAAGTTTCAACTAAGTTTACACGAAGTAAAAAAGATAAGCTAAATAAAATTGTTTCAAAATATTATATTTATGTAGTCAAGCATAGACATTTAATTGATAAAATTCTTTACCGATGTATTCACCATTAAAACACGAGGAGATTTTAAATGATTTTCAAACACATTTGAAATATTTAGTTAATGATCATAATTAAACATGAAATAAATTGTTTCACAAGATCAATGATTTTTTTTATAATCATCTCGTTTAATATCAAAAATAAAATTTCATTTTTATATAAATGCAAATGTCATTAATTTGACAGAAAAATTTCCACTTGTTAATTTCCCCTCACGATACCATGGAGGATGAAAATTTCCGGAAATTTTTTGAGTTGCCGTGGTAACGAAACCAAAAACAAACTTCTAATTGGCTAAAAAAAAGACGTGTGAAATTGTTTGTAATAATATATCAAGTGCATTAAAAAATATTGAAAATTCAGCTCATGAAAACGTATTGCCTAGAAACTGCTTGAATTCATTTTGATGTGATTTGACAAAAAGTGCTCAAGACGCAGTCGAGAGTACTTTTTCAGTCAAATCACATCAAAATGAATCAATGCGGTTTCTTAAAGGCAACTGGCTTTGAATGCTGAATTTTCAGATTATTTTTAATGCACGAAATTTATTTATTAGACTAGGTATTTCCAGAACAAAACATAGAACAAGAAATACGATTAACTGGCGTTTTGAGCTGTCAAGCCCAGTGCATTTTCGCTGTCATTTTATGTAAAATTTTCACTTGAAATGCAATTTTCGCTGATAGTTTGTTCTTATTGGTCCAAATGTTCAAAATCTTGTTATTTCATTGGTTCTTATAATGTGAGGAAAATAGTCTTAAGAATTTTTACCCTCGATAGCCCTTTTCAGATACATTCTTAAATTCCAAATTTTTTTAACAATTTTCAAAATAAATTTACCTACCAATAATATATATGTTTATTAAAAATTTATAATATTTTGTTCAAAATGATATGGGCAAGTTTCTCGATTCTCTTCAATAATATTATTAGACGTGGTTTCGTTCATAAAAATATATAAAACACATGCTTTTAAAAACTCCTTCCTAAATGACGGGATAAAATAATATTATTTTTAAATACATAATTCAAAATTATTGCACCTATATTTTGTATTATGTGCGGAAGGTTCAAAGAAGTTTTATTATTTTTCATGTGGCTAGCGTTATAAAATAATAGACTAAGGGCTGTTCTTCTTAACGACTTTTACAGCTTAGTGAACTTTCTAAGTTTTCAATTTTGCACGTGTTTCATAATTGTTTATAGCTATCTCTTTTAATTTTAGAAAGTCCTTTTCTATTTTATATTGTTATTTCCAGAATATTGTCGGTTTTACCCTCTGATATAATCATAAAAACATTGACATGCGCCTCAAATTCAATCTGGCGACAAAGTAAGCAGAGTTTATCTCAAGTTCTCTTAATAGTACCCATAACTAACTATATTACCTGTTTTTGTTCTGGTCACCGACGCGACACAATCAATTTTCTTGACATAACTACAAATTAATGGCGAGATTTAAATGCAAAATGTAAATTAATATATGCTGGTTAAGACAAATTTATATATAGGACTGTTGGAAGTCAGTTCAGCATCAGTACACCTATGTTTTCCTTGAGGTGGGTTGAAACCAGGGTCGGACTGGCCCAGTCGGTAGGTCGGCGTTTGCCGATGGGGCCAAACACTTTTGGGGGGCCAGACTGCAAACTGAAATAATGTTTTTTACACTTTCCTTTATAGGAAATTATTTTCCATTAACAAAGTCAAAAATATTTGTCTGGCTCCTGGGCGCCAGCTAATACAAGTGGTTTATTCTTTACTAGTGTAACCAGCGATTCGTAAGAAGCTGAAAGATGTAAAATCGGCACTAGTAGCGCCATCCATCCCATATTCGCGACGTTACTAGTCGCGCGCCTCTCGGTTCTGTCAGTTAATTAGACCCTGCCTCCTCAGGCGTTACACTGTTCTTTATGCAATAACTATTGTTCACTTTTGACCAGCTGATGCGGATTCGGCTCGTCTCTCTCAGTTCTGTCAGTGAGTGGCGTGTTAGATGATTGTGTGTATTAACAGTTATTTATGTACCAAGGGAGTAAAGTGAGTATTTTAGTGTCGGCATTCATGCTGGCGACTAAAACACACTTTACTCCAGAAATACATACAACATTTTTCCACGAGCGGGCACAATTTTTATTGCAAAAAAAATGAAATGTAAAAACTAGAGAATAGTAATTTTCCACGAAGCTTTTTAGGTATCCTTGTCCTGAAGTGGGTTGAAACCTTTGATGTGAAGATAACACTGACGTAGTTTTCTACGAAACACTAAAACATCATATATTGCACTCGACGCGCGTTTCGTCAATCAAGTTGGCATCACCTGGAGATGATTAAAACTGTTTTAATGGAGATGATAAAACTGTTTTAACACCAAATACTGTCTAAACGTTATTTGTGGCATTCTCTTAAATTTTCTCTTTCTTTTTTGGGACTTACTACCACATGAATAATTTCTCGTTATCTAAAAAATATAGTTAGTTGCCCAGTATGATACTGGAAAAATAAACCTCTGCGCTTGTGACTTGATACATCAAAAAATTAGTCAGGGTGTTTTTTGACAACTAATATGAAACACAAAAAATAATAATTCCGTAACGTTTCGGAAAAGAATCTGTTTCTTTTTTCAAAGTTATTTATCTTTTTTTAAAATATGTTAACTTTCACGCTTGACATATTCTAAAACAAGGCCGGGCCAAATTACAACTATTGCATTGCAAATGAGGGCAGTCCGACCCTGGTTGAAACCCACAAAAACACTCTATACTAATAGGCGTAGTTTGCACTACGAACGCATTAAAACATGTTTATTAAAAATTAATGCTGTTCTGTGAATGGTTATAAAGTAAACTGTTTGCTTACGGATAGAGCACAAAAATTCGGCTTATAATCGGTGCATATTTCGTCAATCAAGTTGGCATAATCTGTAGATTACTAAAACTTTAATTAATAACAATTAAGTTTCAATCATCTTCAGATGATGTCAACTTATGGTCAGCTGTAATAACATCTAACGCTCCCTCCCCAAAAGACATGGCATCATTTTGGGGAGGAGGGGCACAGCATTCTTAAGGGCGTAAATGGTAATGAAAGTATATCCAAATTAAACATGATATTAAATGTTTTATTTATTACAAATTCCCTGCGTATGTTGAAACGTTAAAGACCATTTATGTATTTACTTTAACATGTGTCTTGTACCAGTTTTAGTTTATTATTTAATTTATTACTGATTATGTACAAAAAAATCTAATTTAATTAATCCTGAGGATGCTAATAAATATAGCGAAATATCGATTAAATTAAAAAAAGTAGTTTTTCTGTTTTAATTGACCTATTTCGACCAAGTTGTAATATTAATATAGTAGGTCACTAACCTCAAAAAGGGAAACGATTTATTTTCTACAATTTTTGTTCATTGAATTTAATCAAAGTGCTTTGCTTGGGGCGCTAGGGTGGCAAAATAGACTGCGGCCGGGGTGGACGGCCCTCCCACCCTAGGCACGCCACTGTACCTACTAAATATGCTTTTTAGTTGAAATGGATAATTGTTTTTGTTCGATGAAAACAACAGTTTAAAAAAGCTTATAAAACTGATATTTAAGTAAACATTGATTCGATTTCTCGTATTTTTTTTTCCCAAAAAATACAAAGTATTCTTCAGGTGAACGATTTTTAAAATGTTTTCTTAAATACCTATCAAGTCACCGAAGTAACATCTGAAAATTCTAGGATTTTGTATTAGGTGGGAGACGAGGCCCAACAGTTAATTATGGGGTACGACCACATTTTGGACAATCAATTTCCCATCTTAGTCCGAAACAAATTACAAATAAAAGTTCTAACTTGCTCCAGAATGGGATCGAACCTTTGACCTTCAGTACCAAGTAAATAGCTATAAGCACTTTACCCACTCGGCGATCATGCCATGTATAATTTTTTTTATACAAACAAATATTTTTTCTTAGAATATTTTTATTCCATGCCGCAGACTAGAAGTGCAGTGTTTAATAGTAGGTCGCCGAAAAAATTTTAGTGGAAATGATAGAAAATGATTTCCACATCAAGATCATTTTGGTTATTTAGTCCAAAATTGCAAGGTTTTCAAAACATTCGAAATTTTTTTTAATTTTGGGTTTTTCTAGTTTTCGATGCCAGCAAACAGTTCGCAAACAGTACGAGATACGCTAACGCTTCAAGAGAACAACGTTGAAGCTCATAAAGTTGTAAATTTTCCTAAAACAAAAATCATTTCTCCACAACTAACAAGTTTGATAGAAAGTGCACTCGAAGTTATGGCTTCGAACGATGGTTGACGCACACTGATGCCAAATGGACATTTCTTTGCCAAAAATCTGTAACTTTGTTATTTTTTTGACCACTAAAATTTGGTATGTGGAACAGGAAAGGGTTAAGGTTTAATGTGAGCAATGAAAAGCCTTTAAAATGTTGTTAATTTGTTTATTAATTTTGCTTAGTGACAATTTTTACCCCAATTTGGTACCTAAGAATTTTTAGGTCGTTGAATACAAATATGGCATCAGAATTCCGAAATTCAAAATGGCGGATCCAATATGGTGGACTCAAAATCCAAAATTTAATCAATTATTGTCAATACTTGAAAATTGTATAAAAAAAGTAATGTATCTTAGAAATTAAACAAAGAATTTCTAAAAAGTAGAGGAACCATTTCCATTGATATATAATACGTTAATAAAAGATAAGAATCTATAATTTTATTTCATCATATATTTGAGACACACACGCAGGCCTTTTTTCGCGATTAACCGAAAATGTCAAACTTGAGGTCGTCTACAATAATAGTGAGAGCTTCAAATAATAAAATATTTGGGTAAATAAAACTTTAACCTATCTACTTTATTATAAAAATAATTTCCACTTTCCAGGAAAATGTTAGTAAAAAGTATTTTTAGCAGAGCCTTATGTGGAGCGGGACCACTGTGCGGCGTGCGCCTGCAATTCCGAAAATCAACGCAACCTACAAAGTGAAAAAATATTAATACATAATCCATACCTACATTAAAATTTCCTGTTAAGTACATTTCAGTTAAATTTGTTATGTACATTGTATACATCATTTTTGAAATACATTAATACGAAATTTGTGAATGTTCATTATTATATTGGAATATCTTTGAAAATGTCGTATGATTTTGGTATACCGCGATTTGGAAAACCTCTGCTCGTTTTACCGCTGTCCCATTTCCCTTGCAAAAACCATACACACAAATATTATCTTAATCATATAATATGACCGTGAGGAAGTTTAGAAGTTTATTTATATTTTCTTAGATGTTTTGCTAGATTTATTATAAGGTATCAATTCTAGGAGCATGTGGTTTTAGCATGATGGTGCTGGCCCCAATTTTTAGTACTAATCAGAGATCACCTGAATCAACATTATCCTAACAGGTTGATTGGTCGAATTACCGGGGTCTCCTGATCTTACACCTCTGGACTATTTTTTTATAGGGCCAACTCAAGTCAAAGATGTACGATGCAAAATTCGATACACGGGAACATATACTAGAAAAAAAATATTGATGTATGTGATAACATTAGAAATAACTCGAAAATGATTGACAGATCAGAGAAAACCTTTTAAAGCGTTCTTAAAAATGTATTGACGCTGGGGATGGTTATTTTGAAAACCTATTGTAAGTTTAATTAATGGCATCATTTTGTTAATTAATTTGTTTTTTCTTTAGTTGTAAGTGTTGTAAGTTGTTGTATAATAAGTTCCATTTTGACCTTACTTTGTTAAAATAAAATTGCCAACCTTAGTCTTTAATATTTTGACTCGGAATTTTTAATGTAAAAATCTTATAAACGTTGTATATAAAAAAAAACGAATAACAGGCTCTTCTTAATATTAACTTTTTTTGAGTATTCAGTCTCTTATTATTGAAATTCAAAAATGATTTACCTACACAATGTGAATAACAAATTTAAATAAAATGTAATCATTGAAATTTAAGCGAGTCCAGTCCTGTACGAACCATTAATTTTTCAATAAACGTATATTTCTTGTCCAAAAAAATGAAAATGCTTAATTAGTATGGAGTATTTAAGTTTAAAATTAATAAAATAGTGACGTAATTTAGTGGATTGCCTAATTTATAGAATTTAAAATTTGGTCCATCAATAATTTTGAAAATTTATTGGAGAATAACCTTAAGCGTGTCATCAAATATTATGGCATTATTTTATACACGGATCCATTGACTTTTTAAGCGTTTACTAATATTTACCAAAAAAATGATATACAAGGTGATATTATCTGCACTGTGAGCAACATAATAAAAATACAGTCCGGTTCTGGAATTTTTTTCAAACTGAATTATAATTTTGATTGGACTAAAAGAGTATAATACTTGTATCAAATTTTATTCAAATATTTAAAGCTGTTCCAGAAATATGCATGCGTAAGAAAAGTTTGAGAAATGCTGTAGTATTTTTAATATATAATTCTATACATAGAAAATGTTTTAGGGGCATCAAAAAAGTCCTTGCACCTGAAGATGAACAAAAAATACAAAAGATGATAAAATGTATTTATGTCTTGTTTATGAAATATCCAAAAACTGTTCATTCTTAGTTTTCCATAGATGATATGATGGTTAAACACTATGAGCGCCACTCAGTTAAAATCTTTATGGGAAGAAAACCAATAAAATTTGGACACAAGTTATAGTGTATGTACTTTTCAGCCTTACTGTGGCAAAGAACAAGGTGCGAGTACTGAAGATCGTATTATAAAAAAACTTAAGCATAAACATTAGTTATACCGTCTGACGAATGCGAAAGGCACAAGCATTTGACAATTTATTTAGTAAAATTAGTCATAAGCTATTGTGCATACTAAGAGACATGAAGTTAAAGCGCCTGGAATCATACGAAAACGCAATTTCGAAAATGTCCCTGGATGGTTTTTTAAACAAATGCAGGCAGATAAAGATCGAAGGTACTTTGATTACGGTTTCGATAAAACAAATGAAATTTTACTAAAACATTGGGTACTAAGTTTTCTAAAAATCGGTTGAAAATTATTTTAAAATTTATTCTTATTTATTTATTTATAGGCATAACTAGACGTTATACACAAAAAGAGAAGAAGCACGTCACTCTTCAGTGTCAAAGTTTATATAAAATTTTAACGCACGTATGGGTGGAGCAGATATGCTGGATAAACAAATTTCCCTTTACAGAACCAGAATAAAGTTCAAAAAATGGTGATGGCCATTATTTATCCAATATTAGACATTGCTGTGGTAAATACCTGGAGAATTTTTTAAATGGTATGAAAATGTTGCTCACTGGATATACAGGGTGTCGCGCTTAAATGTGATATAAGCCTATAACTCCTTTATTTTTTGGCCGATTTCAAAATTTTTTTTTTTAGAATGAAGGGTAACAAAAACTCTATCTACATGTGATACTGCTCTTTTTATTAGTGCAATACTCGACCAACTGGCATGCGTTTTTTAAGTCAAAACTGATAATTGCTATTAGCGACTATTTCTTCAAAAAATTAATTACATATTCTTATTCAGCATCCCTTAAAGCGTCTTATCACCAAGTTTGGATCATCTTCAGGCGAGCACTCCATTATGTTGCGCTTAAATTTGATATAAGCCTGTAACTCCTTTATTTTTTGGCCGATTTCGAGAATTTAGAATGTAAGGCAACAAAAAGTTTGTCTACATGTGATACTGCTTCTTTTATTAGTGCAATATACGGCCAACTGGGACGCGTTTTTTTCAAGTCAAAAACTGCTAACGTTGACTCATCACACTGTGAAATATTTCGTAGGAAATCTGCGTCGTTAAGAAAATTTCCTTGCAACCACAAACATAACTCGAAGCATCTGCCTACATCTACGTTGATGTTGAAGATTTATATTATTAAATTAATTTTCGTGTCGTACGTCCGCCATGTCCTAAATATTTAATTATGGAAACTTTTGTAAAGTCAGTTAAACTAAAAATACCTCACACGTTGGAGCAAGAAGACCTCGACAGACGCTTTGAGTTTTGTTTGTGATTGCAAGGAAATTTCCTTAACGACACAAATTTCCTGCGAAATATTTTATATAGTTATGAAGCCACATTTATAACAAATGGGACAGTTTCATCAAATAATATAAGGATGTGGGCTGGCGCCGGAGAAAACCCTCATTGGGTTATCAACAATAGATTACAATATTGGGGGAAAATTAATGTCTGGTGTGGAATGCTGAATGAAACATTAACTGGACCATTTTTTTTTTTGGCAAAATTTAAATGGAAACTTATTTTTACAGTTTATACAAAATGAACTATGGAAGGTGTTACATAATTTACCACTTCAACAAAGAAGACATGTTTATTTTCAGTTAGATGGTGCACCCATTTACAATACTGCAGCTGTTAGATACTGCATAAATGAAAATTTTCCAAATAGATGGATAGGTCGGAACAGTCCAGTCATCAGAAATGTTAAATATTTTAAAACTATTTTGTAATAAGAACATGTTTAACAATTCATTTTATTAAACTTTGTAATGTAATATCCATATTTTATCCATATATTAGTTTATAATCTATATTTTACTATTAATAATAAAATTATGAATAATAATACAATTTGTTTGAGTTTTTACTGAACAATATGTATAAAAACAATTTTTTTTAATTCGGCTCAAAAATAAAGTTATAGACATGTAACATCGGGTGCTCGCCTGAAGATTATCTGACTGATAAAACTTGGTGATAAGATGTTTTAAGAAATGCTGAATAAGAACATGTAATCATTTTTTTTTTTAAATCGCTAATAGCAGTTAGTAGTCTTTGACGTTAAAAAACGCATCCCAGTTGGCCGTGTATTGCACCAATAAAAAAGCAGTATTACACGTAGATAGAATTGTTATTACTCTACATTCAAAAAAATTTTTTTTTGAAATCGGCCAAAAAATAAAGGAGTTACAAGCTTGTATCACACTTAAGTGCGACACCCTGTACGTAGGAGTTTTTTTCGAACCACGTACCAATCACAAGTAAAAATTTAAAAATTATGGAAATGTCGTGCGCACTGTTAGCAGCAAATCTAAGATTATTTTACTCTAATTCTTCAGCGACTGCAGTATATGTCTGTGAAAGTAAAAAGGGGTTTAATTTGATAAAATATCCGGTAATTTGGGAAAAAATAGAAAAATGAAAGGAAGCAAAAATTAATGGTGCATCCAAATCAACAAATAACTTTTTTTATGTAAGATTCTATCACCCCAATCTGCCCTAACGCCGACGCCACTAGTTAGTTTTTTATGAAACTTTTCATCTACGTAGCTATGAAAGAAATTTTCCCTGCCAA
Organism: Rhamnusium bicolor; assembly: GCA_029963845.1. NCBI lineage: Eukaryota > Metazoa > Arthropoda > Insecta > Coleoptera > Cerambycidae > Rhamnusium > Rhamnusium bicolor. The sequence goes on along the minus strand of JANEYF010001302.1, from coordinate 1,238,292 downwards.
GTTTGAAGTTGGTACTTTCAACCATCATTGAATAATTATTTCAAAAGCCTATTTAATGTTATAATGTGAGACCATCGTAGAGTCCTTAGGAAGAAATATATAGGATACATAAAAGATAAATAAACGATTATATATTTTTTTTCTCAATGCTGAATTACTGCGCCGGGTACTGGGTTAAGAAACCAAAAGTATATTTTGAACACGTTTTTAACTTTTGTAGAGAAAAAAAGGTATATGCTGGAAGTAGAAACATCTAAACAAACACTGACTGAAGTTTTTACAGATTTTGCAAAATCAGTTCTGAATTTTTAAGATGCGAGAAATACCTCACAGAGTTTTAATAAAGAAATTAAAGGTTTACAAAAAAAAAAGGTTATTCAAATTATCTCATACAAACTTATTTGGCATGGTGGAGATTGCTGCCAAATGCTTTTGTTCAAGAAGAAATCAATAACACAGGTATAGTCCAACACATAGATATACCATAGTTATCTTTGCAACTAAAGAACACAAAGAGATACCACCACGTCCTTTTATGTGTTTATCGCCAGCACGCTTCATAAACTTTTTTTGATTCATAATAGGAACTTTCAGGCAGTCGAGTTTTATTTAATTTTTTTAATTCAAGATGGCTATGTTATATCAGTGTGTTTGACCATAATCTACAATTCCACTTTTTCGAAAATATGCCAAGGACGAGTGCACAGAAAATAAATTTTTGAATTAGAATCTTGATTTATACTAATTTCTCGAAATCGTTCGATAGACTTGACCACGGTATTTTACTAAGAAAGCTTTCTGCATTTGGTTTTAACAAAAATTTCTTATACCTTTGCTCCTCTTACTTAAAAGATAAAAGCAATACGTTCAGTACCTGATGAGATTCTTACTATGTCCGATGTTCCACAAGGATCCGTATTTGGTCCACTGTTTTTCATTTTATTTATTAATAGCATTGTGCTTGATCTATATTGCCATTGTCTACTTTACGCAAATGACCTCAAACTCTGTTTGACTATTAATAATGAATCAGATTGTATGCATTTGCAAGCAGATCTCAATGCAATAAATATTTGGTGCACTTTAAACTCCTTACCTGTTCATGCTGAAAAATGTAATGCCATTACATATACCAGAAAACTGAATCCTTTTCAACATACTTATGCTATAAATCAGATAAATCTGAATAATTCTGATTCTTTTAAATATCTGGGAATAACTTTTGATCCTAAACCTTCAATCAGCATATCGATTCAACAGTTTCATCTGTCTAGAAAACCATGGGCTTCATTATTCGTAATTGTGGTCAATTTAATAATATTGATACATTAAAAATGGTCTTTGCTTCTTTTGTGTGTTCCAAACTTGAATATGGCTCTATTGTATGGAGTCCACATTAGACAGTACATACTAATGCTATTGAACAACAGAGGAGATATTTAGAATTTATTGTTTTTAAAGAGGATAAAACTTATCCACCAATAGGTTTTCCACACAATGAGTTATTAGAAAGATTTAATGCTACTGAACTTATCAGAAGATGGCTTTTTCACTCAGTAACTTTTTCATTGAAATTGCTCAGAAATCAAATAAAGTGTCCCGAACTGTTAACTAAAATTAATTTATACATTCGTATACCATCAGTACAAACGCGACTTACTAATATTTTTATCTGCTTACCCCGAGGACTATCTTATTAAAATTCTCTCCGGTGTATGTTATCTATCAAATCTGCTATAGTATTCAGGATAAAACAGTATTCAGGAAATTTTTAGGTAATCCCGATCTCATGAAAATCACTGATATTTCGGTAAGACATTTTAGATATAGACGTATTACTATTGATAAGAAATAAATAGCTTAATCATTCGTTCTACTATTTGTTGAGCCGGAAATGGCACCAACTTTAGAAAATATGTGACAACACCCTGTATATTTTGGATTGTTTCGGAGATATTTAAGAGTATCTAAAATATTCGATAAGCTTGACCATCTTGACGACACCACATCTTACAATGAGGACTACCGTTTTTAGGCTCACCAGTTAGCGCCACTGGCGAGTAACGTCGCTATCAAAAGTTATTGTTAGGCGCGAAACAAGTATATAGGGTTTTATTATAATTTATAATTATTTCGTACACCAGTAAATAAAAAAACTTGTTAATTATGCCTCAATGTTGTGCAGTTCCATTTTGTTCGGAAACAAAAAGTGGACATATGCTTCCGAGAGATAAAACTCGTCTAAAACAGTGGTGGCGATTCGCAGGGATAACTTTTACCCCTTCAAAACATTTGTGTGTTTGTAAGGAACATTTTAATCCTGACGATTATGCGTTACCAAAGGAGTCTACTACAGAAAATCGTAAGTAATAATCATGCACATTCGTTGCTTTCGTCATACTCATGCTTGATATAACCTAATTTTAATAACATAAGACACCTCTGATACGTACAATAATTTCCCTACTGAGCACGTAAATTACTACTTTTCCCTTCTGCCATCATTGAGTTAAATGTTTTTCAGCTAATTTTTATAAAAATTACTAAAAACTCGCATTAAAAAGCCATAGTAAACATTAACGTTCAGTGACATGGACCTTACTCTACACTAACGCCTCTCTTGGTGAATTCAAGCGCGGTAGCCCACATTAGATAAAAATGTAAAATGTAAAAGAATTAATATTTTAAAAGTATTAATTGAACTCTTTCGCCATACCATTAAAAAAAAACTAGTTGACTTTCAAATGACCTTGAAACTATTTACCCATCGAAAATTTGACGTTGTCATCAGGTAGATTTCTAAAAATTATATAGGATGTTTCAAAAAATAAGCGCCAAATTTTGATTTTTTGGCGAAAAATATATACACTTATGTCCTAAACGGCCTAGTTTATAAGATACAGGGCGTGGAAAATTTAAAAAAAAAATAAGTTTTTATAAAATATCTCAAAAGTGCTCAGATTTTTTTTACTTCCACCAGTGGCGTGCGTAGTATAAATATTTATAACATTTTCATAGAACAATAAGATACAGTACTGTTTTCTTATTCAATTTGATAGCTCCTGAGACATTACTCATTAAGACTAAATAAAAGTTATCTCTTACGTTTTTTTCCATATGAAATACCGTTTTGGAGAAATATTTAAAGAAACTTTTTACTGCTCAATTTCTGACATCACCCAGATTTGCAAGGAAATTAAAAACGTAGCCAAAAAATTATTCATAGTATGCTATGAATTAAATAAAATTTACAAGCCTTCGCTGTTAATTACGACTTGTTAAATGAAATTTAAAAACTTTTTTTTATATTTTTCAGTTCTGAGCATTTTTAATCCTTTTCAAATCCTGTGTCTTATAAACGAAACCATTTAGGACATAAGTGTATATGAAGTTTTCGACTTAATTTTTGCCCAAAAATCGTGCTTTAAAATTTGCCTAATGTTTTTTGATACACCCTGTATAACTTTTATTGGAAACCTTTTCTACTAAAACGTGTACTTTTCGAGCACATTAGCCAATCCATACTCGGAAAGCCCTGCATATAACGTGACTAAAACGTATTTGAAAAATAATACTTGCAAAGTAGTCGATCAAAATTCCGAGAAGAAATAATTCCAACAACTAATAATCTGAACAAGTTCTGATCACAGCCGTAATTCTAGTAACTAAAATTCCGACAATACAAAATCTCTACAATGGCAAGTGCTGGTGTCTCCTTTTAATACCAGAAAAACTATTAAAAACAAGGAAATTTTAAATTGAATTTCATTCAGAAATTATAAATTTACAATAAAACACTCACTGTATGCTATACAACAAAGATAATTTCATCTTAGACCGAATTTCATGATCAAAATGCGGGTTCTCGATCGATTATTACCCCAGTCAAATTTACCCTTTTTAGAAAATATAATTTATAAATAGTTTTAAACTTGGCATACATATGTAGTCCTAAATGTTGCATAAATAAATATATAAAATTAGGCTTCTTCCAAGGGTGACCTCATCCCCTGAATCCTAAAAAAACACCCCCGAGTGGTGACTCAAAACTATTTTTTCGCATTTAACTCTGAAAACGTTACAACGGATGAAAAATTGCATATCCAACTACTATTATTCGCGAGCAAACGAGTCAATAAATGGTGGGTTATGGATTTGACGAGAAAAGGAAAAACTATTCTAAATAACATTTATAACTTTTTTTTGGGCTTCCAACTTAAACTGCTAATCAAATGAAAGTAATAATGCTCGCAATTTAAATGTAATACTCAAGATTATTCATGAGTAGAGATTTAACCACGATTTTATAGAGTTACCTATTCAGTGATCTGCCGAATAGAAACGAATATGAATTTAACAATGTTTCGGAAATGTTGGGCTTTATTGCCAAAACAGTTTTTTTAAGTATTGTGTTAGCTTCATTATTATCGAAGATACGATTTTTGTGCATAACCGTAAATTGCCTTTGCAATTAATGATATGTATAACGATTTGTAAAAGAAAACGTTTACTCTTCTGTGGTAATATAGAGTGCGACCCAAAAAAACTGTATCTGTTTTTGCGTTATACTTCACTCCTGCTCACACGGTGAGAGCCCCGCTTCCAAAAGTTTTCTGAGGTGTCATGTTCCCTTCAACTTAATTGGTATTTGGTTCTTTCTCAACACCTGTACTCTAGTAAAAGACTAAATTTTTTGGATACTTTAATTTTTGATTTCCATTTTAAATTATTTATTTACTGGTCGCAGCTTGGATACAACGCCATAATTTGAATAGGTTAGCTAAAACAAAGCCTTTGGCTTGGTGGCTGATTTAAATTGTAACCTTGAACCAATGTCACTCATAAATATTCCAAAATTCAAACCGGCATTTAAATGCGACGATATTTACACTAATTATTTATTACTACTAGGTTACCAATTTGTCATTAAAATTACAATTTCAATTCTTCAATGGCTGTTTAATTTAGAGCAAGACGTCGCGCAAAATGTGTTAGACTTGACTCTTCATCGGGCTGCCTGTTTGGAAATTAGTATAATGATAAAGTTTTTCTACTATTCTGCTTACCACTGTAAGCACTGTATTATCTGTAACCTTGAAAATTTACAGAATGTAGATTAGTCACTGTTCTGCTGACACTTCACATTGGATTTTTATGTAAAGCTGCACATTTTCTATAAGTTTTACGTCTATAATTTTTTTACTGTAATCTGTAAACACGAAATAAGGTTATGTGTAACACTAATAATAAATAATTAAACCAAAAAATCGTATAAAACATGGAACACACCCGACAAATGCAAATTTTAGCATATATGTATACTGGTGGAAAGTAATAGGTAAGTTTATTCATAAGAAAAATAATTCTTACACCTTATGTTTTAATTATATGAGAATTATATTTGAATTATATGAGACTAGAAAGTGAAGATTGCGGGTTGGAAATAATCTTTTGAAATTCCTGAACTGAATTTCGTATCAGTAAAATAATGGCAACAAAAATAATTAATTAATCAAGAAACGACTGCTAACAATACTATTCCAGGGTTTTACAACTAATATATTGTAAAACTTTACTTGAAAATAATAAAACTACCGTAAAATTACATGTTTTATTAAAATTTTGATGTTTTGGTTACGTTACATTTTTTGGAAAACTGATCCAATTAAACGCCGCCAGTGAGAAGTAATGCGTACACAGTTGAAAATACGGTGTAAAATGTCACACTAGATTGACACCACACGGGGTACATATAGGGACAGAGGTACACACCAATTAAGTGTATACTAGACACCAACGGTATGGTGTAAAATTTTAGCATTATTTATGTATAAAAAGTTTACACCTATGAATTGTAAAATTATGCTTTATTTTTGATTAATTTATACACCTTATAATTTTTCAAAAGGAAAATGCAAAATTTTTAAAAGGTGATATTCTTAAGGGATGGAAAACACATTCATTTTAAATAAACTACAAACATGTGAAAATGTCATGTATTTTATTAAATGTAAATGCCACATTTCAGATAACTCAATTAATTGTACACTGTACACTACATGGAGTACATTGCCATTTGAACTAAAAAACTGGAGAATGACATAATAATGTGTATATTTAAGTCATTCATTTTCTGTAATAGATTTTAATAATCCAATCGCTATTCTCATTTTTCGGTTTTTCTTTGTGTTCTACAGCTCACAACACATAAACCGCCACTGAAGATATATAAAATATCTACCAAATATCTACCAAGTTCTGGTTTTGTGTATTACAAGATCATCAACTGTTACTGATTGCTGATTACTATGCTTCAGATATTTGACGCAATCGCAGAAACGTAAAATTACACTACGTATGGTGTATAATATACGAAAATGTAGTATTTAAGATAATTTCTAATCCAAAAAAGATTTACTTAATAAATGAGTGTACTTTTTACAATATTGGATGGTGTTTGATTTTACACCAAAATGTGTAAATTGTCACACCACTTTTACAATAATTTTAGTGGTAAATGTGAACACCGTTTAATTTTGAACTGTGTACACTTATGTGAGTTAACCTACTGTCAGTCGGGCAATAACTGATATTTGTTTATTAATATTAATAACACAGCACTTATATGCCGAACTGGGTAAAATTTATCAAGTTTAATAAAACTGAAAAGTATAAATAAATGACAACGACGTTAAATTAATTTGCGCGAAGTTAGGTACAATGTAATGATAACTGAGCAAAATCTGTACATACATTAATTACGGCAGAATATCAAGTTTCAAAAGTGCTCAGATTTTTTTTACTTCCACCAGTGGCGTGCGTAGTATAAATATTTATAACATTTTCATAGAACAATAAGATACAGTACTGTTTTCTTATTCAATTTGATAGCTCCTGAGACATTACTCATTAAGACTAAATAAAAGTTATCTCTTACGTTTTTTTCCATATGAAATACCGTTTTGGAGAAATATTTAAAGAAACTTTTTACTGCTCAATTTCTGACATCACCCAGATTTGCAAGGAAATTAAAAACGTAGCCAAAAAATTATTCATAGTATGCTATGAATTAAATAAAATTTACAAGCCTTCGCTGTTAATTACGACTTGTTAAATGAAATTTAAAAACTTTTTTTTTATATTTTTCAGTTCTGAGCATTTTTAATCCTTTTCAAATCCTGTGTCTTATAAACGAAACCATTTAGGACATAAGTGTATATGAAGTTTTCGACTTAATTTTTGCCCAAAAATCGTGCTTTAAAATTTGCCTAATGTTTTTTGATACACCCTGTATAACTTTTATTGGAAACCTTTTCTACTAAAACGTGTACTTTTCGAGCACATTAGCCAATCCATACTCGGAAAGCCCTGCATATAACGTGACTAAAACGTATTTGAAAAATAATACTTGCAAAGTAGTCGATCAAAATTCCGAGAAGAAATAATTCCAACAACTAATAATCTGAACAAGTTCTGATCACAGCCGTAATTCTAGTAACTAAAATTCCGACAATACAAAATCTCTACAATGGCAAGTGCTGGTGTCTCCTTTTAATACCAGAAAAACTATTAAAAACAAGGAAATTTTAAATTGAATTTCATTCAGAAATTATAAATTTACAATAAAACACTCACTGTATGCTATACAACAAAGATAATTTCATCATAGACCGAATTTCATGATCAAAATGCGGGTTCTCGATCGATTATTACCCCAGTCAAATTTACCCTTTTTAGAAAATATAATTTATAAATAGTTTTAAACTTGGCATACATATGTAGTCCTAAATGTTGCATAAATAAATATATAAAATTAGGCTTCTTCCAAGGGTGACCTCATCCCCTGAATCCTAAAAAACACCCCCGAGTGGTGACTCAAAACTATTTTTTTCGCATTTAACTCTGAAAACGTTACAACGGATGAAAAATTGCATATCCAACTACTATTATTCGCGAGCAAACGAGTCAATAAATGGTGGGTTATGGATTGATTTGACGAGAAAAGGAAAAACTATTCTAAATAACATTTATAACTTTTTTTTTGGGCTTCCAACTTAAACTGCTAATCAAATGAAAGTAATAATGTAATTTTTTCGTGAAATTTTAAAGAAGGATATTTTCAAAACGATTACAGGTGTCAGTCTTGCGGATATTTTTTTGCAAATGTCGTCAGAAATAAACTGGCCTAACCATAGCATCAAACTACAATAAAAGATGTTATATACAAGGTCCACGATGAAACCATTCCAATGTGTCAAAATTTCATTGGTTCCGAAAATGTGAAGAAACAAGTGTAGGTTTTCATTTGTTATATTTGGATGATTTATGGACAAATCGTAAGAAACGGTTTTGGGTATTTTTTAACATCTCCGATATTTCTTTGTACAACTTTCTTTTCTGAAAATGAGTCACTTTTACACATTGACCTATCACTCTTCAGTGAGCAGTTAAAACACAGGTTTTTTTCTTGAATTCGGTTCAGCAGACATGCCTTTAACCAAACAACAATACTCGCAATTTAAATGTAATACTCAAGATTATTCATGAGTAGAGATTTAACCACGATTTTATAGAGTTACCTATTCAGTGATCTGCCGAATAGAAACGAATATGAATTTAACAATGTTTCGGAAATGTTGGGCTTTATTGCCAAAACAGTTTTTTTAAGTATTGTGTTAGCTTCATTATTATCGAAGATACGATTTTTGTGCATAACCGTAAATTGCCTTTGCAATTAATGATATGTATAACGATTTGTAAAAGAAAACGTTTACTCTTCTGTGGTAATATAGAGTGCGACCCAAAAAAACTGTATCTGTTTTTGCGTTATACTTCACTCCTGCTCACACGGTGAGAGCCCCGCTTCCAAAAGTTTTCTGAGGTGTCATGTTCCCTTCAACTTAATTGGTATTTGGTTCTTTCTCAACACCTGTACTCTAGTAAAAGACTAAATTTTTTGGATACTTTAATTTTTGATTTCCATTTTAAATTATTTATTTACTGGTCGCAGCTTGGATACAACGCCATAATTTGAATAGGTTAGCTAAAACAAAGCCTTTGGCTTGGTGGCTGATTTAAATTGTAACCTTGAACCAATGTCACTCATAAATATTCCAAAATTCAAACCGGCATTTAAATGCGACGATATTTACACTAATTATTTATTACTACTAGGTTACCAATTTGTCATTAAAATTACAATTTCAATTCTTCAATGGCTGTTTAATTTAGAGCAAGACGTCGCGCAAAATGTGTTAGACTTGACTCTTCATCGGGCTGCCTGTTTGGAAATTAGTATAATGATAAAGTTTTTCTACTATTCTGCTTACCACTGTAAGCACTGTATTATCTGTAACCTTGAAAATTTACAGAATGTAGATTAGTCACTGTTCTGCTGACACTTCACATTGGATTTTTATGTAAAGCTGCACATTTTCTATAAGTTTTACGTCTATAATTTTTTTACTGTAATCTGTAAACACGAAATAAGGTTATGTGTAACACTAATAATAAATAATTAAACCAAAAAATCGTATAAAACATGGAACACACCCGACAAATGCAAATTTTAGCATATATGTATACTGGTGGAAAGTAATAGGTAAGTTTATTCATAAGAAAAATAATTCTTACACCTTATGTTTTAATTATATGAGAATTATATTTGAATTATATGAGACTAGAAAGTGAAGATTGCGGGTTGGAAATAATCTTTTTGAAATTCCTGAACTGAATTTCGTATCAGTAAAATAATGGCAACAAAAATAATTAATTAATCAAGAAACGACTGCTAACAATACTATTCCAGGGTTTTACAACTAATATATTGTAAAACTTTACTTGAAAATAATAAAACTACCGTAAAATTACATGTTTTATTAAAATTTTGATGTTTTGGTTACGTTACATTTTTTGGAAAACTGATCCAATTAAACGCCGCCAGTGAGAAGTAATGCGTACACAGTTGAAAATACGGTGTAAAATGTCACACCAGATTGACACCACACGGGGTACATATAGGGACAGAGGTACACACCAATTAAGTGTATACTAGACACCAACGGTATGGTGTAAAATTTTAGCATTATTTATGTATAAAAAGTTTACACCTATGAATTGTAAAATTATGCTTTATTTTTGATTAATTTATACACCTTATAATTTTTCAAAAGGAAAATGCAAAATTTTTAAAAAGGTGATATTCTTAAGGGATGGAAAACACATTCATTTTAAATAAACTACAAACATGTGAAAATGTCATGTATTTTATTAAATGTAAATGCCACATTTCAGATAACTCAATTAATTGTACACTGTACACTACATGGAGTACATTGCCATTTGAACTAAAAAACTGGAGAATGACATAATAATGTGTATATTTAAGTCATTCATTTTCTGTAATAGATTTTAATAATCCAATCGCTATTCTCATTTTTCGGTTTTTCTTTGTGTTCTACAGCTCACAACACATAAACCGCCACTGAAGATATACAAAATATCTACCAAATATCTACCAAGTTCTGGTTTTGTGTATTACAAGATCATCAACTGTTACTGATTGCTGATTACTATGCTTCAGATATTTGACGCAATCGCAGAAACGTAAAATTACACTACGTATGGTGTATAATATACGAAAATGTAGTATTTAAGATAATTTCTAATCCAAAAAAAGATTTACTTAATAAATGAGTGTACTTTTTACAATATTGGATGGTGTTTGATTTTACACCAAAATGTGTAAATTGTCACACCACTTTTACAATAATTTTAGTGGTAAATGTGAACACCGTTTAATTTTGAACTGTGTACACTTATGTGAGTTAACCTACTGTCAGTCGGGCAATAACTGATATTTGTTTATTAATATTAATAACACAGCACTTATATGCCGAACTGGGTAAAATTTATCAAGTTTAATAAAACTGAAAAGTATAAATAAATGACAACGACGTTAAATTAATTTGCGCGAAGTTAGGTACAATGTAATGATAACTGAGCAAAATCTGTACATACATTAATTACGGCAGAATATCAAGTTCTGGAAAATTTACCATGGCTGCAAATTTTTACTTACAGACAAATTATTTTACATTGACTACATACATATTTAAGTTACATAAATATTCAGCAGAATATTAGCATTTGTTTGGGTCACCCTTTAAAACCTATTTACTTTTACATATTGTTATACGTATTATTAATTGCAAAGGCAAGAAAACAGAAATCATGTTAAAAAAATTAAGTTTTCATAAATATTTTGATTCACCCTGTATAAATACATAACATAAAATAAGATAAATATATAATATAAAAATATATAAATAAAGTGCATGGTAGCCGAATGGGTAAAGCGCATTATTTAGTCGTCACTGAAGTTCGATGGTTCGATGCCATCCTGAAGCAAGGTAGAAATTTTGTTTGTAATTTGTTTTGAAACTAAGTTAGAGAGGGAATTGTCGAGGCTTCAGATGTGCTTTGGACTCCACAATAAATTGTAAGACATCGTCTTTCTTTACCTAAGACAAAATTCTAGGATTTTAAGGGGGTTACTTCAGTGACTGGAGAAAACGTTTAAATATTCATAAAGATTTAATCATAAGTACCCTGTATGAGTAAAATTAGAATGTCAAAATTTTCGAAATTTTAAAGCTATTATTTTTTTCTGCAATTTACGCTTATACACAAAAATCGTATCCTCAATAATAATGGAGCTAATGTAAATCTTAAAAAAACTGTTTCGGCAATTTCATTCAGCATTTCCGAAACGTTGAAAATTATTAAATTCATATTCGTTTCCATTCGGCAGAGCACTAAACTGGTAACTCCATAAAATCGTGAGTAGTCGTTAAATGTTCACTTTTGATTCTTGAATAACGTTGAATTCCACAGGTAAATTGCGAGTATTTTGGGGTGGTTAAAAGTATGTCTGCTGAATAGAATAATTCGAGTTAAAAACCTTGTTTCAACCAATAACTAAAGAGTGACAAGTTAATGTGTAAAAGTGTGACTCATTTTTAGAAAAAAAAAGCATTGCTAGAAATACCAGAGGTATTAAAAAATATTCAAAACAGTATCTTTCGATTTGTCTATACTAATATGACAGATAAAAACCTAAACTTTTTCTTTACACTCTTGGAACCAACGAAATTTTGAAAAATCACAAGAGTTTCATTGTGCACTCTGTATACAACGTCTTCTATCATAGATTGATGTCATTGGTAGGCCAGTTAATTTCTGATGAAATTTGCAAGAAAATTTTTAAGACCACATCTACATAATTCCTATCGGTTTGAAGATGTTCTTCTTCAAAATTACACAAGAAGATTATATTGTTAGTTTCATTTGGCTAGCAGTTTATTTTATACTAAGAGATCTGATGAAAACGAGTAAAATTTAGTCGTACTCTGGTCAATTTTTATTTTAATAGTCAGCCCAATCAATTACTAGTCGTAATTGCCTTTTTCTTTATAATTATGAATAAATTTACCATATAAAAACCCACTAAAGAGATATGACAAAACTGAGAAAATGTTATTTTATCTTAAATTATTCTTATTTATTAAAGTAAACGAAATCATTTATAATAGAAAAGTTTTTAGACCGACTTATTAATTGTTGGATCTTTTTTTTTTGGGTAAGGGTTCTCAAAATAAGGACCCTTACCTATGATCATGAGCGCCGTTACAGTGAAATTAAGCGAGGGGAGAATCTCATTAAATAATAAAAATGCATATTACATACCTACTTATAAAATCAAGAGATATTTTTTTTTATTATTTATTGATATACTTAAAAGAATACAATAGGTACCGCTATAAAAACGTGAGGACAACAAAATGTTTAAAATTCTACCTACATATCCACAGTATTACTTAAAAAATCATATTATTTCTTATTGTGCTGCCTTGTCAGTTGCTAATGTTTATTTTTGGTTGACTGATGTAAGGCAAAAAAAACAAAGTCTGTTTTACAATTTCCTACAATTTTCGACTATAAATGTATACATTAAAAGTAGGTACGTAAAGCTTATTTACTTCCATAAGAATATAAGCATAACTTTTAATACAAGGTGTAGGTTAGTAGTGCATACTGCATATCGCACAAATTTAATCTTATTTTATTGTAATATTGTAATATCATTAACGTCATATTGTTGTTTATGACTCTTTGATCAAGTGTTAAAGGACAATTGCTTTTCCAGGCGTTCCGGGTTCTTTACCGGCCAAGGAGTTAATTTCCTCAGACGCAGAAATTTTAATACCAGCATACCTAGATATTGTGCATAC